>VYZM01015059.1:947445-1031172 GCA_013398915.1 Dromas ardeola
GCGCCTCGTCCGCTCGACGCCGAGCCCCGGCTCCTCTCTGCCGGTGCTTGGGGCTGCCGGGCCCTCCGCTGCCCGGGCTCTGCCGTGGGTGGAAGTCTGGAGGGTGGCGGTGGCAGCGGCCCCCCAAGTCCCGGGCGGAGCGGGATAAGTTGCCGTTAGGGCTTGAAGAAGGGAAGAAGCCTGCCTGTCCGGGGAGCGGGGGCCGTGTGTGGGGGGAGCGAGAGGCAGCAGCAACGAGGGATTTTCATGGTCTTTTGGGGATGTGGAGGTTCAGAGACGGAGGTGATGAGGGAGTAGGAGGCTTGATTTTGTTTATTTTTTCAATGTTTTTTTTTTATCCTTTGAGATTGAACTGCTCACCTGTCTCAGATCTTGAGACTGAAGTAAACTTGAGGAGGCTTGAGAAGTGCAGGATCTGTTTACTTGTTTCCTGACTGGCAGTAGGAATTTCTTCTCCTGTTCTTTTCTTGCTGCTGTGCTGTTACAGGTGTTTCTTCTAAACTGAGATGTATGAAAAGGTGTTGTCATTTACTCCTTATGTTCTGTCTTTTACAAGTCCTGTGTCTGGTGGATTTATGTGGTCATTGCTGGCCTGTTTGCTAATAAGTCTGACATTTGTTTTACTACTTCTTTACTTATCTCTTTTCCGTATTGAGCTTTTGGTTCCAGAAATGGTTGGATTGACAGCTGCTGCTTAGTCTGAACTCTTAATATTGTTTCAGCTGTGATGCGAGGGACCAGTAAGTTTTCTAATAGGTTAATGCTTGTACTGTGCCGCGGGAAGGATGAGGTACGCAGGGCTACCGGCAGGTACATCCTGAAGGTACTTGTCCCATCAGATGGTTTTAGACAGTTGTTTGAGGAGTTTGTTTGTTGTTTTTTTTTTTAATGGTAACTTTTTTTTTTAATCCTTTAGTTGCTCTTTGCAACATTGTAGCATTTTTTGATGTTAAAGTTGGCATTTGAACTTTTATTTCAAAGAATGAGTTATTCTTAAAATAAGGAATGTGTTAGAAGTCCAGTTGGTTACTCTTCAGTATGTGGGCTTGGGAAATTTTATTTCAGGTATTTTTGTTTCCCTTTTCAAGTACTGAATTCTGGCCTTTGCAACTGAATTTTCATGTTAATTTTATAGTGTGGACTAAATGCTTGCCTTGTTTCAAAGAGTGGCCCTTCTATGGTTCTTGTTCCTCTCAAACTTTGGGTTGCTCTACATGAATAGTGTGTTGGGTTTTTTGTTTGGGTTTTTTTTGTGTGTTTTTTTTTTTTTTAAAGTTAGTGTGTATAGCCAGACAGATTTGAGTGTTACCAAAATCCAAAAGAAGAAACCCATTTAAGCATTAAAAAGAAAATGCTTGCGTGCTTGACGCTAAGTAAAGAAGTCCTTGGACTGAGTATACGCTGATATGACATAAAGTTTCTGGTCTGCAGTTGAGAAATACTTCACTTCAGTTTGATTCCTTTAGGAGGCCCAATTACAGCTGTTTTAGTGCTTATCTTGTTTTGGCCCTGTTAATTTTGGTAGGACTTGATTTTATTTTTTTATATTATCTTTTCCCCCTTTAAATTTTGGCATGGAGTTCTGGAAGAGACTTAAATGTGTGAAGTTTTTGCGCTTGACTGTGCCCCCGTATCGATCCAGTAACCACCTCCTGTAAAAGGCCTCGGGACTGTAGAGTGCAGGTCTGTCGAGGTTCAGGTAAACAGCGTAGGACCGGCCACTGTGACTGTACTTAAGGAAAAGACTGAAGGCAATTAAGCAGCTATGCATTTGTCACAAGTTTGTCCTTGGATCTGAAGCACATTTTATTGATGGAAATGGTCATCGCAGACTCCTTGTGTTTTACTCTAGTAGTGCTGAGCTAATATACCAGCATGGTGCAATGGCAGGCGAGGGAATGAGGGGAGAAGAGGAAAAGTTGTGGCTCTTGAAGCATAACCTCGAGGAGAGGTGCTGGCTGTTGCTGCTAGATACCATTTGACAACTTTTCTCTCCCCTAGGAGAAGTTACCTGCCCTGGCCAAATGCCAGCTGGGAAGTTGTGTTCTCTCCAGATGTGTTGTGCAGGTGAAGATACTTCACTCCCAACCAAAAAAAAAAAATAATCTTTTTAATTTCAGCTCTATTTGTTACAGTCATTTTTTCTGTGTTTGAATATGAAGGTCAGCATCTTCTCTGGCTGGTTTTCCGGGTTCACTGAAACTGGTTTGTGTGGAAACCATGCCCTTCTGTAGCTACTACCCTGTTTGGAGCACTTGCCTGTCTACCGGGACAGAGCTTTGGCAGAGTACAGACTTTCTTTTAACACTTCTGGAGTTAATTTGTGAAGATCAAAAGTGACCAGTGTACTGAGCAATGCAAGTGTTGTCTCCCTGAATCCAGACTGAGATTCATTTGGTACTCTCAGGTGTTAACCTTGGGGTTCACTTTTCAGAAGGTGTGCAGCTTTATAAGTGGTTTGAACAACTGTGGCATTCATGTGTATGAAAATCAAGTAATTATGCATACTAGATTCCATTAAACAAAGGGCAGTCTGCTTTGTCTCCTTTCCACTGAATTAGGCCAATATGCAATAGTAGCTTTTACTGACTAGAAGCGTAGTAGCTACAAGTCTTTTACTTCTGTCTCTGGGAGCTCTACTGTGGATTGAGAGCATGGAAATGCCGTAAATTTCCAAACTCCCCCCAAAGACCAGGACTGGGAAAGTTTGTAAGAAAACTAAGATGTGTTATTTTTTGACAGCGACTGGATTGACCGTTGGAACGAGCTGTCTGAAGGTAGTGGGGAGCCTCCATACTTGATGCGTCAGTCCAAGGCCAGAAACTTTTCTGAAAGATGTTGAAGTCTTTGGGCTCAATTCAGGAGTAATGGAGTGGAAACTTTATGTCCAGCAGTATACGAGGTTCAGACGGGATGGTCCGATGGGCTTTCCGACTGTGTTTATGCTGCTAGAGCCAAGATACCTTCTCCATTTCCCACAAAGTGCCACGCCATCCCAGGTGTACGTGTCCTGATCTGAGTACGTGGTTTGGTGAGTGGCTGAGCTGACCAGTGGCTCCCAATGGCTCATCTCCCTCCCGCTTCTGCCAGTGTGGGCCCATCCCCTCCTTTCAGCTTTGGCACTCATCCAGCCTGGCCCCAAGCTGATTTGTCTCGCTAAACCAGAAGGAAACTATCTTGTTTTAATTGTGTTGTATTCCAGCTGCATTAGCCCCTTTTATAGGTTCCTGTAGTTGAATCAGCTCACGGAGGGGCCAGAGAGGCTCAGGAGCTGGTGTAAGGTAATCAGCCAGGAGAGTAAGACCAAGAGGGAAGGACAGGCCTGTCTCCTTTTGGCTTCCCGGAACTATTGGCTTGATTTACCCCATTTTGTGTAGCTTCACTCTGGTACGTTTTGTTATGGCTCCCACACAGAGGAAGGAGACTGGACTTAGAGGGTTCTTGGTCCAGTCCTCTGCAACTGTTCTCTTCCTTAATACCAAATCCGCTCTTCCACTGCAGCTTTCCAGACTTTTAACTCTTTTCATCTCTGTTGTTGCTTCTTTGTTTTAATTTTTGTTGTTTCCTTCCTCTACATTTCCTCTTAAGTGACCAGTCCTTTACTGTGTGGAACTTCTTCAGACTTCAGCTTAGACCCGTTTGCCTATCCCCAGTTACTCTTGGAGAAGGTTTAAAAATACACAGCAAAACCTGTCTTAGGAGACCAGTCAAGGAGCTGACGAAAGTGGGTTGCCTAGCGGAGGTGGCCTAATAAAATTGGAGTGGAATTGTACCGTGCATCTTTGGGACGGCTTCTGGGTGGTCTGTTCGGATGAGTTCGTGTCCTGCCAGTGTGGAGTCTTGTGTGGGTTTCACTGTGTTGTCAAGTGAACTGAGATGTGTTTGTTTCCCAGCCTCATAGGGTGCGATAGCCCCAGCAAGTGCTTCCCTAAGTAATCAGCGCCTTCGGCCTCGCTCATTGTGATCTCACAAGCCATCGCGTCTGTGATGTCACAATGGAAGAGATTCTGGTGCTCTGACATAGCTGACATATCTGGTGGTGCCTTTGACATATCAGCCAAGGAACGCAGCGGGAAGAATGAGCTCAAGAAACGGGAGAGACCTTCCTTAACCCGAGAGTGCCCTCCATCCTTTAGTCAACCCTTTCCGTGTTCACTTATCCTCTTCCATAATGCCCATGTAGAGGGAAGCCAGTGCCTACATAGAGTGAATTATTTTTTTTTTAAATTGAACTACCGAGAAGCACGTAGCTCCCAGATGAGCGGTTGCCTGACTTTGCTCCTGTAACCCTCATTCTTTGCCGTTACCCTCACATGTTGTATTGCATCCAATTTTAGACTGTAAGTTCTTGAGAACAGGGATCTCTTCATCTGTAGTGGGAAGAGGCTGGGTGTGATTGCGGGGTGCTGTAAAAACAAAATGATTAATGCCAAGTTTTATCTGGGCTGAATAATGATGGGACAGCATATAGGCGTCCCGTGGCAATGCTCTGAGAAAGTTATGTTATGAATTTTCCAAAACACGGGCTAGGTTGTGTAGCAGTGCTGGAGACGTACCCAGCCACGAGCGAAGGGAGTGCAACCATGGAAGTGTACTGGATTTGTGTTCAAGGGATGATCCTGTGAGGTTAACAAATTTAAAAAAAGCAAATTTACTTGTCTAAAATCATGTTACATTATTAAAATGGTTCTAAAAGCTTTGTGTTTTGTTGTTTGTTTTACTTTATGTATTTATTTTAATTTTTTTTTGCCAGTTTGGACGGTGACGGTGGATAAGCTGGTTTTGTTCATGGTCTCTCATTCCCTGCCTCGCAGGCTAGCCAGGTGCTGTCATTTTTGTACTGTAGTTTGTCTAATGAAATATTTGGGTTTAGGTTAAGGCTGATTTAAAAAAAAAAAATGGAGTTATCTCTATTGTTCTTCAGTTATATCATCGCACAACTGAAATATGGGCTCACATTTGACCTCTGAGTATGTATTTGAACAGCTACCAAAATGGAAGTCCTGTATTTTTTGTTATACTCTGTTCCAGGTGTTGCTAAATGTATGCAATTTTGTTCTCCGAAAAGCATCTTTATTACTCTATCATTTTCCTCTTTATAATTTAATAAAATAAGACACTATAATTTAATAAACTAAGACAAACCTGCCTTAATTTTTGGATTGGTTTTGGTTGCTCTGGCCTTGAGTTCAGTTGTCTGTCGGAGGGCAGGTGTCACAGCTGCCCCTACCCAGGCTTCGCACAGGGAATAAACTGAAGTGTATGACTCCCAAAGCTTGCTTGCTTTTATTTTTTAATTTTGGTTTGTCTTGTCCTTTAGATTAGTGTGGGGGTGTTTTGTTTGTTTATCTTTTAATACAGTGGAGGGCCATATTGCCATCACAAAGTAATTTAACTTGTAAATGGAGGGTCTTGTAAAACATAATTTCTTGGGTCACCTCTCCAACCTGAACTTAGGTGTTTGTCTTCTTGCCCCCTCCCTACATCAGCTTATCGAACTGGACATTGAAGGGGAATATTTTTGGGATAAAGGCAAGCTGTTAAAGTTATGCCTTCTCTTGCTGCCAGGTGATTTTAATTAGATGTGTTTGTAAAAAGTAAATATTAATGTTATGTGCCCATTGAGCTCAAGTTTGTAGACTAATTTGTCTTGCCATTGATGAATTTGAATCCTCTGCATCTTGCGTGGTGCACGTTCTCTGCATGTGGCTCTGGGGCTGTCCCGCAGGTGGGGGAGAGCACTTGCAATGCCCTGCTGGCCTTTGTCACCAGTGTTTTTCACGTGGCAGGCGTTCCCTATCTTGTTCCTTGCCGCTCGTGGTTGCCCCTATGCAGCTTCCCCGGTGGGAAGCCTGGAGCGCGACAGCCGCCGGTGCAGATTCTCCACTTTGCACTCAGTGGGGCTCCTGGCAAGCTGACGGCTGCAGCTGGCACTTGCCTTTCTCTTGGCTTTCCTTACTGGTGATCAAACTGTCACGCTTTGCTATCGCGTGCTTGGAGCACTAACAAGCAAGAGCTGCGGTCAGCCTGAGCTGATCCCGTTACCTGCAGCTGATATCCAGAGATTAATATTTTCATTAATTATTTTAAAAAGACAGTTGCTGATTATAGCTGGTGATACCACGTGCAGCACACGCTGTTATACAGCACATAACGCGAACTTCACCTTCCAGCCAAAACCCACCACACGTAGTTGCTTCCTGTGTTATTGGGTGTTGCGAATGTGAAGTGCTGTCACGTTTTCCTAGGTCTGTGTACAATCTGTCAAAATAATTCCTGAAGTCCAGCCTCAGTTCATGGTCCCATTATGTTTCGTATTTACCTGTGCAAGGAATTGGAGCTGTGTGATATGAAATATTAACCTACTAGGGTTGAATGCCAGATGTGACAGTTTGCACTGTCTGAGATTATAATCTGACCCTGTGTGCATAAGAAATATATATGTGGTGTTTTACGTAGGTTTGGAAATGGAATCACTGAACATGTGGATTTATATGGATGGGGCTGGCTTTCTAATTTTTGAAGCGGCATTGCTTGCACTGTTGTCTGTTGGAAAAAAATATGGGATAATTACTAGTGCTTTGCATTGTCACAGCCATTATAAATGCTTTACATGACTTCTAATAAAGTGTGTTTGCTCACCAGCTATCTCGTGCTCTGAGGCATTCTGACCTTGCCAAAGAAGATGATGTGAGGTCTTCCCAGGGCACCTAGAGCAGTGGCTGGGTAAACACGCAGCTAAAACTTCATTTGACTGAAGGTGCAGAGTTTGCAGTGGGGTTACTCTTATTCGTATGCCGTCTGTGTAGGGGAATTGGCATGCAATACCCCCCTCGCACACCTTTGTTTGGAGCATTGCTCCCTTCGCTACACGGGAGAGTGGGGAGGGAGGCTGCTTATAGGATGGGGAGCCTGATCCTGTGGTTAGACATGGACCACCTGCAGAAGTTGGTAGAGAGGCGCTAGATGTTGGCTGTTACTCCCTTCTGACGATGTCCCACGATACCTGCGTGACACAGACCTGCCAGGGTCTGGAGTGGTGCTGCCGTGTCCACGTGATGACATGCCTGACTCTTGCCGAGATGGCCAGTTTACCTTTGCCATGTGGACTCAGTGGCTCAGGGACCTGAAAATTCATGAGGATCATAGCTGATGCCCTGGCCTTGCCTGTTAAGATACATTAGAGAAGTACGGATGTTGCTGTGTGCGGGTGGATAATGTATGTTTTATTGCCTGTGTTTGATACAGGGGTTGGAGCCTGTGTGCCTCCCCCACTCCAACTGTGTATTTTACTTTATGCAGTAGGCTGAAGACCAGGTTTTACCGCAACTAACTTACAAGTTGCTTTATTCTGAGATACTGTATTTGCTGTGATGGGCTTTTTGATTCATAGCTGGTAGCTTGAAGATTTAAAGCGCATACACCTTAAATATATCTTATCTGGGGCAGGTTAGAAGTGAATATAACTAACTTCTATTTGTCTGTAATGCATTTATTAATGACAGTAAAAGCTGTAGATGGAAAAGCAATAGGTAGAACTGAGCCCCTTTAGGATAAATGCAATGTTGGGCTTCTTGTTATTGTTTTGTAACTTGAGTTTTCAGTTTGCTGGGTACCTGCTGCCTGGCACACTGCTTTAATAAAGTAAGCAGCCCCCAAAAACGTGAAAGCCACAAGGTGGGGATGCATTTATGCCGTGGAATTGGCAGTGTGGGCACTGGCTCCATCTTAAACATCTCAGCTCCTTTGGTTTTTGCCTTTTGTTCAAAACCTTGGAAAGGGAAGGTTACCAAATGCCTGTTTACTTGAAGCACACAACCTGCTCAGCCGCAATTATCTCCTAATCTGGTCCTTCCGAGTTTCTCTGGTCTCGCAGGTAAATACAGATTTAGCCGTTATTCAAGGCATATTATTTACCTCATTAAGTGTGTGTTTTGGCACGTGCATTATTTACCTGACGGACTAACGGGTGGGAGTGAGCAAACGCTGTCTTTTGTGCAAACAGCGACTTTGTTCACAGGCGTCGAGTCCTCCGCTTTGCCGTGCCCATTTCGGCACCGTGTCCCTTCACGGTGGAGCGAAAAGCGAGCGCAGGCGCAGGAAGGCCGGGCTCAGAAACCAGGAGGGTGGATGGCACGTGGTGCGGTGGAGCTCTTGCCCAGAGCCACGAGCAGTGGGACCAACCGCGGGGATGGATTTAAATCTCCATGCCTATGTAGCAAGGTGTGTGTGTATATATATATATACAGTTAGAGGGGGTACTCATCCTTGTTCAGGAGGATCGGGTTGTTGTGATTCACCTGTTTTTTGCCATCAGTCACTGTATCCAGCTATGTAACGCCTCCACGAGTTTGGCTTGGACTCTCAAACCAATAAATGTGTATCTGTGAACAGCCCCGAGGCTGGCCCACCTTGGGCAGTGACAGTCCTGTCAAGTTTTTCCTGCAATGTTTTAAAAGAAAAAGGTTAGGGAGGGAAATCCAGGCAGTCTCACATGGGTAATGTGAGATATGTGAGACATGTTAAATAAAAGCATCAGAAGATGATGGCTAGGTGAGGTATTTCTCTGGGAGGGAGACTGTTACGTAGAGAGTCCTGCTTGCATTTTACAGTTCCAGCAGTTCATGTGTGGGTTTGTTGAATCGATATTCTCGTCTGAGAAATACCTGAAGTAAGAAATCAACTGTAGCACAAGAATCACATTTCTGAGAAACCTTGTACACGGAGCAAATGAGAACTTCCCTGGGGAGGAGCCTTCCATCCACCAGACGCCTGGATTGTTGTGGAAGTGGGAGGTTTCGGCGCAACTAACAGGCATTTCAGGGCCAAGCTGGTCGGATGGGTTGTAGTGCTGATGTGTGTATTGCTGTATTTAATTCCTACCGTGTATCAGAAGTTGCATTGTACATGAATAGATGAAAGGCCTCCTCAGATTTTCAATGGGGTTTAGATCAGATTTTCTATGTTTAAGTGGTTTGTGTTGTGTTCTGCTATGAGAAGGTTCAGCAGGCAGGTGTGATCTGGTGCCTGGAGCCATGATTGTTGCCTGTCTCATAGTTCTTAATTTAGAGCTGTTTGCAGAGGTTAATTTCCAGTTGCCTGTGATTCTGGACACCTTGAGCTCAGTCCAAATGTCATCTGTCGTGCTTAGAGCAGGTTACTGTGTTATTTCAGGTTTGTGCTGCTGGAACCTCCTCTGGGAAGCACAGAGAAAATCCCTGACAGAGGAGGCCAGCGAAGAGATACTAGCAGAGATGAGATGTATTTGTGCATGAGTAACATGAGTCTGTCTTCAGTTTCAGATGCCCCTGGATGTTCAATGATAGCACTCCTCCATACTGGAGCAGCAAAGTTTCCCCCAAACTTACTTCCAAGGGCAAGACAAGCTGTGTGCTCCCTCCTCCCGGCTGGTGTTTTCAAAGGGTACAGCTCCATCGTAAGCAGGAAACTGGCGTCCCACGGCTTTGGAGCTTCCATGGCAGCAATGTCATCCTTCCCTCCACAGAGATATCACTACTTCTTAGTGCTGGATTTTGAGGCTACGTGTGATAAACCACAGATTCATCCTCAGGTAAATAGTCAATCCTGTTAACTATCCCCTTGCAAGTTGCTCCTGCTGTTCTGAGAGGTGGAAGTAAAAAGCACAGCCCTGGCTCACTTGTTTTCTCTGGTTTGTCCCACCTCCTTTCTGTCGCTGGTCCTCCAGGGCTCTTGCCAGTCACCTGCTCTCTCAGGAGCAATGCCAGGACCAATCAGTGGGAATGAAATGAAGGACTCTGATTTCCATCAAGGAAGTGACAATTCATGTGTTATCGAAAACATCTTTAAGTCACGTATGCTTGTCATCTGCCTGAACTGGGGAGGATCTAAACATTTTTGGCTGGGAACCTGCATTAACAGAGTACTTGTGGCAGCCTTGTTTGATTCTGCAAGGAAAAAAGACTGTTGGTAGCCCACAGCGTTAGGAAAAGAATAGTTTGAATGATATGAATATGTGCAATATGATGGTGTTTATAAGTAGTTTGGAGCTGTCTGATCTTGCTGAAGTTACCTTGCCTGAGTGTTAACTCTGGAGCGTAATGAGACGGGAGGAGTTCAGCATCAGAAGATTTTCCAGTGCCCTACCACTTGAGACATTCAGAGATCCGGATGAAGTACGGAGGTTTTTCTGCAGACAGTTCTTCCATGGTAGTGTAGGGCATGTTAGTAAATATATTTTCAGTTGTCAGCCGGATGGACCAAGGGTTTCCATTAAAATTAGAAAAACTCGCTGAAAAGAGACTAATACTGGGTTGGTGTCATGTTTTAACCCCAGCCGGCAGCTAAGCGCACCACCCAGGCACTTGCTCGCTCCCCTGAGTGGGATGAGGAAGAGAATTGGAAGAGTAAAACTGAGAAAACTTGCAGGTTGAGATAAAGACAGTTTAATAGGTAAAGCAAAAGCCATGCACGCAAACAAAGCAAAACAAGGAATTCATTCACTGCTTCCCACGGGCAGGTGGGTGTTCAGCCATCTCCAGGAAAGCAGGGCTCCATCATACGTAATGGTTACTTGGGAAGGCAAATGCCATCACTCTGAACATCCCTTCTTTCCTCCTTCTTCCCCCAGCTTTATATACTGAACATAATGTCACATGGCATGGAATGTCCCTTTCGCCAGTTGGGGTCAGCTGTCCTGGCTGTGTCACCTCCCAACTTCTTGTGCCCCCCCAGCCTACTCGCTGGCGGGGTGGCGTGAGGAGCAGAAAAGGCCTTGACTCTGTGTAAGCGCTGCCCAGCAATAACGAAACATCCCTGTATTAGCGATACTGTTTTCCAGCACAAATCCAAAACATAGCCCCAGACTAGCCACTATGAAGAAAATTAACTCTACCCCAGCCAAAACCAGCACACTTGGTAATGAACAGACAGAATTTCCGAGTCTCTAAATTGAACTCGGGGTTCTCATCCTCCTCTACCAAGCAATTGGCCTCTTATGGATGTTGTGGGTAATACATGCACTGGGTCAGAATAACTTTAGTTTGCTTTGTTTGGAATATACTAAAGGCTAAGCAGTTTTCTGTGTGGTATCTCATTACTGACGGGACTCGCTGCAGTGTGTACGTTTCCCAGTGCAGCTGTGGTTTCCTTGGGCTTGTCCTGCCACAGGGACGCTGCAAGTTGAGATCAAACTTGGCTCCTCTCTTCCCCAGTAGTGCCTCGCCGAGTGCCACCTACCCCTCGTGTTTCCTAAAAAATGGACAGCAAATTCCTTGCTTTTTTGCTGGGTCTTTGTGGGAGGCTGTTGTGGCTGTGCATCCAGTTCCGCCAGCAGGGTCTTAACAGCTCTCCAAGTGAGATGTCAGGCTATTTCCTGCACGCTCCACCTCGGGTGCACAGACCTGTCAAAGCTGTAAATTGGATCTACCTTGTCCCTTTGGATATGGGTTTGGTCTGTGCACATTTTGATGCAAAACCATGATGCATGTGGAGCTGGTTTACAGCTGGCAGTAAAAAGGAGCATGAGTGGAATATGATTACTACTGTTTTAAGGAGCTTTGTCCCCAAGTCCTTGCCAGAGAAAGTAATGGTCTGGGCCAATGCAGATCTGCTATATATTTTGTTGGCGAGATAGCACCTTTAAGGTGGAGATGTTCTTCAGTGTTGTTTTTCCAGTCTGCTGTGTTCAGTGCCTGTCTGCATCATATCAGGTGTGGAAAGGGCTGTCAGTCCCTCACATCCCCGCAAAAAAATTAGTTTGACAAATAAAGAAATGGCTCTTTGTGTAGCTGGAAAGGCTGAAGGTATCTGCCAGAATCGGGCAACTTTATAAAATGAGACTTTAGTTGATGCCCCTACCTACGTCTAACCTTTTTGCTGACCAGCATGGCTTTTGTCCTCTTGAATGCTGGGCTGTATGTCATGGTGAGCAAACTGTGCCGTGTATTTCAGTGATGTTCTGTGCAAGGTTTTTACTGGCAGGATCTTTCAGTGGAGCAGTGGCAGACAGGTTTTGGAAATGTGGTCTGAGGACAGATCTGGGAGGTAGTAACAGTCAGGTGCTGATCTTCCCTGTGATCCTGATCCTTTTCCTGCTTTTGTTTTATTGCCTGCAAAACAGAAGTCTAGATACAATTAAATTCAAATGCATTGGGATTTAACGAGGAGGCTACATAGAGAGCTGAGCTGTGATCCAGGTTACTTTAAGTGGGTAGACATAGCTGTAAATTTAGCCAGCTCAGCCTAAAAGTCTTGCAGAGTGCACTTGCCACTGTGCAGCACACTTGCAATTTCCACTAGCTGCTCTTCAAAATATCCCAACTTCTTACCAGAAACTACTGAAAGAGCTATCTTTTTACCTACACTAAGGTGTGTGATTGCCACATCTGCTCCCCCTCCTGCTGTATTTACTTGCGCTCTTCTGCAGCTGGCAGCCTCGCTGGCTTTATCCCTGGGGAAGTCCTTCATGCTCATTCAGGATACCTGAAGACTCCTTCATTTCCATTCCCTTTCACGCTGCCCCATCTCCCTCCGAGGTCTCATGATACGACCTCTGTAATGGGGATCAAGGAGGGTCAAGGACAGTGGTATTCCCCTGGGAAGCTTCCTGCATCGTGGCTTCAGGGGCTGGGACCGCTGGCTGAGTGCCTTGTTGCCGCTGCCCTTTGCTTTGCTGCTTCTGGGTCGAGCACGGTGGGTCCTTCGTGTTCACTGCCCTACAACCACAGAGGAACAGTGGCATCCTTGCAGTCCTGACTTCTGATGGCTTTCAACAGATATGCCCCTAAATCACAGCTTAGCTTTTGGGGTTTTTGGATATATTTATGAGTAGTAAGACCATCCCAGAGAGAAAAGAAGGTGTGGGTTTAACTGCATTGTTCCGGATGGATAGATGGGAAAACCTGAAAGAATAGAGGCACAGTCTGTGTTGTGTAGTGTTTTAGCCAGCCAAAGGTCAGTAGGGGTTGGCAGTAAGGCATGTTTATGGCTGGCCCCTCGCATCTCTTTAAAGCTTACCTTGTGCATTTGGGATTTGATCCAAAGTCCGGTGGGGTCAGGTGGGAGCTGTCGCTTTGCGGAGGTCGGTGGACCTCGGACCACGATGGTGGTAGTGTGCTTCATTTTTCAGCTCTGACTCTGACTTTTTTTTTTTTTTTTTTACTTTACTGTCTGCTACGAGTTTATAAGTACCTGCTGCTTTTATATGCTGTCAGCCTGTAGAGCCGGGTGCATATGGTGCTTTAGCTACACAAGAGAAGGTGCATTAGTAAGTGAGAGTCTTGGTCTTTTGTCCCTTTGTCCTTGTATACAGCAGTGTTTATGGTGGTCAGTGCTTTCAGTGACTGTGTTAAGGAGCTCCCCAGGCTCAGATCCGTGGCTGCCTTATTTTATTAATGCAGTGAGTGGGTGTGCCTCTTGCGGTCAGCAAGCCAAGTACCTTCCTTGCCTTCAACTTCAGCAGAGTGGATGAAAAGTGATGATTTCTTTAAATGTAAAAAGTCTGAAGGTAGAAATCAGATCTGTTCAAAGCTGAATTTGAAATTAGGCTTCTACATAGGATGTTAATCTCCACTGTAATCTATTAAAGCCACTTAAATGAAACCCAAATAAAATTCAAGCTTTGTGTGTCTGCTGCCTGGAGGTGTAAAAGCGTATCAAACCCCTGACCTGGCAGAAGGAGCTGGACCTAGGAGGTCCCAAGTTGCTAAATGAGCTTTTGGTAATGATGAAGTTGCACTTTTTTTCATGTCAGTTTTTTCAGGTACGTGACTTCAGTGTCTCAGTTTCACTCACATTTGATCATCAGTTGGGAATTAGAAATTTGCCTCTTCCAAACTCTGTGTAAGAGGAAGGTCTGAAATGTTCCGATTTTCTAATTGCTGAAGGAGGTTGTGACCAGAGGCAGGAGAGTAGATTGTTTACGGACAGTACTTCCCGTGTTCTCTTAAATAGCACATTTGAAATACAAAAAATATTTTGATAGTTTTATTTAGTGTACCCTACATATTTCAAGTTTGTGTAGCATGCATTTTGATTGTTATTTTGGGGGAATTTTTAATTATAATTGCTGTCAAATGAAACTGGACATAGTAATAAATACAGAACATCACTCGCCGTTTCAACATAAAACCATAAATGCTGAGATTATGAATAAGCATATGTTCAGTTACTAATTTATTCTTAAGTGTACAAACAAATCTGGATGATCATAGTACGTTTCCTGATTGGCAAAAGCATATTAATAAATTGGAGCTGGTCCTTCTGTGAGATAATATTAAGTACAAATGCATGACAAGGTTAAATTGGGTTCAGGCGGTGTTTCCTTGAGTGCTGGTGTAAAGGAGCATTAAAAGTGTTTTTTCCTGAACATCCGTCTTGCAGTTCTGGCTGGCGGTTGCAGGCGGGTGCAGCTGGAGTGGCCGCAATGATCGCTGCTTCTCCGCCGCCCGAACTGCACTACCCGTGGTCTCGTTCCCATGGCAGGGACGACTGAATGATGCCTCTCTGCTCCTGAGCCGCTGTGATTTATGGACTGACCTTGTAATGGGAATGGATGTTCATTTCCACCAAATTTAGGCTGTAGCAACACATGTGCAGTCCTTGCCGAGCTCCCTGCGCAGGGTGAGTAGATGGGGGTTAGGCAAGCTGCCTTTGGAGCTGTAGCCTAAGCTCAGGGGACCTGGAGTACTGGTGCAGCTCTGGAGTCCTCAGCACAAGAAGGACATGGACCTGTTGAAACGGGTCCAGCGGAGGGCCATGAAGATGATCCGAGGGCTGGAGCCCCTCTGCTGTGAGGACAAGCTGAGAGAGTTGGGGTTGTTCAGCCTGGAGAAGAGAAGGCTCCGGGGAGACCTTATAGTGGCCTTCCAGTACCTGAAGGGGGCTACAGGAAAGCTGGGGAGGGACTCTTTTTCAGGGAGAGTAATGATAGGACGAGGGGTAACGGTTTCAAACGGAAAGAGGGGAGATTTAGATTAGATATTAGGGAGAAATTCTTTCCTGTGAGGGTGGTGAGGCACTGGAACAGGTTGCCCAGGGAAGCGGTGGCTGCCCCATCCCTGGAAGTGTTCAAGGCCAGGCTGGCTGGGGCTTTGAGCAGCCTGGTCTAGTGGGAGGTGTCCCTGCCCATGGCAGGGGGGTTGGAACTAGATGATCTTTAAGATCCCTTCGAACCTGAACCATTCTGTGATTCTATGAATAAGTCCCTGAAATCAAAAACCTGCTGTGGAGGATCTGCTGGGGAGCAGGCTGCGAGGTATCTTCTGCATGCTCTTCAAGCGGTGCTCAGTGGAGCCTCTATCAAGGCAATCCGAGCTGAAGGCCAGGATGGGAATGCAGAAGGTGGCTCACAAAGTAACAGAGATTGTCACAATCCTACCCAGAGGCGGATAATGGAGATGTGCCTGTGCCTACCTATTCTATCTAGACATCCCCGCATAGCAGCTTTCTTCTTGCACGGTTTTTGTGTGACTGTTAAGCTCAGTGCATTAGAAATCACCTGCCAAAACCTTTATTAAGGATGATTGTGAATTGCTGAAAAGTGAAGAAATTCAGGCTTGTTTCCCATGGCAACTTTAACTCTGCACTCTTGTGCATAAGTATTACGGTGGAATATTAATCTGCAATTACTGGTTTTCATGCAGCTTAAGCTTGGGTGTAGGTTTAAATAACTAGTTCTCAATTCAGCTTCTTACAATGTTGTTTCTAGAGGAATGCCCTTAAAAATGCATGTAACACAGTCACTTAAAGTGTTTTTTCTTTTTACTAAAAGTAAGTAAAAAAAAAAAAAATTATCATTTCTTTGACAATTATGACTTGTCATAATTCTTATCTCAGAATGCTTTAAGTTGCTAGAGTGGAAATAGTTCATATAGAAGCTGTTTCAGATGGGCGTTTCTGTTCGTGTTAATTTTTTGAACAATCTTTTGGAAAAATTTTTTGAGGCATTGTAGCTAGTTCCTCTGAACAGTTAAAAGTTCTGTGAAGAGCACATAGATATCTGTAACTCAACGTACTACAAGGTGCATCTGAAATTAAAAGAGATGCCATTCTTTTTTAATCATATTTTCTGCATGTCATGTGCTTCACTGCAATTCTCATGGACTGGTGTGAAATCTTATCTTGACCAATATGGAGAATGATATTTTTGTTTTAAAAGATGTATCGAGAAGACCAGCGTTTCGGAGAGGCTGCTGCAGGGTCTGAGACACCAGGTGTAGTGTAACCCTCAAAAGCTGCATTCTCTTGGTGGTCATTTTGCCCTGGAGACCTCCCTCGTTCTCCCAGTAAGCAGGGACAACCTTGCTGTGACCCGTATGAATCTGACAGGGCGGGTTATGGCTTCAGGCAACAGAATTAGCTGTATTTATTTAAAACCCGAGGAGGTGGAGAACACAGTTACTAAACCCAAATCTGGAGAGCACAACCACGAGACCACCAGGCAAGACACCTGATGTATGAAAAAAAAATAAATTCAAAGCCATTTCTTATTTAAAGATACAAACCCAGCATTATTATAGCAACAAGCCTAAAATACCAAGGCACTCAGATGGCCAATTGCTGCCGTCCTAACCTGACCCAACCTGCTTAGCTTTCGGCTGGTTATTGACAGGCCGATGAGATGACTACTTTAAAGCAATCAGTCACGTTGCCCTTTCCCTCGCTGCGTGCGGAGACCCCCACATCGGTTATGCAGCCCGGCGTGCAATTCCCCACCTGCGCTGTTTGAACACTGTATCCTTAGCTGTGCAAACATTACACATCGTTTAGGTGACAAGTTGCAAAGTTAAGTAGACTTGTTGTTACAGCAGAAAGTAGTTGAGCGGCAGTCACCCTGAAAAGAAAAAAATCCAGGCGAGCTCAGGAATGTGCAAGGCCGCTGTATTGTGTTTAAAGGTTTCTTCGCCTCTCTGTAAAGCCTCTGATGAGGGTAACGTGTGCTGCTGGAAACGTTGACGCCACGTGCGGTTCTGAAGTGAAGGGAGCGGATGCCGCGGGTTTGTACGTTCGCTGTGGGCATGGCCCTGTACGGCCGCCGATGATCGGTGCGTGCCTGCTGCTGTTCCGCAGCCTCTGAGGCACAGGGCGGGTATTTTGCATCCCTCCCAGCATGATATTTTAAAAACGGGCAGTATTGTTCCCTTCTGGAGTGCTGCACAGGGATGACGCTTCGCAGGCTGCTGTGGTTCCTGGGGAATGGCCTTTGTTGCACTAAGGTGATCTTCTCTTAGTTTTGAACAAAACCTTCCTGCTAAAGAGAAAGCGCAGCTCAGCAAATTTTGGCAAATTTTGGCACAGGATGTGCCCGAGTCTTGTGTTTACTTCCCCTTTGTGCCAAGCTGGCTGTGCAGCCATCCCTGTCTTCTCTTTGTCGGTCTGTGCACTTGTTAGCTGGCAAAATAGCTCTTGGTTTAGGTTATTTAGTTCCTCTCTGCCAGGCAGGAATGCGCTGTCACCAGCAGCTAGTTGTGATGTTTGTAAAAACCCTGGGTGTTCATTTACATGCACTGGCGTGCCCTTTCTACCCATCCCAGATGTTTTAGTGTTGTTGGGAACATTGATCATTTGTGCTGCTCAATATCAGGTGAAGAGGTTGGGTCCTGAAATGATTTGATAATTCTGCAACGAGGACTGCACGGGCTGGTTGCCTGCGGTAGAAAGGAGCGGATGTGAAAAAGGATATAGCGTAGTTGTCATCTGGCGATGGAAAGGTAATATTTGGAAATGTGCGTGTGCTGTTTGTAACCTGGTTTGAGTACTAAACTTCCTCCAAACTGTCAAGCTTAACTTGTTGTCGGCTTTGTCGGTGGAGATTTTCTGAGTGGTTAAATATGTGTCAGTAGTGCTTGAAGAAACAAGTTGAAATGTTGATGTCTGTTGGTCTGTATTTCTCATCCCAGGTGTGGAAAGAGGAGGGAGGTTCTGCCTTATTCGTGAACTCTGGGTGCTGCTGGAAAGATCAAAATAGCTTTGTGGGGTTGGCAGGTGAGCTGATGCTGATGTGGAGAGGCAGGAACCAGCCTGGGAGCAGATGACTACCAAAAGTTTCCTTCAGGACTGCAGGAGAAGGGTTGTGAGCCAGCTGTCGAGATTTCGGGTACAATGGCAGGTATGAAAGGAGTCCCAAAGACCACAGTGGTAAGTTTAGGGTGAAAATGTCATTTGCAAGATGTGTGGATCCTCCTTTTCTTGGCCCTGTAAGAAGAGACCTCAGCTGGGGAAGCGTTTCACTTTGGACTCCATACTTATAAAAAAAATAATAATTGAGACCGTTTCAAGAGTGTCCAAAAGAGAAACAGTGAATGTGACCAGGAGTCGGCAAAACCCAACCCGTGAGTGTGGACTGGATGGCATTGGGGTTGTGTTTAGCGCAGTGAAGAGAAAGGTGTGTACGATGAGGTCTTCTATTAGAAAACCGAGAAAGGGAGTGTTCTGGCTTGTGTCTGCTGTGGGTAGGAAGAGCAGTCATGAATTTAAACAACAGCAAGGGAAATTCTGATTAGACATTAGGAAAAACTTTCCAGTGATAAGACTAATGAAACAGGAGGATAGAGCGCCTGGGGAGCGTGTGAGTCTCTCTTATTGGAGTCTGTAAAAACAGCCTAGACAAAGTCAGAAATGATTTAGGGGGAGGTGATGCTGCCCTCGGGCAGGTGCATGGACTAGATGTCTCTCTTAAAGCTCAAGCTCCTGGAGGCATGTGATTAGATGGGAATTTCAGCTTCTATTAAAGAAAGAGAAATGGTCCCTCACCCTCACAGTTGTAAGGAAGCACCTGAAAATAAGAGCCAGGTTATGCCAGTGCCGAACCCAAAATGCAACTCGCTTTATCTTTGAGGAAATCCAACCTTTGACATTGGGCTCCAGTGCCTGAGTGTTGGGAATAGGCAGTGAGGTTCATGTAAGAGCAGGGGGAGGAAGAAACCTTGGATAATCAATGATCGGGCAGCAGAATTTACCTTTACATCATCTTACCCCAGTGTTTAATGATCTTTCCATACTTCTGCCAGTTCCTTCGTGTTTTGATTTTGACGTGTGTTTCCCTTTACGCTTTTCTGGGTTTTATATCCAGTCCTTTAAATGCATTCAATTGTTGGGTGTGTGCAAATGTGTGCTTTAAGCTAGGTAGTGATGGAAAAATGAATTTGGGGTCAGCTGCTTCCCCAAAGACCTTTTGGCAGGGTTAATCCGTAACGCAGAGTAATTTACCCGGGACAGAAGCACTGAGAGACTGACTCCTCGCCGTGTGTGCAGGTAGGCATCCTTTGGAAAGTCAGCATAGCCCTGATTCAGCAGAAGTCCTGCTGTCCCCCACTGCAGAGGTGTTGCCTTTATGGGACTTGTTTTGGGTAGTTTAATAAAAATTTAGAAGTGGGGGAAAAGACCTATGAGGTCATCTTGGTTACTGCCCCTGAGGGCCAGTGCAAGGCTGCTCACTTGGGAACGGCTTTAGTTAAAATAATAATTAAGGCAGAGGATGGAAACTGGGGAGGCAGATCTGTTAGGCTAGTGCTGTCCTTAGTATGTCCCTTTTCGATTTTAATTGCCTTGGAAAAAAAGGAAAATCACAAGGCTTTAAAAGCTCTGATTCTTCCTGCTCTTCACCCCCCCGCCCCCTCCCCGATCTTGGAGGCATCAACTCTCATCTGTCAAAGTGTAAATCAGCAATTAAAACACAAACAGCGAAATGCCAAAGATGACCCGAAGCACAAAGCAACTGACAAACAAGTCCGGACAAATCGGCGGATAATTTATAAGCATTGCCCTAAAATCTAATTATTTGGCAATTCGAATTTGCAGCCGGCCAGGGCTGTGCAATAAATTTAACCCGCCATAAATTATTTAGGAGCAGCCCGTGGTGTAAATCAAAAACACAAGTGTTTGCTTAAGAAATAAGCTCCTTGTGCATAAAATGACTTTTTTTTTTTTCTTTAAAGAGGGGGGAAAAAAGCATCCCTGAACAAAATGAGCTGATGCTGAGGCTGTGTCCCCTCCACGGAGACTCCCTTGCCTCTTCTGCCCTTACCTTTTTTGAAGGTGTAAGAGGTCTTTTTGTAGGAAGTTTTATGCTTTTTCTTATCAGAAAAAATCCCTTCCTCTCAATGGTCTCTGCTTGTTTTTATTGCATTTTGAACAGTCAGCTCTGATTTTTATGGGCATCTTTTATTCTTGTGTTTATTAAACTTCTTCACATGGGGGTGGGCGTAAGGGATAAATTATTCTCTGGTAGCTTCTGAACTGTCGCTACACGGTCTTCCTCAAATATATAAATCAGTGTCCTGAAGTGTGCCCTGTCCGCTTTGCACGTGGGCTTCTGGATTAAAAGGTTTTGAGAGCTGGGAAGTTCTTGCTGGGCATTGTATTCTTTTTGTCTAACGCTGTTAGTGCTCCCCAGATCCAAAATGATAAGCAAAAAGATTCCTCTGTGGGAATTAGTGTAACTTCGGGTGCTTTCTTCTCTGAACTCCAGAGATCTGTCCGTTGCAGAACATTATTTAGCGAGTGTAGTTGTGTGCTGGTTCATTTCTTCTATTTGAATTTGTGCGTCCCTGCTCCAGTGTTAAGGGGAGAGGAGTTTCATTTAGGACGGTTGGGTAGGGAAAGGCTGGGTTTATAGCGGTGCTTTCACATGCCCTTATGAATTTTTCAAATCCCTCTTAAAAGGAAGTCCCTGGTCATTCCGCAGTTACCCTGCAGCCTCCTGCTGCCGCTCAGCCCAACTGGCCTGGGACAGCCAGGTTACAGGGGAGGTTTGCACGTGGGACATCTTTTTCTTTTGGGGACATTTTAATATTTTTTTTTTTTTTTAAGGCAAAAATTCTGAGCAAGCTGTCACACAGATTTGCTTGAAGTACCGTGAAATCATAAATGCAAGATTGTTGTAAAGAGAGTGGACCTGGTAATGGATATGTATAAGCCTGCGGCTCTGTAGGTTCCTATTGTTACGGTGTTTGGGGGCACAGCTGAGGGGAGGGACAGGGTGCCGATGTCTTTTTCTTTAAGCGTGTTAATATTGATTTTAGAAGCTCTGTGTTCCAACAATATAAATGCAAATGCCTTGTAATTGGGAGCCGCGTGCAGAATTTCTCAACAGAAAACATGTTCAACTTTTCATGACAATGAAAGGAAAATAAAAAGCCTCTTATTTATTGCTGGTGGTTTGAATCCTGGATTTCCTTTCAAGTTACTTTGCAGTGCTAAATAAAATACCTAATTGCAGTGCTCACAAAATTCAAATGGGTACATTTGTTCTTCTGGTAGCTTGCGGCTATTTGCAGCCTCTGGACACCCTCAGCATTATTTCAGCAAATCCATAACTTCTGGTTGCGCTGTAACGAAAAGCTGGGGGGCGGGGGGAAGACTTAGAAGCCCCAAATGCTGCTGGCACAAATCACTGCTGAAGTTGGAATGTGTACTCAGTGTCGGAAATGGAAATGGGTGAGGATCTCAAGGTAGTGCTTATGGGTGATCAGACCCTGATAAAAGAAAGGAAGTGTCAGCGAACTTCTTCCTTTTAATTCCCTTGTGCTGCTCGCCTCCACCGTTCCCACCTGGGAAGAATCGGTGAAGGTCCTCGACGGTGGAGATGGAGCTGAGCGTGTTGAGCTCAAAACAGTGTGAAATGTGAGAGAGCGCCCGGCTGCCTTCCTGCAGCACCGCTGGTTGGGGGGTTGTGTGTGTGTGTGTGTGTGTCTAAGTGCTCACCATTTCATAATAATTACTAATGAAATTCTAGATCTGTAATAACATTTTGGATATCTAAAACAAACCATATGCTTGTAAAAAAAAAATAAAAAAAGAAAAAAGTGGAAACAGATCAACTTTAAGCCATAAATTCTTGGTAATAGAGGCCTCTTTTTTTTTTTTTTCCCCCCTTTCTGTTTATATTTGATAGATATTTTTGTTTCTGCAGGAATGTCAACTCTTAATTTCATGATGTATCATGGGCTTAAGAAAATTGAATTTAATAAAGGCAAAAGATGAATGGCACCTTTAAAGGTCCCAACACTTGTCTTTATTAGCAGGACAAACTGCAGGGTCTCCAAACACTGCTTCTCTCCAAATGAAAGTTTAAATGAAAAGTACAGCAGTGTCACAGGTTAAATTTCATTGCAGGACTGGCTAACGTCGTTAGTGAGGAGTGGGGCTGATTTCATGGGGCTGGTATCTGTTGCCTTAGATACCAGTGGAGCAAACACTGCCAGAGACTGGAAAAAAATCTCTGCTATAGGAAGCGTGCAGATAAACAGCCTTTTGGGAAAGGTCCTTTCCCACTTGCTTCAAAAACTGACCAAATAAGCCCAAAAGAGAGGCTGCATTTTCTCTTGAGACGCTCAAGTCGCTCCTGGGGTTCCACCCCAGCTCCTGGCCGCGTGCTTCCCACAGACCTGCAGTAATTCTGAATATTGTTAAATTTTCCACTTTTCTTTTTTTTTTTTTCAGTACGGTTTTTTATTTCCTCCGTCTGTCTTAATCCGACCCTCCTGGAAGTGCTTTTTGCCTTTGGTTCTGGAAGGCGGGGGACGCCTTTGTGTATCAGATCAGCGGCAGGGCTGTCTTTCAGTCTCGCTTTGCATCCAGCCACTTGATGGCCCCTGAGGATGTTTCTGGTCCCTTAGGACCCATCTTGGCGTGGCAAGGCAGCCCTGCTGTGAAATCCAGCCGGTGTGTGTCCCTCTCCGGGAGAGGGAATGCTCGTCTTGCCCTGCCGTGGGCTTGCCCACTTCCACGGTCACCTCCCAGGTGCGATGCAGACCTCAGGGGCAACGAGCCACCCCAGTCTGGTTTGAAGGATGGGCTGGTGATATCCTGGGGTTAAGCCTGGCTCTGTTACGCTGTTCTGTCCGTTGGCTTCAAACTTTTCAGTCCATTTTCTTTCTGAACAGAAATTTGTTGCTTTCAGAGCCTATCTGCGGTTAGTTGTTTTGAAGGGATCAGCTGTGTCCAGCGTTTCTTACGCAGATTTTCTTGTGTTTCTGTGGGTGGCTGAAGCTGTTGAGTTTGGCTGCACCACAACAGGAGATGGGGGAGCGATGCTCAGGTGTTTTGCCTCAGTGACCTCCTCCCCTTCCAGCCCACGGGTGGAGTTTTGGCTCTTTCCTTGGTGACTTGGTGACTCCCAGTGGGACGGTACGGCTGTGGGGAAGGATGCGCCCAACCCTCCGCTCCGCTGTGCCTGCACCGCACGCACCAAGAGTGGCACAGCCGACCAAGGGGAAATGGTTAAACCCCATGTCCTCTGCAGCTTGACTGCTTGGTGTCTACACCTGGGCACTTCAGCACTGTTAACGCTTTACTTTATTTTAATTTTTTTTTTGCCTAACTTCCTATCTCAGCAGCACGTGCTCCCCACGTGCCCTGGTCTGTGCTGTGTGCCTGCTGTTCCTGGGAGCCGCTCTGCTGCGCCCACGGGCTCCGACCACCGTGGAAATTGGGTGTTTCTCCTGGCTATTTAAATTATTTGTTGTTTCCATTTACCCACCCATCCTCTTGCCCTCCCTCTGCCTGCCGGGGTGGTGATGTCATCAGCTCATATGGATGACCTCACGATAATTTCCGCCTGCGGGTCATGGAGTTTGCAGCCCGGGTCCAAAAGCTGTGTTAGTTCCTCTGCAGCGGCTGCATTTTCCACATGCTAATTTTACTCGCAGGAGTTGGATTTTTTTTTTATTTTATTTTTTATTATTTCTTATTTGTCTCTTCCAGATGTTTTCAGGCAATTTTTTTTGTTGTTAAACTAATTCCATTCATGTTTTAAAAATTTATGAAAGCGCTAATAAAAATGTCAAAGTGGTAAAAATGTTAGCTTTTGCTCTGCTTTGATTAAATTTTGCAAACTGTTTTTGAATATTAAAAAGCAATATTTTTTTTATTCTCTCTTTCTCTCTCTGTTTCTCTCCAGAAGTGATTTGAGAGGCTTGTTGCATGGATATCGCTCAGCGGGCTCATTTGCACTCCAGAACCTTGGTGCCATGCATCTCTATTAAATAACATAGACAAATTATTCTTTAAAGACACCAAACAAATTGTCACTTCTCCTCTTACATTAAACTGGAAGGAGGAGAGGGAGTGGGGAAGGAGGGGGGTGAACACAAAGGATTTTATCGCTTTTATTCAGTGGGTGGCTTTTTTAATTTCATGTATATTTTTTAATAATTGAGAAATCCATCGCGACTGGATTTGTTTAAACTTTTTATTAACAGGTCCATGTAAATTTTTGATTGCTGATTATTCAAATAATTGAACATTCTTCTGATGAAGAACGTTTTTATTTCCCTATCAGCATAAATTGGCTACAAAGAGGAAAATGAAGCAGGGCTTGCTACTGTGCTGTATTCCACAGGGATGGGTTTTGGGGGGAGCTTCCAGCTCCTCTCCTCACTCTGTTGGGGGAGGGCAGTGGTCCTGATAACTTTGATTTCAGCCTCTCCTGGGAAGGAGGTGCTTCATGCAGTAACTCCTGTTGTCTATCTGGTGGTGTCCTCCAAAGACAGCAAGGTGGAGAGGGTGGGACTGGCCTTGGGGAGGGCACAGCCCGTGGGGTGTCCTTGCTAATCAGAGGTGAGCCCGTTGCAAGTGCGTCTCCATGTTCCCTGAGTGGTGCCAGCACGTGCGACTGGTGCTGGACCGTGTTCCTGAGGTTCGGCTTAGGCAGCCATGTGTGCGGCTGCAGCGCTGAGCATCCCTGCCGCCCGTCCCAGCTGCGATGAGCGTCAGCACCGTCCTCCTCTGCCCTCACGGCATTGGATGTGCTCTGTGCTCTGGCAACACTTTCCCCCCCCTCATAGTGCAGAGCTTCATGTCAGGCTTGTTTTTATTTGGGACTGTCAGACCCCTCTTTTTACAGCTAGCTTGCTAATAGGGGTCATTTCCAACTTCATTTTTTGTTTGTTTTAAATGAACAGCTGCTTTTCTTTTTGCCCTATTCAGGAAATCATCGAATTCCCTATCCTGAAGCTGAATGGCAGGACGATGGAGATCGAATCCACCTTTCACATGTATGTTCAGCCTGTGGTGCATCCCCAGCTTACGCCCTTCTGTACAGAGGTAAAGTGCAAAGGTTCCCTGGTGCTCCAAGAGTCTCCCTGGGAAGCAGGTTTCCATTGCACCAGGGGTTGGGGTCGCCTCTTCACGGTGCGGCTGCAAGGCAGCGGGTCATGCCAGCCTCGAGTTAAGGACAAGGGATATAATTTTTTGTCATTGCAGTAGCGTGTGAAGACCTCGGTTTGGATTCGTAAATAACTCTAGCTATGATCTGCTAACTAAGACCAGTTGTATTTACAACTAATGGACATCTAACTGGGTGACCACAAAATAAAAGCACTCATGTTAGCTGATGCTCAAAATCCTGTAGCCTCTCTGTAAGCTCTTCGTGATTGTGCCGTGCTGCTCTTTGGTGGGGAAGGTCAAATAAATAGAGCATCGTCCAAGGGAAGAAAGTGTCGTACAGTTGCATGGTTCAGAGGCTTTAAATGACTCTCCTGTGGGCCTGCCTGTTGGGATTTGATGAGTCCTTCAGAGTGGTAGGGTAACCCATGTCTGTATTTTGAAGACTTTCTTTTGGATGTTGTGCTTGTGGGGCACTCGAAATGATTGCTGGAGAAGTGGCCTCTTGTTACTTGGTTACTCTCATTGCCGAGGGCAGCTGCTCTCAAGCTGCGGCCACCTTTCCCCAGATACAGATGAGAGGATGAAGGTGGTAAATGTGATCCCGGATGGTTCAAAGGAAGAGGGGGCAGCGGTTGTTTTGTGGGGTTTTGTTTGTTTGTTTTTTTCTTTATTCAGCAGAAAAAATTAGCTGTTTCTGCAAGTACGTTCTTCCTCCCTGCTGTAGCCGTCAAAACAAAGTTTCAAAGTTCCTTTTGGGCTTTTTTTCTTTTACTCCACTATTTTGATGTTGGCCAGCTCAGTGACTAAAGTACTGACTGAGGGAATCTGGTTGTCCAAATTCTTCATTCTATCCCAGTCTCATCCCAAATCATCAAAACTGTGGTGTGTTTTCCCCAACCTCCGTGGTTGCAGGTTTAGATCCTTGAAGTGCTTGTTCCATGTGTACTAACTTGATGAAAAATGACTCCTCTGTGTTAGGTGGAGTCCCCTCCAGGACCAACCAGCCCCTTCCATATTTCCACGTTGTAAAAACAAATACTTTTCTTTTTTTTCATTCTCTTGTAACTAAAAACCAGCTGAAGGTATTTTATTTAAACTTAAAAAAAAAAGAAAAGACTAAGCTCAGAAAACATTATTCCCAGGTGAGGGGCTTTCAGAAAGCTATAAATGTGTGAAAACAGAAGGTTATAATGGAAACGGTTTTGCAACTTTAATACTAGAAGGCTGGACAACTACTTTGTCTGTCCTTATCCCTATGAGACTTGCTGGACATATGCTCGTACAAATGTGATAAATCTCACAGCTTGCACCTGATCTTTGCTAAGAGCAACGTCGTCTTCTAGAATAGAGCCCAAAATGTCCGTTTTGGATGTCATCTAAATTCTAGAGAGAAGTCGTCTCACTCGTTAACTCCCACCAAAATTCCTTTTTCTGGAAATTCCTCTGTTGCATCCTTCCCCTCTGCTGCTAAAGGTTGCAGCTCTGTTGTTGCACGAGAGTCTGGGTGACTTGCTTGGTGACTGTCTGAGCCCAACGGAGCCTCCAGCCAGCTGCTGCCTGGGGGCATCTGAGAGGTTCTCTGGAAGCTGAGCTTGTGACACAGACATTCAGCGGTCTCATGCTCCCACACCGCAGAGCTGGTTTCTCCTCTTGCTCACGGGAGCCTGGAGCAGCTGTTTGTGTTTCTACAGGTTTGTGTCTCTTGCCTGGAGCCCTCGGGCAGGCGAGGCCGTGTGTGTGTGTGTGCTGGGCTGTGTGTTTGCAGGAGTCCCCAGGACAGGCGTGGGTGTTCCAGCTGCAGCATTGCGCTGCAGATTCTGCCGATGACTTCAAGTCTGGTGTCTTGTGTCCAGAGTTGGACAGAAGTGGGCAGTGCTGAGGCCAGCAGGCAAAAGGATTGCAGAACCTCCACCGGTGTGTTATTGGTGGCACAGAATGATCCAACTCGCCAGGTTTGGCAAGTTCTTTGTTATTAACAGAATGGCTTAGGGAGCTGGTTTTAATCCTAGCCTGGAAGCCACCGGCTCCTGGGCAATCCCCCGCTGCACCCGTGCTGCTCGCTGCACAGCGTGGCCCGTGTCTCTCCTGGCTTGCTGGTCCCCCTGCCTGTTGCAAGGGGCTGTCATGGGGTCCAGGGAGTGGGATCATGCTGGAGGGGTAACTGGGCTTGTCCCTGAGCCCCGTATCTGGGGGTGACTTTGAATCCCTGTCTGAAGAGCCACAGGTGAGCTGGTCGTACTGAGGACCTCACTAAACAGTTGCAAAAATATCCTTTTATATTTGCAGCCACTTTTTTGTGGAGGCTGTGGTGGCCACGTAGACACCTGTGGGGTCGGTGGCTCCTGCTAGGAGGTGCAGGGGCCTGCCCCATGCCACTGGTGTATGTTCCCCCGAGACCCCAGGGACACATCTGGGGCATGCTGTGTGTCCAGCTCCTGCGGAGCCACTGTCTGCACAGCTCCAACATTCGCCATTGACTCTCAGCTGTTTTATATTTTCTGAAAAATACCTATTTTGCTAAATGCCAGTAAAGGGCTTTGTCTAGGCACCTCTACTTACAAAGGGTGAGATTTATTGCCCTCTTTGTCTACAAAGAAAGACCAGGCCTGATTATCAGATTGTGCACCAGAGACAAGTGCTTAGGTAATCAGCAAACTGTCTTGGAGTAGAAATACGATGGTTTCCCAGATAAACTCTGTAGGAAAAGCAGTGGTGTTGACATTACACGGGAGCCTGTTGGCTGTGCTGCTGCTTTCCCCTCTGCTCGCTGCCTTTGCCAGGAAGCAATAGGACTGCTTGGTATAGACTGTGTGTGGGAGGATTACCAGGGTTGCTCAATGTTATTTCTTGGGTCTGGTGTACCTCTGACATCCCTCTTCCTTCCTGAAGAAGACAGCGCAGCATGGGAAGGGTGTCTGCAAGCGGAAAGCTCGTGGTCACGCTCAAGGCATCCCTTTGCTTAGTTTTTGGTGTGTCTGTGCTCTCCCATGGCTGCAGGAGGTTCCTTCAACTCCCCACACCGATGGCCAGGAGCACGTCTTCTAATGCTGTCTCACTCTGTAGCCCTCGTCTGGTCCCCTTTCTCTTGACCTGCTTCTGTAAAACAACAAGTCATGCGTCTGGTTATGATGAGAGGTGTGCTGAACATTTAGACAGAGAAGGTGGGAAGTGCTTGCAAGTGGTTAAAAGCTGCTGTTAGGTATATAAAGCTCATCATGCCCTTTTGGAAGGTGTAAGTGGTTTGTCTGATGCCCAAGAACATTCATGCCAGGAGCTTAAGTGAAAGATTCCCTCTACACAGAAGGTGCTTGTACAGGCTTTTTCATGGTACTTTGCTCTCTTTTTATGATTAATTTTTATTGATTTTTTTTCCTGAAGGAACAGACAATAAAAGTACAAAAAGATAAATGCCTTATAGCTTGTTTATGTTCCCAAGCACCATGTGCTTCTTGGGATCGCCAGTGAAACTTTACAATTGTGCAGTTTTATGCTTTTATACTTTATCAAAGCTGCAAGACCAGATAATGCTGCAGAGACCCAATGCACTAGGTTGGGTGTTACAGATGGATGTAACTGAGAACAGAAAGGATGAGAGAGTAGAAATCTGTTCGCTTTTGAGCACTCTCTGACCTGTATTGAAATGTACCCATGAAATGTATATCCCTTTGTATTTGTGTGTGTAATTTTTGCAGCATGAATTTTGCACGCGTGTGTGCTTGGTGATGTGTTCTTGTACGGATGAGTTGGTACTTTGCTTGGCCTGGCAGGGAAGGAGGGAAGGAGTCTTGGGCAAAATCAAGCAAAGACTCCTTGGTGGGACTCGGAGCCCCTGTGGCTGCCTTCCCATCCGTCCCTCCCTCCCCGTGATGGGAAGTGTCTGGATAAGGCCATTTCACCCCATCCTGCCACGGCCATGAGGGGTTCAGTGCTGAACAGATGCAGCCCTGAAGATTTCCAGAGCAGGAGAAGCCATTTACATCGGTGCTGACTGTCATACCAAGAGGTAGCCTGTCACCCTTTCCCAGAAGCTCATCTTTTGGCCACTTCCAGAGGTTTGATTTGAGCTTCCCTCTGAGAGGCAGAGCCAGCACTTTGCAGTAGGTGAGCTGACCACCTCTGCCAGGCGAATGCATGGAGAGAAAGATGGCAAGGAAAGCAAAAAGCAAGCCAGTGAGCTTTAAAAACTGCTCTAAAGAGCTGTGCATTAATCTCTCAAATCTATTTGCTTTTCAGAGTATGGGAAGTCTGTAGGTAGCAGCTGTTACCCAATTAAAATACAGATTAATATAAAAACAGTTTCTGGAATATAAAAGAGTGTCTGTGTCCTTCCACTTCCTTAAAATTCCACCTCATAATGACTTGATGAACTTGAGAAACCCACCTAGAGGAACTCTGCATTCTTAAAATTAAAATACTTCCCCTAAAAGGTATATATTACCATTCCATGGAAGTCACTATGAGAAAATAATCTTTCCACTTACAGCTTATTCAGTGAGTCAGGTATTTGGTATTCATTAAATGTAATTACAGTTTAATTGGAGTTTAATCTCTTTTTTTTTTTCCCTTCTTCTGAGTTCAGTGCTGTAAGCCAAGCAGCCAAAGAAACAAAGAGGTAGAAACCATTGAGCTTCTTTCAGTTGCCACACATTTAATAAAGCAGAGCCGTGTGGTTTGTAAGAGGGCTTGTGTTCTACGAGCAGGTTGAGCTGGTCTGCGTGGAAGAGTGACTCCTGGGTGACGGGGGGACTGTCAGCACCTCTCCGCTGGATGCTATGGCTTCTGGAGGCTTGGATGCATGTTCCAGCAGCAGGGCATGCTTCTAGGCTGTGTTTGACCTTTATTTTATGAAAATGTGTGAGATGTGTAGCTTCAGGAAAGTGCCATATGAAGTGAAATCCTGTAGTGTGCGCTTGTTTTAATAATGATTTTTTTAATTACTTGGGTGCATTGATGGCAAGCTACTGACCTCCGATATTCAATATGTTAAAAGACAGTTTTGTCAGTTGGAAGGCAGACAGAAAAATTATCTGTTTTCTATGTGCCTCAAGCTATCCTGGGCAGACACAAGCAGAGGCCCATGAGACTGCATCTTTTTATTCATGTGTCTAGCTTTAAACAGCAGAGCAGTCCAGGGGCAGTCACTAGGACTATCTGTTAGCAGGACCTGTTCCTAAGGAACCTCCTGAAAACCAGGGTAGACCAGGGTTCTGGAAGAAGGTGGTTTTCTTCAGATTTTATTCAGTTGTTTTAAATACAATTTCAAAATGCAGAGGGATGCTGTGGTGGACTATGGGAAAGCACGTGTGCTGGCTGCCCAGCTCAGGAGAGGATGACTGGGTCCACTCTGGGTCTCGCTTACCAATAGTCGTCTATTCTGTTCATCTAAGACTGTGCAATTTTGGTGTCACTGTGGTAGCGGGGGAATGACCAGAGACCCCAGTAGTTACGCTGCCTGTGTAAATCAGGGCAACACCAGAACTGGTGAAATGTGTATTGAAAAAGGGCAGCATTTTGGTACATGAAGCAGAGGGCACCACTGCTCCCCAAGTGCATCCTGCCCCATTGGGGGTTCACCATTTTATAGTGTGGGTAGGAGCCCCCTTAGGTTTCTGGTTTTGGGATGAAGGTGTGCCCTTGCCCATGGCTGGGGAGCTGCCAGGGTCGCTCTGCTGTGTCTGGCTCCTCAGCAATGTCCCTGTGGGTCACAGGAGCGTGTTTTGATTGCAGCGAGATGGATAGGAGCGGAGACCTCTCTAATGATCTTTTTGAATGCTGCTCTGATGCCTGCTTTCTGTTTGTCTCTCGTTTCAGCTGACTGGGATTATTCAAGGCATGGTGGATGGGCAGCCGAGCCTCCAGCAAGTGCTTGAGGTAAGCAGAGTAACCTTTAGTTCCCGAACTCTGACCTCTGGTCCTGTTGTCCCCTCTTCTTCTCTTTCCCTGCACCTCCCCTTGCTGAAAATCGAACCGCGTAATTTGACTATGATTACAGCTTCATTAGAATAACATTTGCTGTCACGTTGGTGACACGCTGCTGAGAGTATTGAACCATTGATCTGTCATCTCCAGCTGTTCTTGTCAAGGGTGCTGACAAGATATCCAAACTCCTGCCAGTAGATAGGAGAAGAGGAGATTCTTGCTTGAGCCAGTTTTAAAGCACCAAGGCATTGCTCAAGACCACTGCTCCAGGAGCTTCTGCCTTCATTTTTCTTTCTCCTCCCTCAGCACTTTATTAAATTAATTTTTTCTACCTATTTAAATGCTCAATAATACACGTAGCATAGAAAGAAAATGCCTCTAAAATCTAATCTGGAGGATGTGCAAATGCAGACATAGCCCTAATAATGCCATCTGTTTAATGTTGAATTCCTACAGCATTTAGGGCTTAATTAGCTTGGGAGTATTTCTCCATCAATAGCTTTTGTTGGTAGTCAAATAGTGAAGGAAACCTCCTTAAGCAGAGCTCACTCAGGCTGCAGGTTGCTCTTCGATGCATTGTCTCTGACAGGATTTCCACTGCTGTGTTACCTAATTGTTCCTAATCAGAGTAATTGCAACAATTGCTTATGTGAGGAAATCAAATTAAAGGCTTTAAAATCCTCCATGGAGACAGCACTTCATGGGCGCTCACATCGGGGACTTTAGAAAGGTTACTGCTGCTGTCCCTGGCTCCGGAGAGCCTTGTTTGGGGCTGGCTGGAGGATCCCGGCAGCCCAAGGGAGGCAGAAGCGTAGCTGAGCGGCTGGATGCTGCTCTGGGGGGAGCTTTACTCCAGAGGGCTGTTGTACAATCGGTCGCAGAAAGAAGCGCCGTCCTCTGCCGGAAAGGCTGCGGCACTGACACGAGGCCGAAGACGATGCTCTGCAGAGGTGACATCTTGCATCCATGCAAACCCTCAACTCTCGCTGGTGCTCTCCAGAGGGCATGTAGCAGCAGCGCGTGTCCGTAAGCATATGGATGCCTGTGCCTGCTTTCCCCTGAGGGAGAGCCCCCTTTGGCTGCATGGGCGAATGTACATCGCCGCTGGAGTATTACAGAAAACGTTTCATTCTGTTTCTACAGGAGCTTCTTAGAGTGTGGAAACATTTCTGTAGATTTTTTTGTTTGTTTATTTGGGCTGAAAAGGTGTTCATACAGCAGCATGTTTCTAGGCTAAAATGAGATCCGGGTCAGGCAGCTTCTGGGCCATGCTAGTTGATTCCAGGAGCGGAAGGTGTCAAGCAGGGGAAAGAGGAGGGATTTCTCTGGCTGAAGCACTGGAAATACTGCTGGGGAGGCTGCAAAATAGCAGCTGATTGCCTGTCACCTGTGACCGGAAGATTTTGGGCAAGTCGTTTGCTAGTTCTAGTTGGAATAAATGTCTTTGCAGGGGTTTTAGTCTAGGTTGGTTCCTCCTGGTTAATCCAAGGTAGATGTGCATCCTCCAGATTAACGTGGCCCATTTCTGAAGTGGATCCAGACCGTCTGTCCCTATGGGAAGTTGATCAGGAATAGTGGATTCACTTTAAATCCATACTGTAGCCTAAACAGCCACCTCCTCTGAACTGTAGGGAGGAAAGAGAGACCCAGCCTGGAGAGGATGGGGACACATGGCTTTGCTTACAGCTGCCACACAGTGCCTGCGTGTGCCCAGCCCGTCCATTTCTCCCCCTCTCCCATATCCCCTTGGAGCTGTATGAATTGGAGCATGTGAGAAAGGCTGTAGGTGAGAGATGCCGTCCCAGGATGCCCGTGTTTTCCCCTCCCTGCAGAGGACACAAGTTCTGCTCACTACGAGCCCATGTGGTACAGGGAGAGGAAAAGTGGAGGAGGAATGCCAGGTAACAGCCCAGCTGTATCGTCCCATTAACGTTGCACAACGTCCATCCCTCCATGAGCAGAGCTGCTGCGGTGTCTGATAAGATCATCTCTGCTCTGGTAGCCTGATGTCTCCTATCAGAAATCTTCAAAGGTCCAAACGTGCTGTTGTTGAGATGGCAAGCAAAGAGAGAAGAGAGAGAGGGAGAGGGTGGATAAGATCACAATTTTCTTCTCTCTTGATTGCAAGCAGCTTATCTGAGTTTAACCGTTGTCACTCGGCCTGTCTCTGCAAAACTCATCCCCTTTTCTTGCCTTCCTTTCAGAGGGTTGACGAGTGGATGGCGAAGGAAGGCCTCTTAGATCCCAGCGTCAAGTCGATTTTTGTGACCTGTGGAGACTGGGATTTGAAAGTGATGTGAGTATGGAAGGGGAGGGAGATTTTTCTAGGCTTTATTGCTCCATGCTTGCCTGTAGTGTATACATCTTTGTCCTTACAAGCCTCTGACTGTCCCTAGTCTTTGTTTCTTAGGGAAATCGTTGTTTGCCATGCATAATTGGGAGTGGAGGGTTCTTTAAGAAGACAGGTAGGTGCAGGGCATAGTGCAAGATCACTGCCTAGGATATTCCCTATAGAGAATGAATCCTTTCAGAACATCAGGAAAGGTTTAAACTGGAGCATTGTGATGTTTTCCCTTTATCCAATATACTTTCCAAAGGGGTGGATATTTCTGAGCGCACACGTGGAACACTGTTTCTGTACACCCAAATGAAGCAATGGTCCTTACCTGACTTACGCACGCAAGGCTTTCTCTCTGTTGTCTTGGCACACTAAGTGTATGTGAATGACAGGGTGGTCTTTGGAAAGAGAGTACAAGCCAAGTCTGGCACATTTCATTGGTGTTCTTAGTGTTAAGGTCGTCTTCATCAGCTGGGCAGCCGTGTCTAGAGAGTACCAGATGGGGACCTGCACTGGGATCTGCATGTGTCAGTGTATGTGCATGTTTTGTTATGAAAATAACTAGACCACCAACCTAAAAATGTTATTTAAAAAAACCTGAGTTAAATATCTAAGAATTAGATTAGTCTAATCTCTAAGGTGTTTGCAGATCAGTGTCACATTGTGCAGAATTCACTTGGATTCCTATAATCTTGCGCCAGCTTTTCATTTCCTCAGAGTGCTGGATAAAGACTCCTGTTGTTATCACACTGGTATAGCATGGACTTGACACATCCAATGCTAAACTGACATCCACAACTCGTTAGTAGTGTTACTTGGTTTTCACTGTGACATTGGTTTCCCCAAGTTGGAAGCCTAAATAAACTGCGCGCAGCCTGGGAGCATTCAACACCCGTTCTTCCCTGCAGAATGGTCTTTGTAGAGTGGCAGCTCCTTGCCTCTTCTTGGTGTGATTAGCGAGACATGAGGTACGAGGACCAAAGCAGCAGCACAGGCGCTAGTGGAGATGAGAAATTTGCTGTGCTCCGGACAGGAGTGTGGCATGCAAGCTTTTGAGTCAAAATCTGCTGGGACTGTGTCCAGAGCTCATGTATATTGCCAATTCTTGTACTACTGGTTTAAATTAAGAGTGAGGCTTATTTTTCTTTCTATATCATGTTTAAACTTCCATTAGAGACCAGCACAAAGAAGCCAGCTATAGGGATGTGCTAAACTTCTGTTTCTCATCGGCTCTCTTTTCTCAGTTCTTTACTCCTGTATTTTACTGTTCTGAAAGTCCAGTTTACTGCTTTTGGTGATGGTTGTGAGGAACAGAGCTGTCTGTGCTCACGGTCCATCCTTCCATCCCTTTCACAGTGGGATAACGAGGTTCCCAGATAATGACATCCTAACTTGGTGTCTGAGTGGAATGGTCAGCCTTCTAGGTGGTGGGTTTTTTTGCTTCAGAGCTCTACAATGGGGAAAATAGAGGTGAAGATGAGCCCCGTTTCTGGTGAGCCACAGGGGTTGCGGGGTGAGCTGGCCCAGCAGGACATGCAACCGTGGAGCAGAGATACTCGATTCGCCATTTGCAGTGGTTTCTCGCATGGATTGTGCCTCACCTAGTCAGCTGGAAAAGACGACTCCACTCCTGGCCATGAGGTTGCAGCGAGTGGTTCATTTCTCCCTCTTCCTTTTAAAAATTTTTTTTAAACCATTAACTTCAGAATTCAATCCTGAAGCCTCTCCAGGGCAAAGCAGAAAATACATTTCGTGTTCCCAACCACATGGATAAGCGGGAGTCTGGCTGCAGCCGCTCGGTGAGTAGCACATCACACCGCTCCGTCGCCGATTGGGTGCAGCAGTGTGTAGCGTCACATCTGATTAGTGCCGTGCCAGTGAATGAGGCTTGAGTGAGGACTCCCTGCCAGCTCTGACTTGTCTCATTTCCCATTACTTTTATCCGTCACCGCAAATGCCGAGTCTCCCTCCTGAACTAATTAAGTTTGCCTGTGTTTAGACACATTGCCAAATAGGGTTTAGCAAAGCAGAACTGAGCATCTCTTTTTAAAGAGGGAAGGCAGAGAGCTGAAACAAGGCTGCTTAGACCGGGAGATAGAGCCTCAGAGATGTGGAACAGCTAGGGGGTATTCCAGGGAATCACCCCGTGCATCCCTACAAGACTTGCGCTGTAGCTGGTGCCCTTTGCTACCGTGTCAAGACCACAGGCTGGGCATGGAAGGCACCGGGGCAGCGGGAGGGGAGGTGATGCTGCTTGTCTGCATTTGGAGGAGTGTGTTGGTGGAAGCATTGCATGGTAGAAACCCTACTGGGTTCCAGAGAAATTCAGGACGATGCCGTGAGTGCAGTGCTTCCTGGCTTAGGGAGCAGTGACTTGGGGCAGGTCCGTTCCCAACTCTGCTGCTCGTTTCTCCGCGTCCTTAGTGATGACAGCTGCTTGCATAGCTGCCCACAAAGCAAGCTGTGGTGCTCTTACCCAGTGTCTCCTCTGGTTTGGAGTTCCTGTCCTCTCTTCTCCTTAGCTCGGCTGTTGATGGGAAACCATGCAGCCTTGTTCCTGGCTTCTCCAGCAATGACCCAGGCATTTACTTTGGCTTCTGTCTGCATGTGCTGTTGAAGAGGTGAGGCATGGTGTCTTCTGGACAGGTCTGTCTACCGTGGGTGTTTCCAGTGGGTGCCACTGGTAGGTGTCAGGGCACTGGGAGGCACAGTGGGGTGAGCAAAGTGGAGGGGGGTGGCTGGAAGAAAGAGGAGGAATTTACAAGCCTGTTGGTGGTGGATGTGAGGACAAGGTGGGCAAATAGCCCTGTCGAAGCCAGGAGCTGCAATATGGGTAGCACTCCTAGCTCAAAGAAAAGCACCAGAGGAGTAGCGATTGTCAAGCAAGTGCTTTCTGCTGATGGAGTCTAGCACTGTCTGAGTCTGCAGGATTCAAGATGGAAACTCAGCTGTTAAAGGACCTGCAAAGCCTCTGCTTGACTCAGGGATCTCCAGGGAATGAGGCACTGTGGGGCTGCAGGCTTGATTTCTCTTGAACGTTGGAGCTTTCTTGGAAGATAAGAGCAGTTTGTCTGGTGTCCCTTTGACAACAGGGAGCGCTAGTCACAAGGAGCTGGGTGCCCAGAAGAGGACAGCAAGTATCTGGGAAGGGCTTATGGAGGTTCACCATGAGTCAAGGTCCTTGGCCATGCCACCAGAGGCTTTGTCATGGGTGTGGTGCACCATCAGAAGGAGAGTCCCTGTTGGAGGGATTTGGTCGCTGCTGGAGAGAGCCTGTTGTGCGAGAGAGCTCAGAAATGGAGCACTGATCCTCTACTGGCTGCACTTGGATCAACCGTCTCTCAGCGCTCGGTGTGTGTGAACCAGGCGGGAGTCAGGGAGACAGCAGCTCTCCTGCCGCCCCTCCCCTTCCCTCTTGTTAAGATGCAATTTCTTTAATGAGGAAAACCTCTTGAGTAGGAACGTCACCTTTCTGAAGGTTTGTCCTGACAAGGCAGTTCAAGCCGACAGAGTCGCATATCAACTTCAGCAAATATCAGTCACTCATTACAGAGACTCTTCTCCCCCCCCACCCCCCAGCAACACCCCTCGTTCCCAGACAAGGGAATGAATCACACTGCTGCTCTTGAATACATCATGACAAGTCGTGGTTCTAATGAGAGAGGGCCATTCATTCTGGGTGGAAAGTTCCCTGTGTCGACACAGAAATGTTATTAATTAAAGAGAGCTACCTGAAGCAAAAGATGAAAGGAGCACCAGACCTGCCAAGCTAAAATATGAGTGGGGATACAGCCTCGTTAGGCACACGGTCCTCGGGCCTCCGAGTGCTCAGCGGGAGGATTCCTTTAGCCTGTTGCAAGGAGTTATCCTCCAAGTTTAACAGCTCCAGGGACGGATTCAGACACCTGGTGTAGTCTGCTGTCGTGCTGGGACCTCATCCTGCACCTAGGATGGAACTGTCACTAGTAATTAAGCAAATTGCATTGATGTGGCATTGGGTGCTGAGGGTAACGTTGCCTCTGAAGGGCTGAGGGAGCCGCTGACGGCAGGAGACGGTTTTAGTGGAAAGAGGGTACTCAGTGTCTGCCAGGGTTGAGCCCTTGTAATGTAAGCTCTTTAGTGTGGTTTATCTCCACTGAAATGTCAAATTACCTCCCTCCGTGTATGGAACTGGTTTACTTGCTCTTAAGCACAACGTGAATTAATCTTGTCAACAAAAGAAGCATTTTTACTGTGTGTTTGTAGCTGCAGAGCTGGGATACGGTGAGGATAAGTGATATGCCTATGGTTGTGCAGGCAGGCAGAGGCAGAGAAAGGAGCTGAAGCCACATGTTCTGAGTCTCAGACCTGCATCTTCATGTCAAGAGCATCAGTTAATCCTTCTCCTTCCAGTTTTGGATCATTCAGCAAACACACTGAACGTAGGTAAACGTGCATGTAGGCTTTCATCTGTATTCCTCCAACATGAAGATGGTTGTACTGCGCTTACTGTGGCTCATCAGAACATGCTAATTTATGTCTTTACAGGAAACTACTGCTCAGAAGTTTTTTATTTTCTTAAATAAGTGTTAAAAGGCAAGTACTCTTTAATATAGTGATAAAACACAGTGAAGTGTCTTGAAATGTTTATAGCCCTTGGTGCTCTTTCTAGGTTGCATATTAGTAAATTTCGAGCAGTAAATTATACCATTGCTTAATTTTATCTTACTGTTTTAATTCTTTCTTTGCAAGTCACACGGGCTGGGAGGATGCTTGCCTTCTCAGACCAGCTCCGAGTGCGACAATGGGTTGGTCTTTCCAGCCTTCTGTCCTGGAGGCTTGGTTTGAGATCAGCTTTAGGTCATGAATGACGACGGATTGATGGTATTAGTGTCCCTTGTGCGTGCTGTTCTATATCACAGGACTGGGAAAGGGTTGGTAGCCTCTGCTTGGGGGAGAAATTGCAGACAGCCACTGAATGGGGTGAGTGGGACCGCTTGGGTAGCCATGGGGAAGGGCAGGAGAAGGCGTAGGGTGGGCTGGTTGGGTGGCAGCAGGGCAGGAGGGATGTTCAGAGGGTGGCTTTGCGAGTAACAAGAAAGAGCTGGTAACAGAAAGAGAACATAATAATCTGCTTTTAAAAATACTAAAACAATTCCTCTACAACCAAGATCTTTGGATTAGCTTGTTGTTGTTGCTTTTAGTGGGGATCATTTTGCTGACCAAGCCTATGGTGTATCTCTTCATGCGCTTACATTGGCTGAAGGAAGAGGGTGGTGTGAACTACAGCGTAGGGATGGGACTGAGTATCCAAGGTCAGGAACCTTTCGAGTCAGCTTTGCTGATGGAGTCGTTCATGTAATTACCTCCTAAAGTGCTTTGCCGGAGCTAAGCAAGGCAGCCTTGTGAGCATGCTCTTCTCTAGCACTTACAGGGAGTAGCACTGACCCCAGTCACTTCTGTGACCCTGCAGTCCAGCTTTTTGTTTTTAAAGGAAGTGATATCACTTATGCGAAATAAATTTTGGATTTTAAGGTTCCCAATCTGTTCATTCTTATTTAAAATGAATGTAGCACACTTGACTTTTGTTATCCTTCTGCAGCAGTTGCCCTGGCTGTCTCCTGTTCTTGCCTTTTGTTTGAAATCCATTGGTTGCGTGAGTTTCTACAAGTTCTGTTGTCTGAGATGTGTGATTCTGGGAATGCCTTTGGGTTAAGCTTTGGATATGAAGTCTTTGCATAGGGATCATCGTGCAATGGCCTATCACCTTCAGGTCTTCTACTTGTCTGGCGCGTCATAGCAAAGACATTTGTCATAGTCAGGGCTGTAGTGGCCACAGATTTATTGAGCTGTGATGCCCAGTGCACTCTGGGGAGCATGGACTCTGCTGCCTGGGAATTAGGACCAAAGAAGTTGGTGAAAGATGGTGGAGAAACTTGGAATAAATTTACCGTGTAGGAGGGAATGAGACAGGCATTGCATCAAGAACTTTTGTATGTACAAAAATGTACAAGTGCATTTCCAGCACTGAACTGTTGGCATGGGGCAATGAATGGAGACAGTGGATTTTCCATCCCTGGGTAACTTAACTCAAGCTGTGTTTGGAAACAGTCACGCTGAACTGAATGCAAGCCGTTGGACTCGGTGTCGTCTGCGCATACAGCAAGGAACTATAATTCCCTCTGCAGCAGGAATGGCTAAGGTGAATTTTGTGTCCAGTGTTACAACGAATTCAGGCAAAAGAGTTTCAAAATCAATGGATCTATAATGGGTATTTGGTAAAAAGCACACCCTAGCCTCGGCCTGTGGGAGAAAGCCCTCTAATAGCAGCTCAGCATCGTGGTTATCCTGTGCCCTGGGGAACTGAAAAGCTGGTTGGCTTGGGGACTACAGAGGATAAACCACTGGAGGGCTGTTTGCCATCCGAGTTTTGTTGGATGCAGCACGTCTGAAAAATAGGATTAGCTTCACAAAGTGTGAATTTTCTTTATTACTTCAGAAAGCTTAATTTTTTGAGCATTAGACAGCTGTAGTATTTCATGCTGGGGCCAAAATGTCATCTGTCTCCCTTTGGATCCCAGCTCTTCTTACTTGCCAGCCGAAGCAAAGCAGTTGTGTGTTGGCACCAGTGCTGCCCTCCCAGTGGCTTGGCTGGGAGTGATCTTCTCATGGCTTCCCTGCTTGAAAAATACTGCCAGCCTGGGAGCAGCGTCCTTCCCCTTTCACTTGATGTCTTCAAGCCTTGTGTAAGTCCGTAGCTTTCTTGAAAGCATTTTATTTTGTTTGCATGTTTGTTTCCTGTTGGGAGCCATTTTCCTGGATGGGTTCAGCTCCTTTCCTCCTGAAGCTCCTGGCTGGCAAAGACCTACTGGGCCATCTTGAGGTCATCCCTGGTATTTTCCCTCCAGCATATTCTCATGTGCCTTGTCCAGCGACTCTCCGTATCCTGAGGAGCCGATGTCTGGGTGTGTGCAGGATTCTCAGGAGGATGCTGGAACTGCAGACTAACTTTTGGAGCTGAGTCCATTCCACATTGGAGTCACCTTTTTCTGTTTGTTTGGCCAGGGTGCTGCCCTCAGCCTGGCACGCCAAAGACAATGTCTTGTGCTTGGAGATTGCTCTGGACCAGGTGTTAGCAGTGACATAAGGCATGTGGAGGCAGTACTACAAGAAAGAGCAGAATAGTGGAGTTTGGGGGAAGAAGACAGAGGAAGCAGCGCGGTATGCTGGCAGGGCTGTGTGTGGGAAGCTCATGCTATCCAGGGCTTTCTCCTGCCTTGGTCCCACCAGTTTTGTCTGTCTCTCTTCCAGCAGGGCTTTCTCCTCCCCTCTGCCCAGCACCTACACTCTGGGACACTCTTCATTTTCCCTCCTTAGGTGCATCTTGGTCATCCCTGATTTCCCTGCTTCATTTTTTCCATCTGGGTGTTGAGCCAGGTCTCAGTGCTGACCATCGGCCAGCATGCTGGAGGTGCCTGGCCACCGGCTGAGTTCAGCTCCTTGTCCCTGCCTGGAGTCACGTGTGTCCCTTGCAAACCGGGCAGAGGGAGGAGGCTGGGGTGAGGTTGCCAAGACCTCTCCTCCAGCTCAATGTGCTCCCAGCTCTGAAGAGAACTGTTACATTTTATGGACCATTTAGCTTCCCAATGGTGATCCTAATTCTTCACAGCATGTATGTGCCATTTCTTGGTTATTAACAGGACCCCTGAAAAGGAGCTGCCCTCTGAGTCAGTGCTCTTCCATGCAGTTAATTGCAGGAGGGTTTTGCTTAGACTGCGAGGCTTAATATTTCCAAACTCTCCCTGTGCTAAGAAGGTGAATTAATACCCAGGTCTCCCCGCGGCTGCAGGGACTGACCCTTGCGTGCCATCAGTAAGCAGGCAGGGGAAGAACGCTTCTGCCAGGAGTAATTCAAACTTTGAATCGCTCTGGAGGAAGTCCACTTGCTTTCTGCATGGAGATCAAGGGCGCTTTAAGGACCGGCTGGCCAGGTGTCTCAGTCTTTCATCTCTATATCCTTATATTGTGTGACACTTCAGGTGCCAAAATAGCTTCCATTCCTTTGGGGCCCAAGCAAGCTCCACGCTTACTGGGAAAGGAGTGATTACCTTGGACTGACAAGTTAGCCAAAGGATGGATGGCTGCGGTTGCACAGTAGGTGTGAGATGGATGGATGGGAGGTGGTTCAAGGGGAGGTTCTTGTCAAGTCACCACGCTGCGTATGAGAAAACAGAGACGGCAAGCCATTAGGCTGTGTATTTCAGGTGTGAGGAAGCTGCCGAGGTCCCCTGGCATTGCAAAATGCCAAGTGAAATGTTACTGCCATGCGGAGCACAGCAGAGTGCCAGAATTAATGAGACTGGTGTAGGGAGAGCACACGTGGCTGGTCTGGAGGGTTTGTCATCAGGGTTGCTGTGCTTGGGAAGCGCGGTCTAATGGCAAGACCACATGAAAAGAAATTGGAGCTCGCAAGGAGAGCGCTAAAAGTCATCAATTACCAAAATTTTTTTGCCTTTGCTACAGGCCTGAAGCAAATCGCTGGCTTAAGGGGCTCTAAGCACCTGGGTCTTGCACTGGATTTACAGGTAAGGTGAAATTAGGAGGGGGCTAAGTAATTAATTCCTCTTGCTGTGACCAGGATGGGAGATGATTCTGACTTGCCACTTTGCCTCAGAAGTTTCTTCAGAAGCTGGTAAGGACTCTGGTTGTGAAACCCAGGAAGCAAAGAGGATCCCTGGGTGCCTGACAATTCCTTTTCTCTGCTGGTTCTTTCTCGCAGGCAGCCTCGGGCTGCCTGTCTCTTTGTTAAGAGAGTGACAGCAATGTGACACCGTGAAAATAATTACTAACAAATCACGGTGGTGACTGCAAACAGCTCGCTGTCTTCAGAAGCATGTCAGGGAGCATTAGAGCAGGGCCGTGGGAGCGGCAGAGCGGCTAGGGGCTCTTTCTCTGCTCTCAGCTGAGGGAAGATCTTCGGAGACCTTTGGCGCCTGCCACCCCCACACCATTTCCTTCTCGTTGGCTTTTTCTTTCTTTTTTCCCTTCCCTGCCTTTGCCATCAATAATTAAGCCCGTTAATTGCTCAGTGAGTTCAGGAAAGCTGCGAACAGTAAGACCGGGCTTCTGCCTTCCCTAGATTAAGCAACCAGCTCCAGAGCAACGGAGGAATTTCTGGAGTGGTGTCATGGGCAGAAGGACATCCAAGCTGTGTTTCCTATCTTGCAGCCCTTGTGTGCCGGCCAGGGCAGTAATGTTTATTAGCTGTGTGCCCCTAGGAATTCATGGGCTGCTGGTACAGTTGAAGAATGACCTGTGTCCTTGTCCTTGGGAGCCTCCAGTCTCAGTGAACCTGAAAGTACGTTTGCATTTGCGTAGAGCATCATGGCAAACCTGCAGTTGGCTGGCATCTCCAGCAAAAGAATGGGCAGAGGAGCGAGAGGTCTTTCCAAGATGCAGTAGGGACAGTGCTGATCAGTGTGTCTGAAGCTGCAGGTAAAGATGATCCTCAGAGAATAAACAGTGGACAGGTCATGGGTGAAGAAGGTGGTTGGTACCACACAGAGCAGCTGGAGGATTCTCTGCAGGGATGAGGCCGCTGTGGCTGTGCTGAAGTAGGGACCCTTCTGCAGAGCTACACGGACCAGAGTCTGAGGGGAAGCTCTCTGAAAACCCTCTCATTGTATTACTATAAAGCTCCCTCCAAAGGGAGGGTGTAGCAGAGATACTGATAGGGAACTGGAAAGCAGCTGCTGGTTGAAGTGTCCTTTAGCAGCATTGGTAATCAAACCCCTGGGCAACCTTCTAGAGGGGAGCTGACAGCTTCCCCTCCTTGTTCCTGGTGGTATGTCATCCTCCAGTTTGAGAACGGGCCGTGCCATCTGGCAGTTACTCGTGCAGAGGAGCACCCTGCAAAGGGAAGCAGAAGGTGTGGGTGGGAGCCTGCTCCCAGGCGCCTGCTCCACCGAGCAGCCTTCTTTCCCATTTCCCTACTTACTCAAGTGATTTTCCCGACTGTCACATCTGTAAATAATGTTGCTGGCGTATCTAGCTAGATGCAGAGTGGCGATGGAGGGGGGAGGGCTGGCGCGGAGGGTGGCTGTAACAGCCCCTCTTCCCGACTCATACAATATTTATGCAGGGCTGGGAGTCGGCGGCACTGACCTCCGGGTCGTGCTGTTAAACAGCTCCCGCAGCCCCTGCATCCTAATTGCTGCACTTGTCCTTTGCTCTGGAGGATTCGCTGCTCCTTCTCTCCGGCGAAGCAAATACTAATGGCAGCTCGTGCTTTGGAGGTGGGAGTGGTCTCTTCCCCACAAGGAAAAGACAAACTTGGTTCCCTTCATGCAGATGCAATTTGCAGCTGCACAGAAACCGGTGCTCAGACCCTGTTACGCGACGTGCCAGGCTCCCCGCTGCTGCCAGCCTGGAGGCTGCGCCGAGAGCCTGTGGAGCTGTTGTATGTGTAATTTTGGGTTATGTATCTTCAGAGGGGACGGGGAGGGGGTAAACCCCGTCCCACTGGCACCTTACAGGATTTCTGTCTTCCCCTTGGTGGAGAGAGAGAAGAGGCAATCACAGAAGTCAGTTGAGGGAGTAGACCTGGATGATGTGGTGCCAGAGAAGGGCAGTGACTGTGCCAGGAAAGAAGAAGGGTTCAGACAGCGTCACAATACAGAATGGCGTATTTTCTTGTAGATAAATGACTTGATGAATGGGAAGAGAGATGATGCAGAAGGCTGGAGACCCTCTGTGTGGGTGAGGGGCTCATGCCCCCCTTGCAAGCACTACAACCGTGGCTGGAGGTGGAGAGGTTTTTCACCTGGCTGGCAGGGGCTTTCAGCTGATTCAAGTGGTTCAAGAAAGCCCAAAAGATAAAGCTCTCTGATTGCTAGAGCTGCAGTACCTTTCCCCCTTGCTGTTTAGCTTGGCTCCGTTCAGTTTGGGGCTTCACGTCGGGTGTCTGCGAGTCCAGTGACCCAACTGGCCACCGACATCCCTTCTGCTGCCTTCCTGAGCTGGCAGGTCCCCTTTGTGCCTGGAAAAGTGCTGTTTAGACTGGAGACTAATGGCCTTTAAGTGACATGATTGTATTATGTTAAGCGTCTATAGGCTTTACCATTAGGCACTAAGCAGTTTATGACTCATAGCAGAGAAGCCCTTGTCCTGAAGAGTTTATACGCTAAATGGTCTGGACAGGCCAGGCATGGAAGAGGCAAGGTTTCCTCCTGCCTGTCGCACAGCAGGTCTAAAGGACTGGGACAGGACGTGTCTCAGTTCTAGAGCAGTGCCTTGCTCTAGGTCTTGCATGCTCCAGTTTCCTGGGGAGAAATACTTTTTCAATGGGAGTTGTGCAGTGGGAGGAGAAGCACGTTTAAATTTAGCTTAGTTTCTGTGCGTATTTTGGTTTTGAGGGGGCTTGGACATGATGCCTTGTGGGTGCATCCATTGCATCAGATATACTCTCTTACTCAGTGTGTAATTATAGTATTCTGCAGCAGGAGTCTGAACGCTCCTTCTTAAAACAGCTAGTATGCAGAGGACCAGGCGATTACTAAATTAGCGTCTGTGTGAAAGACTTCATAAGAGACCGCATAGACAGAGAAAGGACACGCTCTGTGTAATCAGGCTCCACTGCAGCGTGAATCACAGAATAATTTATTAAATAGAGATCTCTAATCCAGCCCCCTGCTCAAGCAGAGCTAAATTCAAACTTAGATCAGGTTGCTCAGGGTCTTCTCCAGGTGAGTTTGTCACCAGGGGAGGAGATTCCCCCTCCAGTCTGCTCCAGTGCTTTATTACCTGCACGGTGAAGAGTTTCTCCTGATGACAAATTGGAAGTTCACGTGCTGCAGCCTGTGGTCATGATGGGTGCCTTTTACTGAGAACATGCCAGTGTGGTAGATGTACACAGTATCCAATTTTGTACACTGCTATCAGAAGATGCTGTATAATGTCATACTTAGTAAGCAGATGGACTGTCACAGCAACCTCGTGTGTAGAAATCTGTTTTTAAGGGGTTTTCGTAGTGTCAGGTTCCCAAGGCTGGGGGGACAACCTCAGCCTTGGAGGCTTTCCAGTTTCTCTTTCCTTGGGAGCGGCATCATGCATTTCTGATGTCAAAGGTTGTCCTCCCTGTCTGGAAGGGCTGGTGGGAGCATTTGCTCTACCCCTTCACTGATCTGGAGGACTCGGTATGGAGGAGTGCAAAGCTGCTGCCTGCTGCACTCCTAACCTCAGCTGAACCGTGGAGCCAGCGAGCTCTGGTTTCCTGCATGGTAATTAAGTAGTTATTTAAAAACCAAAAGGCTCAATTCTGATCCTACTCTCACTGGCTATTTACTATCTCCAGGTAGAGTTACTCCAGATTTACTCCCACATGCACAGCAGCAGAATCAGGCCCAGTAAATAGAGCTATGAATCTTTTTAAGAGAAGCTGTTAAGCGGTAGCGCATAGATTTATTGTAGCATCATGTGTGTGCAATTGTTGATGAACATCTTCTGTTGGAGGCTGAATACCTGCTGTGTTACAGCCTTGCTTTTAATGTTGAGATAGCATCTCTGCCAGCATCTAGCTGACGCACAGACAGATACCCATAAAAGAGCCAGATCTCGCATGGTGTTAAATGCCTTCATGTTTCATTAAGGTTGATGGCAGTGGAAGGCACACAGCGCTTTGCAGGACGAGCGAGTCACGACGAGCCACTTGCCCTGTGTGCTTTTTGTGGCAGAATTATTTTCCTAGTGTATACATTGCTCGGGTTGCAGCCTAGGGTAACAGCCTTTTCCATTTGCAGGCTAGCTGCTTGGAAAGCATGGGTGCTGAGGTTGTCCCACACGCTTGGTGTCCAGCAACAATTAGAGAAAAGAGACCTGACTGTTGGCGTATGATGGGTGTTCAGACATTTCAGCCAGTGCTGCTGTGAGTCCCAAGGCTTGCAGTTTGCCTTTTAAGCTTCCTAGGCAAGAATATGCCTGGTAGAGAGAGAGCAATGCTACCCACAGTGGGCGTCACAGAAAAAGAAAGGAAGGTCTGAAAGTGCCAGGTATTAGCCTCGCTGCTTTGCCTGGGTTTTTTGGCCTCATTACACTAATCCAATTAAAGATTGATGGAAAAAGATAACACACACTCCAGTGAAGGGGTTTGTGTGGAGACTCCATTCCTTTCTGGGCAGCTGGAGTGGCACCGGTTATCTTGTGCATCACCACACCTCCCCGGGCCCTGCAGAACCACTGGTCCCTCCACATGCTGTGGTGTGTGCTCTTCTCCTGCATCGTGTCTCTCTTATTACTAATGGAGCATGGATGCATTTTAGCTGCTGGTCAGCCCTCATTAATATCCAGAGATGACAGGTTGACATTTGTAAAGAAGGCTTGCATTGACCTTCATGTTGTGCATCGGTGCGGTTGCCACGCGGTGCCTTGTGCTGGATGCTTCTTCCTGCGCTGCCTCAGGAATGCATTTGTGTTAGCAAAGGGACGGGCTGCTCTGTAACCCTTTGCTGCTGCTGGGAACGCAGGCAGTGAGTCTGGATGTCTCTGCATCCCTTTGCCCATCCCAGGGACTGTTCCCTGTAGAGCCTCCATCCATCCCAGTGAGTGGGACTGGGGGGTGTTGGGGTTGCACTCATGGCTCCTTGTGGAGGTTGTTATTTGGGTACTGGGACCTTAATGGAAGACAGCTTCATGCCAGTGGCGATGTCCCCCCATCTTCTTCCTTTTCCTGGCTCCTGTCGGGGAATGCAGCAGAAGAAAAGGCTGCGCTGCCCAGGCATCCTGAGCGCTGTCAGTCGCCCGTCTGTCCCCCGACCCACCCCACCCCGGCTCGAGGACTGCTGCAGCCCGCTCCGCAATGACATTTATTAACAGAGGGGGCTTTGAAAAAAGGCAGGCTGCTCCTGCAAAGGCTCCTCGCTGTAACTCCGTCTCCTCTCGCCAGCCCGTCTGAGGCAATGGCTGCTGGTGTTGAAATTCATTAGTGTTTCCTGACAGGCGATGGAGGCTTGCTCTGTCTGTTCCCACTTCCCTGCTCTCATGTCCCTGCTTCACGCATGCTGATATTTAAAGCTGATATGTGGCTCGTAGGCTTGTTGCACTGTGACAAGTTTGGGGGTGGTTGAGAGAACTGAGAGGGTGGAAGGAAAGCAAAGAGGGAGGGAGATGGGACCTGTCTCAGGGTTTCTGTGAAAGCCCAGGGCTTTTCAGACCCTCTCCAAATGTATTGCCTTTCCACAGCTACTGCTTGTGAATTTTAAGTATGGCAATGCTAGTGCGGTTTGGCCTGCAGTGATAGGGGACAGAGAGGGATGGCACCATGGGTGTGCTCGGTGAGAGCGGGGTGCAGTCACCCAGCAAGGTTTCATCTGTCGGGAAGCAAGGGTAGATGGGCGCTTCCAGCTCCTTGGCAGGTCTGTGGGGCTGAGGAGCGTGTGGGTGGGGTGGCAGAGATCTGGCAGGGGGTTCATCCCTTTGTCCTTCACTTTAGACAGGAGCATGAAGGGAGACTGGCTCTGCTCTCGCCTCTTTGCACTGAGTGGCATGGTGACCTCAGTGCTGGGGAGGAGACATCTACCTGCCGAAGCATGGATTCCACAGGAAAGCTGCTCCGGTCTAACTTGAATTATTGGGATGGGGGAGTTGGGGTTTGGTGGGGTTTTTTTGGAGGTGTGGGTCAGCATGCTTCAATTTCCGCAGGCTGCAGCATGGCTTGGGCTGTGCTGTGTGCCCAGGATGCTCTGCTTGCGTGTGGGTGCTGTGGCATCATGCCACTGGAGCCCTCCTGGCCCAGCATGGTGGTTTTTGCAGAGTCCAGCCAGCCTTTCTGCACCTCTGTGGGGAGCTCCAGCGGCCTCAGTGCTGTGGAGCAGGGTCTCGTCCCTTTGCGCCCCAGGCCATTGAACCCTGCTGGCTGGGACTTACTCTTTTAACCAAGTTTGGATCAGCGTAAGGCTGCCTCTGTGGGAGGGTGTGGGTTTACCTAAACTGCTTTAAATTCATAGCTTGGTTCCAGCTTTTGCGAGGTTCAGTGTACACAGGTGTGGTTTTGCCTGTCATGGTGCTATTTCTCTGCTAAAACCTCTCAGGTGCCTTAGCACAGGATGTTATTCCCTCGCTCGCTTTCTCTGTTAGGAGAGGGCACCCAAACTTTCCTCTTGGCCTGGCAGACATCCCACCCTACATCAAAACAGAGCAGCACCTGTGCGCCGCGTGGTCCAGAGCCATGTCTTGACCAGCCTTGCTTTGAACTAGGGTGCAAGGCTGACATGGTTTGATAGCTCCTCTCTTTGGCTATCACCTTGTTGCAGTTGTGTCCTGCAGCATCCAAGCAGCTTCCTTCAGGCTTTCCAGCCCTCCTTCAATGATTTCCAGGGCAGGAGCCTGCCTGCCCTCTCCTTTGCAGCCCAGTGCAGTGGGGTTGGCCGGGACACAATTAAAATGTTCTGCATCTCTTACAACTCGAGGTCTCCAGGGCATGGGTTTTTTTGGAGGGCTGAGACCAGGTCTATAAAAACCAAGATTTAATGTTCCTTTATCTTTCCCATAGAGGGACTTGTTCTTTTAACTGGCTCAATATCAATACACCCAGCGTGTAGAAAGTGGCCCAATTTCTTTGTCTTCTGACATCCTGAACTCAGAAGCAGATGGACGTTAACCAGCTCTGATTAGTTGGGAGAATCAAGCATTAATTTTTTATACGCCAGGACCACCTGAGTGACGGAAATCAATTACAGCTGCCCCTCCCCCTTCCATATTAATGTGGTGGCTCCGAGCAGAGACGGAGGAACCTGTTGAAATGAGAAACCCCTATTTCTTAGTTTGACCCCCTAGATAATTAGGGTTAAATTGATATGCTATCGCACTGGTGACACATTTTATCTGCCTCTGTTTGTACAAGAGGATACAATAGTGGAGGAAGGACCAATTTGTGCCCTGCTCTAGCTAACCAGACCGAGATAAAAGGTGTCACTAGTACGATAACGTTCTTGTCTCATGCTCCTTTATTGTTGCTCAATTTGCCTTTTTTTTTTTTTTTAATCCTGTTCTTTTTCTTTCAATACCCTTGGTCATATTTTAACTCCATGCCATCGCATAATGACGCCCTGCTAAATGTGTGTGGAGATAGGCAACTCTGGCTGACAGCCTTCCCTGATAACCGAATTCCAACCCATCCATCACTAGGCTGCTCTCCTTAACTTAAGGAAAGTGATAACTAAAGCAAGGCCGTTTATCACCGCCGAGCTGTGCGCTTCTTGCCGCCTTGGAGAGAGCCGGCTTCGACAGGAGAAATGCAGCCATGTCACCTCGCCTCCCATTTGCATCCCGTTCATCTCCAGGCTCCATTTACCCTGCGGAGTGGAGGAGCCAGAGCCGGATGGAAATCAGAGCCTGGTGGTGAAGATCTCTGAAAATGGGGCAGAGCTGCAACTGCTGATCGCAGTCTAAGGAGGACTTGGACTTGCTTGGCTGGCAGAGGAGAGCGTGCTACCTGCTGTCACTTGCTCTTCTATCCCAAGGGGACCTGTGTTTTGGGAGGGGGCAGAGGTTATGTGCTTGCATCTCTGCATCTGGTAGGACAGGCTTTACCAGAGCTGCATTGGAGGCTGGAAAATCCCACAGCCATTTTCAAGTTCCTCTCTATCGTTCCTATCTATCAGTCACACCTGAAGCCACGACGTTTGGCTGACGGGGTGGTTTTGAGAGCCAGCTTCCTTCCCAAGGGGTGAGAGCTTCAGTGTTTGGGGAGGCAGCGAGACCTCGTTCAAAAGCCGGAAGGATCATGGGATGTTGAATGCAGTGAAATGTGCCATCATTTCTCTTCTCCCTTATCTGAGGGAGGGCTGAATCCCGAGCTCTTTGCTCAAGCAAAGCTGCCCCCCGTGATCAAGGTTGAATTTTGTGAGAGCAAGGAGCCATGCTGCGCATATGAGCACATTTACCAAATGAACTGCTCAAATGAATGGTCACCCTTGTAAATGGGGATACTTCCGTACAGGCCCTGGCACTTCTGGTCCCCAGGAGAGTCACAGGCATGCCTTGTTCACTCCAACCTGGAGAAGATGCCAGAGAAAGTCCTGCTTGGTCGCCAGGCTGAGAAGTGGGGGACCACTGCAGGTGACAAGCTTGGAGCTGGGAAAAAGACAATGCAGGGGTGTTTTCCTTCCCGTAGCTACCTGGGGACCTGGTTTATGTGCAGTTGAGAGCCCCTGGTTCCCTGTGTTGGAAGCGCTGCATACCCAGACTACACCAGACCCATAGGATAATCCTTCGCTAAAGGCAAGCGCATTGAGTGACTGTGTCCCTGCTGGCCTGGAGCCACCAGACCTGCACCTTCCAGCTCAGGAAGCAGACAGATGCTCTGGTCTGTGTTGCTGACAGCCCACCCAGGTTATAGCACGGGCGTAGGTCTTCTAGTGCTTGAAAAACTTGGTGAAGTCTCTCTGGTGGTAATGTGAAATGAGGGGAGCACAAGCGCAGAGGGGGAGGGCAAATGTCCTTAGGTCACACAGCTTCACGGGCAGTTTCTGGGGTTGTTACTTGTTTGCAAAAATGGGTCATTTATTTAGTTGACATATTTATTTGGAGCATTTATTTTCTCCAATTAAAGACCCACTGTCCAGCGCCCAGGGCATACTGCCATCAGTCTCAGGGTGGAAGTAGACCAGACTGTCCAGTTTGCTGGGCCTTCTGGTCCCACAGGGATGGAAACGCTTTAGATGTCATTCATTGCACTGGGTGGTTAGCTGTCAATTGCTGTGGCTAACAAGAACGATGCTGTACTTGCTTTTTTCTGGGCCCTATCCAAATGTTAAGAGAGATGATAATTATTCCTCTAACTGGAGCTAGGCTGAGACCTATATTAATGAAAACCTCTTGGACTGGGAGGAGAAACGCAGCTTTTAGTGGCATACCTTGTGCTTACTGCTGTCATCATCCTCTCCAGCTAAATGTGAGCAGTGTAAGGAGAGGTTAAGCTGATTATGTGTCTGTATTAGACCAGTCATTTGTTTTAGATGGTTCCTTTTCTTGTGATGGTTTTTTAATTTGGGCACCAATAGAAAGCAGCTTTCCTGGAGGAAGAGCTTTCTTAGTGTGCTGCTTGGGGCTGGTGGGGTCTGTTCAGCTCTGGGATGTCATGGACATATGTGTAATGGCTGTAAAATGTGCGGACCAGGCTGCTATTTATGTGACGGCTATGCAATTGCGAGGAGTGACTCCAGGTGGTTTATTTCAGCGTGATGGTGCTAGCATCAGATGAGCCGTGCCCAGAGATGAGACCATGCTGTCAAGTCACATTGCTTACCCTGCAAATCGCCGTAGCCCTGCTGCTTGCAAGCTCGTTTTTTTGACAGGCTTCCTGCTTTCAAAGAGATTCCTCTGGACCTCCTTATTCAAATGTGTTTGTATGACTTAAATTATTGCTCCTAAATGATGATATGTGCATCTTTTCAGGACCAGGCATTTTGGTTTAGGCACAGAGAGCCTATTCCTTTCTAAGCCTAAGCAGGGCTCACAAAGCCAGAACACTGCTGGGACCCAGTGTGTGCTGGCTTCGTTGGCCACGTATTTCCAGGAGATTCCCCTGGATATGTTTGCCAGGTTCCTTCATTTTCTCCCATAGAAATGGAGGAAGCACTGAGACCAAACCACTCTGATACTGCACTACCCTGACTCTCACATTATCCCCAAGTACGTTATTTGCGTCCCTCCATCTCATTACGTGGGGAAACTGCTTATAGGGCTGAGGAGACGCTGTCCTCTTCACCAGAGGGTTTGGAGCTGGGCCGAGCACTCGGGTACTGCATGAGGTGCTGATGGTGCACCCTAGCTCAACGCGGTATATCTAGCTTGTACCCACATCTGAGCAGATCTTGTTCCTGAATTTCAGCCTTGACTCTGAAGTCCAGGCTGGATTATGCGCATTTTCCCCTATGGAGAGGGGGAGAAGACTTTGCCCTGGACATGGTCTGTGTTGGGATGTTTGAGCAGCTGATGCTGGCACTCGCAGCTCTTCCCTCCTCCCCTACAACCTCCCTCGACAGCCCTCAGATGCCCGAGGAAGTCGTAAGATTCCCCACCCCTCTCTGTTTGCAAAAGCCCATTTCTGGGGTTGTGGCTTTTAACATGCACAAACGGCTCTAATTCAGTCATTTATTTAGTTGACATATTTATTTGGGATGTTCCTTTGCTTCAGTTAAAGATCCTGTGACCAGTGCCCCAGGCATGCTCAGCAGTACGTGAATGAACAAGATCCATCAATTACTCTTGATCAGATCAAACCGGCCAGGGAAAACTCACGTAACTCATCTCCCTGCAGAGGCTTGGCTGGAGCCGCACGGCTTTGAGACTCAGCCTTCCTCGTCTGCTGACAGAGAGGAGGGGCACGTCGTCGCTCCCCTGCGAAGGCACTGGGGTCAGCACAGTGTGGGAGAAACAGCTTTGCAAATCCTGGGGTCCTGCTGTCCCTTCAGGCAATCCTCCTCCCTTACTGGTGCCGTTTTGTTTTGTAAGCCCTAGTCCAGCGGCTTGCAGTAGCAGAGAGGGGTTAAATATGTGTGCTTAGTGCTCTGGCTGCTGGGGCTCAAACCCATAGTGAGACAGCGTGCAGCCCCTTCCAGTCCCTAAAGGGGGCTACAGGAAAGATGGGGAGGGACTCTTTATCAGGGAATGTAGTGATAGGACAAGGGGTGAAGGTTTTAAACTGAAAGAGGGGAGATATAGATGAGGTATTAGGAAGAAATTCTTTACTGCGAGGGTGGTGAGGCACTGGAACAGGTTGCCCAGGGAAGTTGTCAATGCCCCATCCCTGGAAGTGTTCAAGGCCAGGCTGGATGGGGCTTTGAGCAGCCTGGTCTAGTGGGAGGTGTCCCTGCCCATGGCAGGGGGGTCGGAACTGGATGATCTTTAAGGTCCCTTCGAACACGAACCATTCTGTGATCTTCAGCGCTGGGGCGGCTCTCTTCTTCGAAGCCCCTGCTTGGAAAATAGCCTCTGCTTTCTTAGCCTTAAAACGTTGGTCCTGCAGCATTACTACCCCCAAAAATGAGTGGATCGGTGCCTCCTTCCCTCCCTCATGTGTTCTAACCATTAAGGCCAAGTGGAAAAGCACCAGGGCATGACAAGTGAATTGTCAGTCCTTCTGTCTGACCTGTAAGCTGCTGGCTGAGCAGGATGGTTTTGCAGGGATTTGTGATGCGTTCATTTAACTAAGGACAGCCTGGATGCTCCAGTCGTGTTTACGTGGAGAAGAGCTGCTTGCTGCACTGGCACACAGCTCCTGTTCAAAATGTTCAGCCTGAAAGGTGTCAGCGGCCTGGATGTGGCTGGATGGATGTAAGTCTTCAGCCAAGCTCTGCTCTCGTGAGGTTTGTTTTTTTTTTTTGCCCAGAGCTACGGTCCTTCTGATGCGCAGCGCATTACAGCAGGCTTGAGGGTCTCTTCCATCTCAGAACGAAATGTACTTAAGAAAACAGAGTTTGTGTTGTCAGGACACTGATTGAATCAAACCTGCTCTCTCTTCTCTCTTACAGGTTACCAGGACAATGCCAGTACTTAGGGCTGCCGGTTGCTGATTACTTCAAACAGTGGATTAATCTGAAAAAGGTACTTTTGTGCAAACTGCCATGGTCCCCGTCTCCCTTTCTCCCCCCTCCCCTTGTCCTTCTCCTTTCCTCTTGAAGGAGGTGTCTAATAACTACTGCTGTTTTGCATTGAAATGAGTTATTTTCTCAGAAGCTGGGCTGAGCGAGTCCTCCGGCTTCCTATTGTATCTCCTCTAATAGAGTCTTACTGTACTTGATGGGATGTGTTCTGCAGCTGGGGAGAATCCCATTGTGGCGGGCACAGTGCGGTGTCTCCGCATAATAGTGGGACGCTGTGAGGCCCCTCTTGAGCGAAGGTTGTGTTGGCCCCAGTGTCGCTGACTCCGTTTTGTTTTGCAGCCGTGTGAGGCTCCTAGGAGCACAGTTCCCTTGAGATCAAATTCTGGTTGATAAACATGTGGATTTATTCCAGTATAAAAATCAGCGTTTCCCTTTGTGGTGTGGGAAAGAGGGGAGATGTTTCAGCAGCACGTCCACCAGCGGTCACTTTGCAAAGCAAAATGCCTCGCACTTTAGTGCCTGGTGTCTTGTGTTGCTCCATGCCTTCTCTGGCTGGCTAAGGAGCAGGCTGCCATGCATCCAGAGCGTCTCCTGGTACAGCTACTCCATCCGCCCAGCAAAATGTGGTGATGCCATAAGTCACAAATCAGTGGGAAGAAAAGAACAAGTGTGATTACAAGCAGTAGCAGGAGGAGGGGTCTGCACAAGAGAAACTGGGGTGGCCCTCCTGCTTAAACCTTTGGATGAGTAAGATTCCCTTCCCCATTCCAATTTAATGTTTTATTTGGATTTCTGTGCCTTTTCCTGATAATTAGGGGTCTTGGTAAGTGGAATTTGCTTGTAAACAGCTTGTTGTACTTGTGGGCTTTTCTTTTGTTCTTTTATTTACTTATTGTTTTAAATGGAAACGTGAGTGACAGGCTGAGCGGCCGCAGAAGGACAATTTGCATGATCTGTTCCGTCAAATAGGGTAGAACATGAACTTAACAAGGGATGCTGGCAGCACATTCCCGGCTGAACTTGTCAAAGGGTCTTGTATTTCCCTGCTGTCAGAGCAAATCTTTTGGCTGATTGCTGGTCCTTGGTAAATGAAATCTGAAAGCACATTGGGGCATTCTGCAGTTCAGTGACCATTAATGATTGCCATTTGAAGTTCACTAAACTTCCGGTGAATGGATAGCAGCCACATAACCAGCAGGTTGATGGCTGCAGAATAATAATATTTAAAAAAAAATAAAAAATCCTGATGTACTGTGATGTTCGCTAAGAAGTAGGTTGATCCAACTGTGCTCCTCCTCTGGGCCTCAGGATGAATGACTTAAGGCTCTTTCCCATAGTTTGAGGCTCCTGGATTTAGCTTTTTAGGAGCTGGGATTCATCATAACGTGGACATCCGGGCAAGTGGCTGTTCTTCAAGACAGACGTTCATGTAGTGGGCTTCAGCAAATACTGTGATACTAAGCTGAGGGCTGGTGAGCATCCATGAAGTATCAAGCACAGGCCTAAAGGCAGGAGGAGGAGGAAGGCACTTTGTTGCCAGCTCTCTGGAGGGGTCACAGGCTGAGTGTGTAGGATGGGGGCACGTGGGTTGGAATCCGTGTCTTCTTGTCCCCCTCTGCAGATGTGTTACTCAGAAAGTAAGGCTTCGATCTTCAGATAATGCAGGGAGGGGACGTGTGTTAGAAATGTTCATCTTCCTCCAACACCTCTAATCCCTTAAAAATCTGAAGTTTTTCCGACTCTTTAATATCTGATGCCCTGTGACACAGAGTGGTTCCAGGGTCCCTGCATCTCTCTGGGAAGTGACCCAGGTTGAAGACGAGAGCAGGGACCTCTCCTGTCCTGTGTCTGAAGAGCTGCTTCCCCTGGGGCTTGCTCTTACCTTGGGGTGAGGATCTTTCCATGCTGCTCACTGGCCTGCTCTCTGGGGCTGCTTGTAGGGGAACCACTGCGTGTTTTCATGAGAGAGGATTTCCAGCCTAGGTAAGCAATTCTGGCCAAGCAGCGGGACCTCAGTCTCTTTTGAGTGAGCTCCCAGTGTGAGATAAATAAGGTTGGACAGATACCTACCCCCGCCGTGCTCTTCCCTGCATACCTCAGGTGGCCCCTTTTTCCCTTCCTCTGGCATGTTCCTGACTTAGAAATACCTCCTAGGCTGAGTCTGCCTCTGACCTGATCCATGAAGTGAAGGTGTTGGGGAGGGGGTGGTGTGAAACTGCTCATTTCTAGGTCATGGATAATGCAGAGACTTGGATGTTTCAGATGTCAAGCAGACAGTTCCTGTGAGTGTAAATGGCATGTGTGACTGAGAGCAGTTTCCTGCAGTGTGGCCCCACCTGCGTCCTTTGGGTCTCTACTTGTGAACAGTGATACCAAGAGGACCCTACTGAGTTAGGGAACTGCTGTGGCAAATACAAGGCGACGCAAAAGAATGGGATTACATACGGAAGGGTGTGTGCATAGGCCAGACGTGTTTGTGCTCTTGTATGTAGTGCGGTAGGATGAAATATATTTGAGATTCCCTCTGCCACTATACATGTGGCTTCAGCTCCTCTTTCTCTCCTTTTTGTTTCATTCGAAGAAGCAGTCCTTGTCTGTGCCGCTTCTACCAGAGAGCAGGGACACTCCACAGCTCAGCAGTCCCTCTTCCGGAGGTGGTGAGATGGTCTTTCTCAGGGTTCATTCTCCAATAAACTCCTTCCCTTGTCACTTCTGCGCTGTAGGAGCAGTTGTGGCGAGCATCCTGTGTATCTCCAGGCCTCTTTCAGAGTTTCCAGGAGCTGGCTCTTAGGCAAGCTGAAGATGGGAATCAGCCCACCCCCGACTGCCATGCTTGTGTTGCCCCAGGAAACCTTTTTGGATTGATATGGCCATGCAGGTGGTGGTGAGCTCCACACCTGGCTGCTGTGATAGTGGCCACAGCATCTTGGGATCCCTGAAAAAGCCTTCTGTGGAGGACAAAAGGAGAAAAGCTGCCTGTGCACTTGACCGCATTTGCTGAAGTTTTACCTTGCCCTACGCCCCCCAGCCTACTAATGCATCCCTTCCGTCAAGCCTGATCGGTGTTTGCTGTTTTTAATGTCACTGAGCGATCTTGTATCTCTAGCGAACTGTCAGTGTAGAGCTGACTCGGGGCAGAGAGTTTATCATGTTCTTCACTTCGATTAGCTCAGCCTTGTGGGAGGGCAGCAGAAAGCAGAACAGGCTTCTTCTGAATGCTGCAACATTTCAGATATCCCCCTAAACCATCTTGATAGAGAGCCACCATCCCGGCTGCCAGTTCTCCTTATGTGCCTGTCATGTCAATGCGCAGAGGCCCCGTGGGTTAGGACTGAGGTGCAGAACCTGAGCTATGTCGTTGGAGCTGGATGCTCAGGATGGAAATAGAGGAAAGTGCTTGATGTCAGGAGCGAGGGGCACCAGTGGATAAATACGTGCAGAAAGCAGGAGGCTGTGGGTCAAGGTTTACGTGAAAAGGAAAGCTGCTGCAGCTAACAAGCTACAACCAAGCTGCTAACCCAAGAGCATCCTCGGGTAGCCTGGGTAAATTCGTTAGCGCTCACTATAATGCAAGGATCAGCTCTCGTTCATGCTCCCTTTGCTCTTTCGGGATCCTCTGTGGTTGTGGTTTATTGTTCTAGGTCCTGCTTGAGTTAGCAGCACGGTTGGTCCCATGATGGATTCTCACTCTGTGGGGATGGAGCTGTTTTAGGCTGAGCCCGTGGTGCCTGGAATCATAGGGTGGCCAGAAGCCTCGGAATGGGAAACCCGGCAGGCAGCAGGAGTGCCAGCACCGCTTGGTTTGGGAGCACGTCATGGAGGGGAGAGTGGTTTGATGGAGGGAGGAGGTGGTAGAAGCAGGGGGTGAAACTAGATTTTCTTACAATTAGCTTGTGCAAGAAAAACATTCGAAGGATGGTGAAGGTGTCAAAATGGCCAGACCAAAGGTCTAACCCAGATCCTGTCTGTGCCAGAGGCCAGTAGCTGATGCTTGCAGGTGTAACAAGAAAAGCATGGTTCAAGTCAGCTTTCTCTGGTTCCCACCAATTATCTCTTCGAGGACCGTGAGCTGACAGCTGCCCCTGGACCACTGTGTCTGGCACCCGCTTTTTATCACGCCTGTCTATCAGAAACTTGTACATCCTTTTCTGAATCTACTTGTGCTTTTGGTTTCTACAGCATCCTGCAGCAATGAGTTTTGCTATTTAATTTTGCATTAATTGTACTCTGTTTATTCCTATGTTGTGTGAAGATGCAGGTCCTTTTGTTTCTTTTAAACCTCTGTCGGATCATTTTCTTGCGCCTGGGTCTTGCATTCTGTGAAAAAGCAAATAAGTGTTTCCAGTTCTTCTCCCTTGTGTTATTCTTGATTTGAGACCTCTGCCATACTCTTGCTTAGTTGTCTCTTTTCCAGCACAGCGTCATTTGTTGGAGGGCTGGCACAAAGGCTCTATGACTCTAGAACTGGGTTGTCAAAGCTATTTTTAACGCCGTATTCACTATCCTGATCTTCCATTTCTTCTCTGGACGTTATGTGGTTGAAAGATAACAGAGGAGTGTTTGATATAACCAGTAAGGGTTTGTTTTATTCCTCGTTTTTCAAATGATATTTTATTTGTTTCTTTAAAAAAAAACAACCAATCTTCATACCCATCACAGAGCTGCTGCTTTCTCAGGACAGCTGTCCTGGCATGTCTGACCATTTGCGGTTTCAGCTCACAGAGGGCAGCGTCTCTTTAGACACAGTAATAGTGGTTGCTTTAGAAATGACAGAAAGCTGGTCCTAGTTTGACATCCTCCTGAAGTCCAGGAGAGCTTTTATGAAAGGTGGGGGTTGAATGATGCGTGTGGAGGAATGCAGCTTTCCTTTTCTGGGCATCACGAAACAGAGTTGGCGGAGCCTTGGGGAGCACAATGTGACCGTGCTGGCGGTGCCGTGGCTGTGTGCAGAGCTGGCCTTTTCCAGGCCCACCATTTATTGATCTGTAAATACTCATAGCCTGGAAGCAAACTATTAATACACATGCAGAAATGTTTTAAGGTCACCTGCTCACTTTGTAAAATCTGACAGAGGAAGCATGTAATAGGATGTTTTTGTTAATATTTGGCAACTAGAAATAAACACATCCTAAACAAACAAAGATTTGCTAACAGCTTTTTGTCTCTCCTCTGAATTAACAATTCCTTCTGCCTTTGGGGTGGGAGGAGGAGCTCTGAGTGCTTCTCAGGCACTTGATGCTGAAGTGTCTTGAGTGATTTGGACAAAGAACGTTGAAATGGGTGCAACTGAGAATTGGTTTATTTTTTGGCCCGTGTGCCTGGAAGTTGCTTTTGTGAGGTCTGACTTCTTGAGGGTTTGAGTTACTTGATATAGGAAACATAAAATTCCTAGTAAGGTTAGAAATGATGGAGGAGGACTCCTCAGGCAGAGTGCTTCATGGCCAAAGCATCAAGCACATGAATAGCTGTTGCCACTTAACTGCAGAGCTGCTCGTATTCCCACGGCGCTCAGTGTTTTGCTGGTTTGCACCATGGATGAGTGCTCTGAGACCCTGTCACACCTTCCTTTGGTGGGAGCCGTGCTTTCCAGGGCTCCTCACCCCTGGCTGCAGAGCTCTTGGCTGTGGAAAGTCTCTCTCAGAAGGCAGGAACGGGAGAGGTTGTGAAAGGAAACAGAAGGAGAAGTGTGACTCCAGGGTTAAGGAGACTAAGCGTGTCTCTTCCATGGAGGTGAGGAAAGAAAAGTGCTTGTGCAATGGCATTGGTTCATAGTTGGAAGGAAATGGAAGAATTGCTTATAACAGCAAAACGACCACGTTTAATAAATACTTTGCTCTGCATTTGCGGAAAGGCAGAGGATGCTAGATCGCTGAGCAAGAGGTTTGCTGTTACAACACGGTTTTCTGATAAAGTTAAGTGGTGGCTTTCAGTTGGCATTTTGCATAGCTGGTTTACAGGAGTTTTAAAAGAGCTGGCTGGGAAGCCCTGGACTGTTAATAAGTCTTTGAACATGGGGGAAGTTCTAGAGGACTGGAAGAAAGCTGATGTTGTACCAGTAATTTAGAAGGGCAAATGGGATGACCGATGAAGTAATTATAGCCTTATCAGCTTGACATTAATTCTGGGCAAAGTAATGAAAAGCCAGATATCATAGTTGATTAATAAAGAATGAAAAGAGGGTAATATAATGCCAATCAATGTGGATTTATGGAAACTAGATCTTTTTCAAACTAACTTGATATTTTTTTATGAGACTACATGTTTGGTTGATAAAGGTAACCATGTCAATGTAATATACTTCTAGAAGGCATTTGACTTGGTACCTTATGACATTTTGATTAAGAAACAAGAGTGATACAAAATCAACATGGCACACATTACATTGATTAAGAACGAGCAAACTGACAGCTCCTAGCATTTAATTGTAAATGGGTAATCATCATGGAGTGCATGTCTTCCTAGTGGGGTCCCACAGGGATCTATTTCTCAGGCCTCTTGTATTTAACACTTTTATCAATGCCCTGAAAGAAAACACAAAATCATTTTTGATAAAATGTGCAGATACTGCGTCCGGGAGGTGGCTGCTATTGGATTTATAAACAAGCAATGGTGAGTAGGAGCAGAGGGGCTGGATCATTTCTTTCTTCGGGACTGGTTTGACCGGTGTGGGATGCTGGGTCCCATCTCTGCATCGGAAAGGATTCTGGAAACTTGAAGACTGGATGAGAACTGCAAGACCCATGGGGACACTCACCATGCAATGAAGACCCTGGGAGCCGTTTAGGGTGCTGGAGAGAAGGGTAAGGCAGACTTGGCTAAGTATCTAAAGGAAAAGCCAAAATGTGGCAAGAGGCTCCTTTCATCTAGCAGACAAAAGCATAAGCAGTTCCAGTGCCTGGAAGCCAAAGCAAGGTAATTTAGGGGCAGATTTTTACAGTGAGGGTAATTAACCGTTGGAACAACTTACCGAGGGCTGTGGTGGATTCTCCAGTTCAGTTTTTGCTAAAAAGATCAGCTCTGGTTCAAACAGGAATTAAGTTGGGGCATCCTCATGGCCTGGTCAGGTCAGGCTAGCCGATCGCGGCGGTTTCTTCTGCCGTGATAATCTTTGACTGTCCGTCTCGGCGTAGCTCTGGCTGCTCCGTTCCCTCGCGGTGAGAGCACCCTCGAAGGCTCCTGACGTGGAGGAATGCAGGTGGCACGAACGCCAGGAGGCTGGGGACCGAGGGGACGGCATCCCGGGGAGCGCAGCGCTGCTGGCACGGGCAAGGGAGCCCTCCTGCTCCGGGGGCTGGAGCACGGCAGCCGTCCACGACTTCTCCTTTAAATCTGTCGTGCAGCTGTCTGAACTCTGAAATTTCTTTCACTCTCTCCCTCGCCTTGTTAACATGTGTTGCCTTTGGGGTAATCAGGGAAAAAATATTATGTCCTTTTACAATTACCGGGTTTTGGAATATTAAAATGTCTCTCTGCATCGGCAGTGTTATTTTGATTGGTATTCTAACCTTTGACTAGCCCATAAAGCGAGCCGCTCTTCAAGCCAATATTGCAGGACTGAAATTTAATTCCGAAATGATTCCAGATAATAGGGAGACAGATAATATATGCATGAAGGATATTATGTTTGGACTAAATGCAGCAGGGCCAGGGCTTGGGAGTTGAATAATAGCCCAGAGTGAGTTATAATCTGTGGGACAGAAATACCTTACTGTCAGGGCCAGGAGAGGAACTCTTAAATCAAAGGGAGGGAGATGAGGAGGGAGTCGAGGATAGTCATCTCAAAGGGAAAGGGCATCCAGGAGAGGCCTTAAAGGAGCAGCCCTCTCTGTCCCACTGCAGAGGAACCTGTCCTCCCTTTCTTATTTAACAAGGAGCGCTGAGTGAAAACACATTGCCAAGGAAAAACAACAAGCGGAAAGAGAGGGTGAGTGTCTGCAAGTTCTTGATACTCTTTTCCCTTTCCTCCTCCTGGTCTCATTAGAAGGGGATACAGGATGGGTTGATGCATCAGATGTCTTTCCCTTGGTTTCCCTAGAAGCTGTAACCAGTGGACTGAGGGGTTGTTGATGGGGGTTTGCAACACGCGCTAAGGTACCGTGCTCACATAACACAGAGTAACCATTGGGCTGGGTTTAGTATCCACTTTCACATAAAACAAAGGAAGGGGAGACATGGCGTGTGGACTGTGTGGCCAGTAGTTGTTCAGGGCTCTGCTGGGACTCACTGGTGGGCAGGATCCTCTCCCTCCCTCAGAGCTGCTGCCCAGGCTGGTGACTGGAGACACGGAATAGGAGCATCCTAAGTGACAGATAGGTCCAAATTCAGTGCCTTTTAAACACTGGAGGCTTTAAGAAGCAACACCCCCTGCTGGGCTCTCTACCCCAGGGAAAGAAACTTGGGGTTTTTTGTGATCTGCTCCTCTGCAAGTGGCACTTTGTGCTTTGCTGGCAGCTTCCCAAGCGTGGTGGAGCAGTCAGTAGGCTACTTTTTGCTCTGCAGTAGCTCAGCCCTGTAACTTCAGCCTGCTGGGCAAGGCGTTGTAGGAGTTTTTCTGCAGCTAAACCTCGCAGAGCATTGCAGAGTACCGTGCCGGCAGCTGTCCCGGGAGGAGGGGAGCCGAGCAAGCGGAGATGGAGAATGATCTCTGCTGCTGGGGTGACACAAACCCATGTCGATATAACAGGCTTTGGCTCAGTGGCACGAGCTTATAGTTTCAAAGTAATGATCCCAGCCTCGCATTTCATTTCCTTTTCTTGCAGTCTCAGGAGCTGGTCTTGCTACAGCTGAGAGGGGCTCTAGATGCAGCCTGGAGGCTTCACTGGTTTTGGATGACTTGAGCGGTAACATACATGCCCATCTCAGGAGGGTAGAAAAAAGCAGTGTCCATCTTCGCCTAAATCAAATCGTTTTGTGTGTTTCCCTCTCCTTTGCCTTTTGTTGGTGTTTTTTTTTATCGCATCCTAAAAGCACAGTAGCAATTTTCTGTGGAGCATGTGCCTGAACGAACCATTCTGTGAGCAGACAGGAAAGGTGTGATCCTCAGAGGGTTAATGCAAGTTCTTGGTCTTGGTTCACCAGACAGTAGCTAAGTTTTGTGGCTTGAAAAATAGCAGATTAGTTTAGTAATTCCTACTGGCCATAAAATACACAACTGTGTGAAAGAGCACTCTTCTAACTGCCAAAGTTAAGTCGAGCAGAAGGTTGTGGACTGGGCACAGGCAGCCAGTTCCTCTCTCACTGCCGTTCAGACTCTGCTGGGTGAGTAAAGACAACCTCTGACAAGGTCCTGTTACACAGAAGCCATTTAGAGCAGCTACGCCAGTGCAAAGGGGACATGTCAGTTATGTCGGTCCTATTAACAAGAAGCTCTTCCTTCCCATAGCTGTCCTGCGTGTGCTTTAGCATGTGATCATCTCACGGCATCTCACACACCAATTAACTTCTTTACCATCAGGGCTTCTCCTACACTCTCTTTTGCTAATACATATTAAAATTGCACTCGGTGTGTGTTAAAATCTCACCTCTTTTCATAGGCAAGGTGTTTTGGAGCCTAGTTTTAGCCTTTGGGCAAACCAGTTTTGCATGCTGCGCTTGGGGAGGACCTGGCACAGGTGGAGAAAGCCCAGAAGAGAACAGAAGAAGAATCAGGGAGCTGGAAGACATGACCTCCAGGGGAAGATTTAGGGATCTGGGTTGTTCAGCTTAGAGAAGACTAAGCAGAAATCATTTTTGTAGGAATGAAAGTGCTCAGAGGAAGGGAAAAGTTTATTCTGGGTGACTGGGGTGGACAGCTCTGAGTCATGTCCTTACCTGCTGTGAGATCAGTAAACAGTCTCTGTGGGTGGGGACAGGGATGCAGGACCTTTAGCTCTTGAGATTTTCAGAATTTAGAAGAATAAGATGGGAACGGTTTGGATGGAGCTGGTCCTGCCTTGAAGCAGACAGCGTGGGTCATCACTTCTCCCTTCCTACCCTGTTTGCTGTGACACTTCCTGCTGCCTTGCAGTTGGTCACAGGCTGTCTGCTTTCCTTGGGACACATCGCTGAAACTCGGGAGTACCTGAGCAGGGAAAGAAGGGATGGTTGCCTTGGGTGCTGCATACAGTCTCCACTCCTCTCCTGATGCCATCTGCCCAGATCAGGATGTTTGTACATCCCAAGGCAGCCTTTATTATTTGGCAGCACCTTCAGGCTCCAGCAAGGACCAGGGCCTCCTGGTGCCACGTGTGGTACAGAAGGCCCTCGGATAAGGCAGGAAGGTGGTGATTCAACAGAAACTGAGGAACACAACTATCTTACTTGGCCCCACGCAGCCTACAGGTACTGGACAATGCAGAGAGTAGAATTTGTTGCTTTTGTGCTTTTTTTAACCAGTGCAAAAGCTTTGCCTTCTAGATGGAATTGTAAGCAGCGGTTTGCCGAGTACACTGCAGTGGTTGCTTTACCGAAAGCATCCTTGTCTATGCAAGTGGTTGGAGGCAGGTTGGGATTTGTGGTTCTTCTACATGCACATCACCATAGCCTGCAGGCGAAAGGCAGAGAGGCAGCTGCTCAGACCTTGCACGCTGCTCTTCCTGCTGAGTGCCATATTGCTCGGCTGCACCTCGCTGTGCCTGCGCTCCCCTTGCTGGGGGATTGGAACATCTGTCCCCTGCACCGAGGAGCCTCCTGGTTCCCATCTGGCTGTGTGTGGGCTGCTGCTGAGGTTAAACATGCCGTTCAGACCTTTACACCAGGTGTCTGGTTGCTGCTTGCAGGTTGAGGAAGGAGCCACGCTGGCCCTCCTGGTCCTGCCTGTTTGTGGGTCCTGCCTGTGCTGTAGGTGCCAAAGACAAAGTTCCGGAAAGAGCATTTGAAAGCAAGCAAAATTACCCACAATGAAATCTAGGCAACTTGTGCTTTTGATAAGAAATCTTTCTGCAATGTCAAGGTTATGCAGGCTGAAGTGGCATGTTCGTCCCCACGGTGGGGTCTGGACAGGCAGGGAGTTGCTGCAGGGGCTAATCATGGTGTGACTGGGACCTGTCAACTGGATCTTGCTGTAGCTGGGGGTAACGGTGTGTACAGCATGACCACAGCATGGCCGATGCACCACATGCATCCAGACTTACCCTGTAATATGCCCTTGGCTTGGCAGCCCAGGAACAAATCAGGGAAACCGTAAGCATGGTCGGAGTTAGTCCCTCGATCTCCCAGCGAGCGGGTGTCTGTCTGGCACAGCTCTGACGTTTCACCTGTACGCAGGACCGTGTCTGTGTCTGCGGGGCACTAGCGCTGTGGGTCTCCAATCTCATGTTCCTGCTTATGTGAAGGTGTGGGGCAGCCCGTGTTCTCCCATGTCTCATGCGTACTGCGGTCAGCCAGGGAGGCTGGAGCCTTCTGCGTGCCCTGGTACTGCGAGAGGCAAGCCTGACCCCGGGCCTGACACAGCTCCCCGCAGTCAATACCAGAGCAAGGCAAGAGGAGAAGGGATTAGAGGCAGGGCATGTTTTACAATAATCCTGCAACGTGTGCTGCATTCCAGGCCAGGAGGAGCTGGGAGGCGAAGGCACAATGCGTGAAAGATGGCCTTTCCCAGAGTCCCGTGGGTCAGGTGAGGGGCAGAGCATCCCTGCATCCCAGCCTTTCAGCTGGAGCTTTACGTGGGTACCAGCACAGCTGCCTAGTTCCTGGGAAAGGAGCTGTGTCCTCTTTTCTCCACATTTAAAAGACAGGACGTCCACGTAGGAGCATGAAAATGGACCTGGGTGGTTCTCTGGGGTGGGATGAGGGGTTAATCAGGTTTTCTAGCCTTGGGGATTAAAACATTAACTGGTTTAGTCCTCATTGTCCTACCAAGCCAGCATGGCTACAGGAGGGAGGGTGATTGCCTGCCACCTCCACCAGCAGCAGCAGGCTGGTTTATGGTAGCGATCAGCTTGCCGGTAAGTGGAAAGAGCTTTTTTTGTATGAGGTGTTCCAGGTGCCCATGCTGAGCGGGATGCACTATCCTGCTGAAAGGGATGGGGCTTTGTTACTGCTGTCTTGGCTGGGAGAACGTGGGTGTGCAGCATCTGCCCCATTGCACAGAGGCATGGCTTGGCTTTTGCTTCTCATGGGCTCAGTGTAAAGTGACAAGAGATGCTGAACTGGGAGATAGGAGATACGGTAGTGGAATTTGTATATTAATAACTTACAGTGCTTCACACTCATTAAATTAATTAATTAAATCCCTCAGAGCCCCACGGCTACTAAGCAAGTTGATTTCAGAGTTGGGATTAAAAGTCTCCTGCCGCCCTTCCCCCACGCTGGCACAGCGCTTCTGGCTCCATCCTGGCTTTTGCTCTCTCCACGTGCAGGTTTCTTTGCTTGAGCTCTTTCCCTTCAGTCTGTGGATTGGATCTACCACATTGGCTTGCTAAGAACTGGCTGGAAAGTCTGCAGATATGGTCTGCTTTGGTTTAGGAAACAGCCCATCTTTTGCCCTTCTCTAGGCATAAACATCTCCTATTTTGTGGCCTGTTGGGGAGGGAGGCTTTGATATCTCTGAAGCATGAGCCCAGCCACATCTCACAGTGGCTGGTTTTCCCAGTTGCCTGGACACTGTCTCCTACAGACTGGGATCACCTTCTCCTTGGGTGCTCTGACATGAATGTTGCTGCCGGCTCTATGGGGCATCAAAGCTCCTGAGCAAATGGCTGTCTTGAAGTCATGGTCCGGATTGCTGCACTGCAGCCTTCCCAAGCTTGCTCAGTACCCATCCAGTTCTCAGCAGTGCTCTTCTGGGTGTCAGCAGGTATGGAGGTAAGATGCTTATATTTGCTGACAACACGCATCTTCCCTTCCTCATGTTGAATCTTCTGTTGAAAAACCTCATAATGATGATGTTTGATGTTTTCTTGGGCAGCCTATCCACAGATGACTATGAAGGTCTCGCTCATGGCTGATGGATCAGCTCCATCTCCCTCACCTTCCTTTGAGCCAAGATACTCAAGCATTTCTGCACTGCACTCAATATACCTTAAAGCCACCAATTTCCATTAAGCTGCCTAGGATGGAGCGTAGCTGAGCTAGTCTCTCTCCTGTGTGCAGTGGTGGGCATCCCCAACGGGTTTAAGTGGCATGGAGGTGAAACATCAGTGCCCCGTTCTGCCAGCGCTGCTCCTGCATGCATCCTGCAGATGCATTTTTAAACAAACTCTGGATATTTAGTGTATGGTCGTGTGCCAACTTCAGGAAAGCCTGCTCTCTGTACTGTCCCAGTGTTGTACCTCTGTCAGCCCAAGTCTGATTGATGCTATTAATATTTTAGAGATCATTTAGGATCTCCGCCTTGGTTGTGCTCCTCGCTCAGGGAAGAGCTGTCCTGTGTGGGTGCTTGCAGCTGCCAGAGGAGCACGCTTGCTGTCTGCCGGTGTGTTTTGGCAGAGGCAGGTCTGCAGGGTTAGCAGGGCCACCAGGACTAATGAGAGCACAAAGCCTTCAAAGACACAATTGCTAGCCAAGCTGGCCCTTTCTGTAGGTGAGGGTCTTTCAGCCTCCCTGGGACATTGTCTTCCATCCTTGCCTTTTGGTAAAGGAGCCAACGTCCCTCTGGACATTGTCCCACCGACTGCATTTGGCCAAGGTCCTCACTGTGGAGGGGTGTCCCCATGCCTCTGCTCAGCCCTTCCAGTTCCTGGAGCTGGCCTCAGCAGAGCTGCCAAAGCCAAAGGAGAGATCTCTGCATCTCCCTTGTGTTTTGTGTCTCCCTTTGCCAATGTATGATTTGGCCACACAGAGTTGGTCCTGCTGCACCTGGTCTGTGGGGTCAGTCTTTAAGCTCAAGCTGCAGAGTTCACCTGTGCCCTGGCGGCTCCCAGATGCGTCCCTGGTGCTGTTCGGGAGGTGACTGACATCCTCTGTCACTGCTCTGCAGCACACCATCTCCGACTGCCGCTCAGGAGCTGCGCATGGACCCATCCTGCACCTCCCTGCCTTGTGCTCTGCCCTCGGTCTGCTCTAAACAGTGGAGCTGCGTGGCCGTTCCTCTCCGTGCAGGAGAGCTCGTGATGCTCTGCTTGCTCAGCCTTCCCCATGGGGCCCAGCTAAATCCAGCTGTGGGAATGGGGCCGACGTGCTGCAGGGACGGGGGCTCCGGCAGATCCAGGAGACAGTGAAGCCGTGTGGCTGAATCCCAGACTGTGTTTGCTCTGCCTAATTATCAAAAGTATGAGTTTGTTCTGCTAGGTGCACATTATGCCTTTATTGTGGTGTAATTATGCCAGCTGCCTATGTTTAGTGTCATAAAAAGGAATAAAATGCCCATTACCCGCCTAAAGAATTCTTCTTGTGGGTTTTTTTTTATTTTTATTGCTCTGGAGTACACAGTGGGGATATCTTTGATCGGCAATTCTCCATGTAAAATAGCTAGTGAAATACTGTGCCTTTCGGAGGGCTCCTCCAGCCAGCAGCCTGCGAAGGCAGCTGGCCCGCCAGCCTCACCTGGCGCTGCCGCTGCTGCTTACTGCCAGCCCGAGCTGCTGGTCAAGATGGTGAAGCCAACCACGCTGCCGCCACACCGCCTTCCCCCGCGGGACATCGGCTGTCTTCCGGCAGTGTTTCCCTGCTGCCCTCTGGGTATCCCAAAGCTGCCTCCTGCCGACACAGAGAGAGGTGCGGGGTGCTTTCCAAGCCTGGGAGAAGACACAGCTTCTCTGCCTGCAGGAGATGTTCAGAGAGACACAGCGGTGCCTGGGTCGGTCTGAGCTATTTTTTGGAGAGAACGATGTGTCAAAGCGTCCTGTGCCCAGGGGAAGCCCCTAAGGTAGTCGAGGGAGCAGCACAGAGCGATGTGCAGGTGGGAGCAGTGGGCTGCTTCGCCCTGCTTCATCTGAAGTGCCGAAAACACAAGCCAAGCGGTACGAACCTACCAACTGGTGGTGCTCTTCAAGAGCAGGGATGCTAAACCTCGTCCCCCAGCCAACCCGTGGCCCCTGCAATTGGGCTTTGGCTGCTTTGGGGTTTCTTGTGGCGTCTAAATATCTGGGCCCGTGTTTCTGTGGTGGTGAGAGATGCCTCGTAGGAGCCGCGTCCTCCAGGAGCTGAGGTTCTGTGCGAACATCAATTACCGAAACACATACCCTGCCAGGAAAGAGTGGCGGGAGGCATGCTTTGTGTGTGTAAATGCTAGGGGCATTTTGGTGATATTAAATAATTTCTGATGGAAAAAAAAATACTGAAAACCCCAAATCCAAACCCCACATCCTTAGAGGCTGTTAAAAGCTGCCTCTCCACCTTTTCTTCTTCTAATAGTTTCAGTCTCTAATTGGAAACGGACTTTATTAGCCTCATTAGAAGTGGTTAGTGCTGGCTATAGATAGCTGTTAAATATATGGTTTCAGTAGATGGTAAATCTGTTGGTTTAGTTGGCTTATTTTTCAACTTCATTATATTTTTAGCAGGTCCCTGGTTCCCCTAGCCCAGCTGTGCCACAGATACCTCGCGCAACGTCCCTTTTAATTCCCTCCGCTTATTTTTTACGTCAGGTGTTCCTTGAAGTGGCCTTCACAGCTCTCCACCCTTTCAGCCGACAACTACGTCAGGGGAAGATGGACTTGCGCCTCCCCGCAGCTTCATTGCATATGCACACGCCGTCTGCCCCGGCGGCACGATTGCCTTGGTGAAGAATCCAAGGGGCTGCTGATAGCAATCATTGATTAAGAGGGTAATTGTCCTGAAAATTCAGATTGATCAAAAGGCAGAAATGATAACTTGTGTAACTGTGTTTAAAACCACGTCCTGTCAATAGGGGAGACTGAGACGTGGCAAGCAGAAAGCAGGGAGAATTGGATGTGCGAGCGGGTGAGTGTGCCTGTGGTTCGGGGAGGAGGGGGAGCCATTCTTCCTTGGGGTCCGTAGCAGGATGTTTCTTGTCACTGATGCTGGGCTATTGGAGATTCAATCACTTTTATCTTCCCCTCTCTCTCAATCCAAATGCCTTTTCATATTAGAAAATTAGAATCAGCTCTGCTCATGCAAGATTTATTAGCTCTGCTGAGCAATACCACAGAAGAGTAAATGATGTCGCGTTTCAGGGGCTTTTTACACATTATGACCAAACTTGCAACTTCTTAAGTATTCTTCCATTGAGCCACTGCAGGGTGTGAAAGGGATGGGGAGACAAACTTCTCTCTGGAAATAGTTCTGCACCGGTCCAGATGTCTCTTCTTTATTATTGGAATGATTGGATTTGGTTGCTAATACAGATCTTTTCTTTGGACTCAGTTTCTGCGCTTATTGCTCTGGAAATCAAACTCTAAGAATTCAGCCTGTTTATTGCATTTTTTTCTTGGTTCCCTTTGTAGATACACTTTTTGGTGCTAAAATGTATGTCTTTGGAGCTCTGCTGCTAGCTGGCACTCATTTACATCTGAAGAAGAGAAATCTTATTTCCTACTCAAATTTTTTCCCTTGTGTTTTGCACTGGGTGGCTGCTTTTTTAAATGCCTTCTGGCCTTTTGTCGTACACAGCTCATGTTTTGCGTAGTGGCGGTCCTTTGGTCTCCAGGCAGTAGATGCTAAAGCTCTTTAAAAACATAGAATCGTCTAGGTTGGAAGGGACCTTTAAGATCATCGACTCCATCCATCAACCTAACACTGCCAAAACCACCACTAAACTATGTCCCTAAGCACCCCGTCTACCCGTCTTTTAAATACCTCCAGGGATGGCGATTCCAGCACTTCCCTGGGCAGCCTGTTCCAATGTTTGATAACCCTTTCGGTGAAGAAATTTTTTCTAATATCCAATCTAAACCTCCCCTGGCACTACTTGAGGCCATTTCCTCTTGTCCTATCGCTTGTTACTTGGGAGAAGAGACCAACATGAATGAATTTAGGCTCGTAACGCTCAATATGTAATATTCTGGGGATACTGAGGCACGGGTGAGTTGGAAGATTTTCCTGTGAGTCCGTATCAGAGATTGGAATAGAAATGAGGTCTCATCTCTCCTGCTCCCGGGCTTCAGCCACAAGGCTTGTTTGCGAGTCTTCATTTTCAAATTGCTTTGCAGGCATTAAATCCTTGCAGCATCCTCGTGAGCCGGTTGCACAGGAGGGTCACTCAGCCGCAAGAGTCAGAACGACTGGCCATTGGCAGCCTCTGCCTGAGGTGCCGTTCAGAGTCTTTCTCCCCCTCTCAAAAATGAAGGCGTTTGAGATTCGCAATATTTCACTGATGATACACAAATCCCTAGTGCTTTGCAGGACTCCACCCCTCTCACAATGGGCATGGTGTATGTAGCCCCTATACAAAAATAGTGGCTGTTGTTAAGGTAAACACCATTTTTCTGCTAATTCTGGTTTGGAATATTCCCAAAAGGGTGCAGATTTTTCTCCAGCTATCGTTATTTAGGGAAGTAGGCAGCACCACATGGGGATGCTGATACCACTGCTCAGTGTCTCATATCATAATCAGCATTAAACAACAGAAGCCAGAATCAAGCTGTGGAAGGGAATAGTCCGTTCATAGCTTCATCTGCTGTCCTCGTTGTCTGGTGGAGCCCAGCACCTGCAGCTGAGCATCTGCCAATCTCTTGTCTGTTTGGGTCTGACTTTTCCTTGACGTGGCCAAGCTGCTGGGAGGATTCAGTGCAGGCAGGGCGGAGGAGAGGTTGGGGTGGCCTCATGGTGAGATCCTCTCTCACACCCATCGGCATAGTCAACACGGGGCATCTCCATGGCTCATCATTCTGGGCTCCAAATGCTCAGCATCACCTTCTGCTTGGCAGATTTAGAGGGACTTTATTACCAGGCAGTGCTAATTACATTTAAAACAACACCATACTTGGACCTGTCCAAATGCCAGCCTAACTTGGCGCAAAGTTTTGCCATTCATCTTAGCAAAAGGCATTTCTGAAGAGCGGCTTAAAGCTGTGGCTGGCTGGCAGGGAGGTTTCTCGTTGAGTGTTGGTGCTTGGGAGGCAGATACACTTGACAAGCAGAAGGACTTGACTTTTTCCCCTTCCGTGTACAAGCACTATGTATTATTCAAGGTCTTCTTAAGTCAATGCTGGGTTATTAATCGGTCGCTTCTCTGCATGTTAAATTTGCCTGCTAATTTCCAGGCTCTGGAAGAGGGTTGCGGCTATGATCTTGCACAGTATTTTGCCTCCATGAGTCTCCGTACACCCGTGTGTGCGATGTGGGGCTGCTGCACCCGCTTGCCTTGGGTTCAGATGACGTGATGATGCCTGTGCGCCAGCCACATGGGGAGGTGAGCTCCGGGTTATGGACTTAACGTTCATATTTCCAGATAGTCACTGATGGTGGGGGGGAGCCAGGGCAGAGGCAGAGCAGTAAAAGCCTTGCCGAACCTTGAGGGGCCAGGCAAGACCCCAGCAAACCGCTTCCTAAGGACTAGGGATACTACAGTCCCAGGTGACACTAGAAAGAGATACAGTGGTGTTCAGGTCTGGGGCAGGCGTTGTGCACAGCCCAGGACAGATTCGCTCCATGAGACAGGGGCTACCCACCTCCCCTTGGCTCCCGCTTGGTTTGCAGGCTGATGTAATGAGTTATTTGCAGCTGGTTTGGAAACCTCTGCGTCTTGGGGCTCTTCCTTCCCTGTCCCCCAGCCAGGCCTCCATGCTTCCATCTCCTCTCCTTCCACAGACTGGCGGTGGTAGGCAAGGCACGCAGGCCAGCAGCGTCTGCACGTTCCAGGAATCACGTCAGCTGTCATTACTTACATTACCTTGATTGGGAACAGTCAGTTATGTCACCGTCCATCATCGTGTCTCTCCCGGGAGACGCTGAGGAAGGAGGAGAGGAGCAGGAATTATAAAGCGCTTCTGCGGTGCTCCGCCAATCCCACTGCTCCCTTGGCTGAACATCTGTCATCAGACAGCTTGAAGAGAAGGTGCTTTGTCTGATGGATCTTCCTATTGTAGCTCCACAGGGAGGAGCCTTCTACAATGCCAGGACTGCCCCGAGGGAAGAGCACTGGGGGCTTTTGTGGAGTTTAACGTGAAGGGAGAAGGGAATGATGCCAATGCCGATGCCGCTGCCTGGAACACTCTGTTGGGGACCAAAGGAGAGCCTGCTGGACAGCTGGGGCTGCAGGCTGGGTTCTCCTGGCTGCTTTGGAGCCAGGAAGAGTTACCAAAACTGTCTCCAGTTCAAATGAAGCAGAGCTTGGACTTGCACATTGTCCCCATGCGTGACTGCAGAGGATTCCTGGCCATGTCTCAGGTGGGAGTTCGTCCTCCCTTTGGCTGGGAGCTCCAAATTCTCCTAATGAGAATGAGATTTGGCTTTTGATGAAGGAAACTTCTTACACCTAATGAAAAATGATCTGGAAAGCTTCCAGCCCTCTCTGCCCCGATTGATTTGGGACTCTGGCTTCAGTTCCAGCAGTGAGTCTCTTCAGCTGGGGTCCCCCTCGCAGGCTGGGGGACAACATGTGGCAGTGGCTGTGTCCATCTCTGGTGGCAGAGACCGTGGTGCCACGTGTGGTGGGAAGGACAGTTCGTCTGTCTAGCAGCCTCCTGTGAATAAATTTGTGCCTGAACTTAAGCTGAGTTTGAGGGTAAGAAGGAACAGGAGCACCGTGGCTGGGAGATGCTCCAGGGCTGTAAGGCCAGGTTCCCCAAGGCGTGTGTGACCATGTCCGTCAAGGCTGAAAGTGAGAACGGTTCAAGAAGTACATGTTGCCCAGCAGGACACTCTGGGAGGTGGGCAAGGCAGTAGTGCCTGCCTCTTTGGGTTTCTTGCTATGAGCGTGTTGATCCTGGCACTGCAACTTTGGGAGAAACGCTACCTGTTGAGCACGGTGCTCACATTTTAATTTCTGTTAGCTGAGCAGGGAGCGAGGGTGGTCCGTCAGCAGGTGGACCTCAGCGAGTCCCAGGGAGGTGGGTGTTCAACCCAGCTGGGACCTGGCGGGGCCTCTCCAGAGATCAGACAGCTGGAGGGGAAGAAAGCCAGGGCAGGGGAGGGCTGTATCCAGGGACTGAAGTGCAGAAGAGTTGTTTCATGGTTCTCTGTGTAGCAGCTCTATCAAAGGCAGGAAGATGGTGCAAATGGAGATCTTAAAACACAGAGAGGAGCTGGCTGGTGCCAGCAGTGGCACACGGGTGCTGCGTAGGGTGTGCGCTTGGGTAGGTCATGGGTGGCTGAAGCAGCCTGGTCTCAGCCAGAGCTGTTCAAGGCATCTTGTGCGAGTACAGCCAGCAAGGTCTGACCTGTAATCCGTCCTGTCACTTAAAGAACTTGGACTATACAGAAGTGATGTTTTATGTGAGTCAGGGGCATCGCTGCTGTTACTGTTAGCTGGGTTTGAAGAGCTCTTGCTGTCCCCAGCTTTAGGTGTAGGCTTTGTTGTGCTGGATGGCCCAGGTGCATGGAGCTTGCTAAGCAGAGAAAAGATTGCAGAGGGTACATGGAGCAGAGGAGAGTCGTTCTGGAGGTGGGTTTCCATGGTGGGGGGGATAGCTAGTGAAGTGAGTAAATACATGCTATAAACATGTTCAGAGCATCTCTGTGTGAAGAACCCAGCACAGCCTTTTTGAGTAAATAGAAAGAGAGCCTGGGTTCAGTTCATACGTCTGTTTTCTTTTCTTTTCTTCTTCTGGTCAACTGTAGCTGTAGATAAGAGTTTTCTATTTGAAGTTCAGAAGGGAAGGGAAATCCATTGTTAGAAGAGGAGACTTTCTTTTTGCTTGATATCTATCTCCAGCGACACAGCGGAGGAGGAAAAGATTTGCTATGATAAAGGTAGCTTTAAAAAAAAAAAAAAAAAGGCACATTGAGTGTTGCTTTTCTCTGTACTTCAAAGCCTGGAGTAATATGGAACAGTGTAAAAGAAGAGAAGAAAAAAAACAACCTCTGCACGGGGGCTGTGAATGCAGAGCCGTAATAGAGCACCATCCTGGCCAGAAATCCAGTGCTCTGCCCCAGCCGTTTGTCTGGGCTTGGCATAGTGTTACTCGGTGTGCACAGCACCCGCCAGGAGTCCGCGGGGATGGGCTCAAAGGGGGATGCTCATTGTGGGGAGAGCAGAGGAAACGTTTTGCAGGTGTGCATCCTGTGGAAGGACTGAACCAAGGGAAGTCACTCACTGGAAAGAAATTCAGGCAAGTCGGGAAGCTGTATGGGAAAAATGTGCCAATAAACATTTAATTATTAAAATAACTCGGAGGTTGCATGGAGCGTTCAATACGGCGTGGCAGTGCGAAAAAGCTGAACAGCGCAGCACCGGTGAAGGCTGTGGGTGGGAAAGGGCTAAACGTCTCCGGAGGCAATGGGGTTGGCTTTCTGGGGTCCTGGGCTGCAGGATCAGCTTTCCCTGGGGCTCAGTTGTTTCTGAACAAACCAGAGCAGAGGAGTGCCGGGGAGGGTGTGCCTGTGGCTGCCACCCCCTTGCTTTGGAGCAGGCACGGCTGAGCTCCGTGAGCATACAGGGGTGCTCCAGCCTCCACCATCGCCAGCAGGACTCCGGTGGCCCAAATGCGGGTCCGGGCTGTGCAGCGTAGGCAGGGATGGGACCTCCCAGCCAGGGGACAAGGCGGGGAGCAAAGAGGTGCAGCCTGGGGGGCCGGGGCTTGTGTTGCCCCCATTGCAGTGCAGCTGTGTCCACCCAGGCTTCCCCTTTCCGCCGGTCCCGTGGGTGCCCTCCAGCCAGGCTGATGGCGTGCGTCCCATCTGCTCTGCTGCCGTTACGGTTTTGGTCTTCATCCCAATCCCAAACTTGATGCATGGTCCTGGCTTCTGGGACAGCCCTTGCTGTGCCAGCCCCCGGCTGCTCTGCCAGCGTGTCTTGGGCTCGCTGAGCTGCTGGGGTACCCCTGGAGCAGACACAAGCCGAGACCCCCGGTTCCCCTCCAAGAAGCTGGTGTAAGTAAAGGAGAGAGCAAGTGTGTGTGCTGGAGGCTTTGCCTCTGCAGGAGTCTGGGGAGAAACAGGACGAGAAACCAACAAACTCATTTTCAGCGCTGACCTGAGCGGAGGCTGGAAGTGAAAAGATTTCCAGCAAACCTGGGCTGGTCAGGGTTGCTAACGAGCCTTTCCTTTGAGCAATGTTTTACATTCTTTAAAGATCGCAGGGAGCTCTTGGGGAGAATCTGCTAAAGTAAATGGCAGAGTCAAGTGTGCCGGCTCCTTTCTTTCCCTTTTCTTTTCCCTTTTTTTTTTCTTTCCCCTTTCTTGGTTCTCTTTATTATGTGGAGTTGCTCTGGCTCTTTCTCTCACTTCTGTTTCTCCTTTTGTTCTCTCTTTGTCTATTTATCACACTGTGAAGGTTGAAAGAGATGTTATTAATCTGGGAGAATGAAGGCAGGATTAGTGGTATGAATCGGATTTTGAGAGCTGTAATGATAGAAAGACTCGCTCTGCTGGCGGGCTGCGTGAGTTTGATAAATGGGGAGCACTCCAAACTGACTCGCGCCTTCCTCCGCACTGCTCGCTTTGCCCGCTGGGGCGTGCCATGCTCTCAGATCTGCCAGCCATCCCACACCGCTCCTACCTGAACCAGAGCAAAAAGCCAAGGGTAAATCAGAGACAAATATCTCCCATTGCACTTAAAGAGATCATTTCTTTCAGCATCTTTTTCAAACAGAGTCCTGTCAAGTTCTTGGACAGCCTCGTCTGGAGGTGGGATCCTTCCTTGGAGTATGGCTCGGAGCCGCGGCCACGCGGTATTGTCTCCTGCCGTGGCTTTGCAGGGAGCGCCGGGAGTGAGTGTGGCTGCAGCAGCAGAGCTCCCGTCCTGCAAGGCACAAAGAAGCAGGATCATCTCTGTAGGGCTGCACCCTACTGTGTTTGCGTCCTGAGGATTGCGCCGGGCTTCGAAGCCCCGTGGGGCTGGGGGAAGGCAGGGGGTATTTCTTCAAAAGTTGCTTTGGGGTCTTTGCCCTGAAATCTCCTGAATGAGGGGTCCTGCCCTTGCATAACGTTGAGTCAGGTCTCCCGTTATCAAGCTTTGTGGGGGCAAAGCAGGTTCTGGGGACAGGCAGGCAGAGCAACAGCCCCCAGCTGTGGGGCAAAGCAGGACTGTCTGGACCAGCATCTTTAGTGAGTAGGGTCCTTTCCTGGTATCACCCCACTGCATGCTCACCCACTGGAACCCTTCTTCATTCCCACCCTTGGCTGTGTGGTAGTCCATGTCGTACTCTACAGAGGCAGAAAAGCTAGGGACAGACTCATAGGTGTAGAGTACGTGGCGCGTTGGAGCTGGTTCGTGAGTGCAGAGCTCACTGCCTTGTTGCGGTTGTACCACCGTGCAGTCCTATGTGGGGGCTGTGCCATGTCCTAGGTCCCTCTTGGTGGTCTTCACCCCAGCCTCTGCTCTGGCTTTTGCTGAGGACATTTTGGGCTCGCTGCTTGTTCTCATGGCTAGGTTTGGGTCTTGTGGGCCAGCCCAGGAGTGTGCATTTGCTGCAGTGAAGGCCATGTGTAACGTGTTGGGAAGGTGCGTGTTGCTGTGTGCCTTGGTGCCCCTCACCCCAGGGACGGGGGACATGGTCTTACCCTATAGCCCAGCCAGGGAAACACAGAGTGTCTGGTGGTGGATGCAGGACCACCTGGGACTGCAAGGTTTGCATCTCGCCCGGGTTGGGCAGGGGAGTATTGCTCAGTAGAGGAGGGGGAACAGCAATGCGGGGGGACGCCGCTTCGAAGTGGGAGTTGGACCACGGGCAGCCCAGAGTTGTCAATGTCCCTTTAACTACAAGGTAATGGACTCCCCCACGCTCTGCTCAGGCTGAGCTCTTCTCCTGCCTTCGCAGGAACAGTAATGATTGTCAAGGTAGAGCTAATGAGACGTGCACATCTTTAAAGGATCGTGGCTTCCGAGACAAAATTAAAAGAAAAAAAAAAGGAAGGAAGGGATGGAGGAAGGAGAGAAAGTCCAAGCGCACTGCCTTGGCCAGCGAGGTGTCCGTCCGTCTGTCCTGCCTGCCCCTCAGTGGGATCATCCCTAAATGACTAGCAGGGTCTCTTTGTCTGCTACTGCAACTCCTGTTTGGCCCGGGGAGCCTCCTTGTCTCCCTGAGGCCCCCCCAGCTCCTCCATGGACTCTGGTCCCCGAGGAGGGAGCAGGGCACCGCCGGGTGTGCGAGAGCGTGGCCGGCAGCACCTTTGCTGGGCAGCAGGAGGAGGAGGGCAGGCAGCCCAGCCACTGTGGGGACGGCCGAGCTAGGAAGCAGAATAGGAGGAAGGCGTGCAAGGAGATGAAGGAAACGGGAATGTCCTGTCCTGGGTCGGTTGAAGATGTGGGGATGGTGGCGCTCTCAATCCTGGCTGGCTCATCCCTCTCTCCATCCCTTGCTCCCGGGTCTGGCATGCTGCACTTGGCACTTCCAGGTGTACATAAAGGCGCTGTCTGGATGCCGGGGCGTTAGTGATCCTCCAGATGCCTGTCCCACGGGAGGAAGAAAGAGGTGGCTCCCCTTTGGTGTTGGGAAATGTCCCAGCTCCTGGCTCAGGAGAGGCTGTGCGGACCAGGCTGAGCCAGGATCTGGCCCTTTGGGAAGAGCTGGTGGGAGAGCTGGGACGTTGTGTGCGGTGCATGGTGTGACTGCCTGCACGCACGTTTCTTCCTCTTCTCACTATTTCAACTTCACAGGTTGAATCGGTTCAGAGCAGCCAAACTAAATGAGCAGAGAAATGATCAGTCAAATATTTCTTAAATCCTGTCTTTAAGAGCTAAGTGCTTGGCTGGAACTTTAAGGCAGGTAATGAGGCTCTCTTCAGATCAGCTTCTGATGTGGAAACTGCTAGATTGACCAGGCTGCAACTGGAAGAAAGCTCTGTCACAGCCGGGGACGGTGCAGCACGGGACACCCCGTGCCCCGGCACACTGCTCCAGCCTGCTGCCACCCACAGCTCCCTGCGGCCTGTGCCCATCTTCGTCCTCATCCTGCAGGGAGTAAAATACAGCTGGGAGCTGGGGGGAGCAGCCTGATGGCACAAAAGCGTGTGACTCCCCTCCGCATCGGGGAAAATGTGCGTCAGCCAGTGCTTTGGAGTCCAGCCCCAGTTTGCTCCTGGCATGTGGGCTAGAGCTTGGGGCGGAGGCGGCGACCCAGAGGACCCCTGTCCCTCCAAAGGATCCTCACTGGTTTTCAGTTTTAAGCCGACAGATTTGTTTTGCTGCAAAAATCAGAGTGACTTCAAGCCTTGCAGTGGCTCCATGAGGTGTGGGGTGCTCTCTGAGCTTCGTCTCTAGCTGGTGCAAGTGGAGAAGGGAAATAATGTCGTTCTTCCGGCAGCCTGGTAAGGACGTGGTGGTAGGATTGGTCCTTCTTTTTCGAGACATCGTCCTCCCCTCTGCAGTGGGGCACCAGCAGTGCTTGTCTGCAGCGGGACGGCCCCTTTGAAAGGCACTTGGGGTTGGTTTGCTGGAGGAAAAGTGGCAGTGCAGGAGCAGCAGAGGAGAAGGGAGCAATGCTGGGCAAGGTGGGATGTGTCAAGTATCTCTTCCCAGCTCTGAAAAACACACTTCTTTAATCTGGGACTGGGGAACAGTCTGGTTTTACCTGGCTGTTCTGTACAATGGTGCTCATGTAAAACTTCTGTGCCCTTGCTCCTTGTCATGCCATGCCCACCTTGCCGCACCTTGCCGTCCTGCTCTCCTCTGGGCCTCTCCCAGGCAGGAGCTGGGGACCCTCTGAGCTTTCTGCTTTGTATCCAGGTTTTTTAGGCCTTCTGTTGTTAATTATTGAGATGTAATAATGTGATTAGTGCACTATTAAAAAAATCGCTGATATGATTACCATGGATTTAATATCACATGATATATCATTACATTGTTACATGGTGACAGATGTAATTGAAATACACTTATTGGAGCCTGGGGTCATGTTTCATTCAATCGCAGCAGCACCTCCGGGGGGCAGAGCAGAAATGGCTAAAAAAAAAAAAAAAAAGGCATCAGGATTGGAAATTGTAATGAAAACAAAGAAACTTGCAGCCTGTTCAAGTCCGGGGCAACTGCTGCTTTGGCTTTTTCTCCATAGGAATTTAGAAAGGTATAAGTCGGGAGCACTGTCTTATGGATCAGCTGGAGGAGATAGGTCAGGGGACAAGTAAGAGGAGTTGTGTTATGGACCTGTACCCAGAGGGCTTCCAGCACGTGAGCCTGGGTGCTATGGACTCTATACCAAGTGACCTGCCAGCCCCATTTGGCTTCTTCTTAAAAGGCAGGTGAACCCAAAGATGGTGCCCATTGTGCTGTGGGAAAACCAGCCGGCTGCTGCCCACCTTTGGCTTAATTCTGCTTTTTTTTGGAGTTAGGGATCACTCAGCTGCCAGCGTTTGGCTCGGGCCATGCCGCAGAGGGCAGGGAGGCAGCGGTGAGCTTGCCTGCAGGACGGCAACCCGGGTTGTGTTTCCTTCCATGTCAGTGAGAAGAGGTGACATCTGTCTCTGCCACGTTATCCTCAGGAGGATCTGCGTGTGGGCTCTGGGCAGCTAGGGCAAGGAGAGGAGTGGCTATCACATACCCTTTGCAGAGGCCGCCAGCTAAACCTGAGCCTGGGCAGGGCAGGGACTCCTCTCTCTGCCCATGGGGCTGGGGCAAGGCTTGGGCTCGAGAAACGTGCCTGCAGGAGAAGCACAAAGACCCTACCTGCTGCTGGCACAACCTGTTATGGTCCTTCTCAGCATGGATGTGAACAAGCAGCTGGTGGTGAATGTGGAGGTCTCCTTTTCCTCCATCTACTTCCCTTCCAGGGAAACTGTCACCCACCCTCCCAGCAACTAAGGCACAAGGCAACTAATAGTTTGGGGTTGTTGCCCTGCTCAGGATGGGGCTGTGGCAAGACCTCAGAGATACAGCGTGACATATTTAATGTGCATTAATTGCTCTGATCATCACTGAGTGCTAAGTCTCCTTCTCCTGTAAAGAGGACCAGCAAGGGGATGTGGCCTCCCAGAGCTTTGATTGGGACTTGGATACTCCTGGCCCCAACCCTACTGCAGGTCCTCAGGGTTATTTTACCCATGCGAGATGATGTGTAGGTGACTTTGAAGCTGGAGGTGCTGTTTAATCTCAACTTCTTCCAAAACAAAGAAAGAAGGAAGAGTTTCTGGGCAGAGTGAAGACCGACTTTTCCAACCAAGAGGGGAATGGCAGTGTGGTGAGCTTGAGACATCTGGATGTTTGCATAATGATGCGCCGGCATCTGGCCTTGCGTCGCTAGCTTGGCATTCACACGTTCAGCACGGCATCACCCCCTGCTCCAATGCCTCTGTCCCAGGAGCTGGCTTACAAACCTGGCTGATGCTCGAGGGGTCATTTCTATTTCATGCTTTCGATTCTGTGTCCTCCCTCCTACGAGTTCTCCCACCTCTCTTTTGTGGAGCCAGCGTGCCCCCCTGGAAATTTTCAGCGTTCCCTTGTATTGCTGGGAGCTGTGGAAATTCATTTCCAGCTGGTGTGGGAGCTCTCTGGCTGGGAAGGCTCTGGCGAGCATCTTTCTTTCGAGGTTAAAAACATAATTTCAGTCTGACCTCTGAGTTTCGGAGCTTTTGTTGGTTTTCTCCACCCCCAGATGGTTTTTGTGTGTGATTTTAAAATAGCCTTCTTCTCTTGGTTGAAGCTAGCTGATGCGTCCGCTTCTCATTCGAGGATTGTTGTGTTTTATTAATGCTGTTATTATTCCATTACTGTCATTGTGCTCTTTTATAGCAAATAGCTTAATTTAGTTGAGATACACAGATGCTGAGAGTTTAAGTGAAATCTTCAGCACTTGGTATGCTGGGCACTGAGCAAGATATTCCCTAAGCACTTTGGTATAAACCTTTCACTTAAAAACAAATGGGCTGCTGGGAGATTGCTGGGTGGCAGGAGCTGGGGAGAGGGGAGAAGGGTGCGGGAGTACCTGTTTAGCACCCTAGGGAGGACCTCATAGTCAAATGTGACTATAGGTGCTCAGGAATAAAGCTCCCACTGAGGGTTTCACCCCTAAGATGGGCTGCGATGGGGCCTTCTTCCCTACAGATGCTGCAGGACAGGGAGAATTACACCACCAGCATTGCTGGGTTGCTTTGGGTTGGGTTTATTTTAGGGGTGAGAGGGGAGAGTGTGCTGCATTTTCTGCAGCTGAAGCTGCATGGCTTCTGGGAGAGGTGGGGACTGGTCATTGTGTCACCCCAGAGCGGAAGATACAGTGCCATTGAAACCAAATTAATATGGTTGAAGAACAACGTGGCTGCTGGAAAGCTGGACTGTGCTGTAGGTAGCTCTTGGGGCGGAGGAGAGGGGTTGAGACACAGCATTGGTGCTCAGATGACTTAGAGGCCAAAGGTCCTGTTGTTAGAAAGGACTTGGGTTCTTAAGTCTCCGGGAAGTTGGTGCAATCGAGGCTCCGAAGTACCTTAGCTACTTCTGAAATTTTACCTCTTATTGTTGACAGATGTGCATCTGAAATGGATGCTTCTTGCTCGGTGCCTCTGGGCATTCATTAATGCTAGTGATAACAATTCCAGATTGTCTCCTACACCTCTTTCCCTGCCTCCATCCTTTAAAAATTACAAAGGTAAAGCCAAAACCCTGTTAGTACCACATTATTTGTGCACTTAACTCTTACATCCTTGGCAAAACCTGCTGATCTCGGTTCTATCGGTACCAAAATTACTTCGTGTGGGGCAGGGAAAGCCAAGAAGGGAGTAAAGCAAAATGGAGCAAGCAGGTGCCATGCAGGTTGAGATGGTGCTGATGGCGGCGTCAGCTCAAGTAAAGGTGCCCTCTCCACCTGGCCGTGGCGGGGAGGGAGCTGTGTCCCTGCCGGATGGTCCTTCGGGGAGCAGCCCTGTGTCTTCCCCCTCTCCCACCCGCAGCTCTAGGACACCCTAGTCTTCCTGGGGAGGGCTCTCCCCTTCTCTCTACCCCCCCGGGGGCAGCCTCTTTGGGATGCAGCTGGCAAAGACTTGCTTTCTCCCCTTTTCCCGTTGCCGAGCAAGAGGAGCAGCTCCCCATGGTGCGGGAACAGGTTGGGAAGGAGGAATGCGCTGGCCCACGCTGCCCGTCCCTGGTGTGCACCCATAATAGCTTGGGGATTCATGGGAAGTTGTCGGGATCATTTTCTCTCCCTGCTTTGAGGCAGCTTTATCTGGCTCTTCCGAGGTGACCAGGGTAGTTAACAACATGCACAGAGCATCCTCTGCGGAGGAGGCCCGGCGCCCGGTTTTGCTAGAGGTCTGCTTTACCACTTATGAGAAACGAGTTAACCTCCCTTTGATCTCAGTTCACGGCTAACCCTTTAACAAAGTCCGGGATGCGCGAGGAAATCAATACTCAAGGCATTGAATTTAACACCAGCCATCAACTCAAGCGTAACACACACACTGACTGACTCCGATTACAAGGAGCGGGCTGGTTTGAAGCTCGTTTGCCAGCTCTCTGGGGTGGCGCGGGGAGGGCCGGCGCGCTCGCACGGCTGGCTGTCACTCGGGGGGGGNCTGCGCGGCGGTGGCTGAACGCATGTTTGTGTAGGCACAGAATTGCTCTTTGCCGGTGAGGGGCTGTGGCGGGACTCGAGGCAGGGCAGGTTCCGCTGAGCCGGACAAAAAAGGTACTGCAAGTTAAAAATGTGAAAAATAAAATGCTGCAGGCGGGAAAGGGTGAGAGGGACCTGGCGTGCTCTGCCATGTCCTCCCGATCGGCTCTGCCTCCTGGTGCCCCTTGTCTCTCTCCTGGTGCCCCTTGTCTCTTTCCTTATGCCTCTGATTTGCAACCCCGGCGGCTGTTCCCCGGCAGGGGAGCAGAGGGCTTGGGTGCTGCGCGGCGGTGGCTGAACGCATGTTTGTGTAGGCACAGAATTGCTCTTTGCCGGTGAGGGGCTG
>VYZM01015059.1:1043619-1067837 GCA_013398915.1 Dromas ardeola
CAGCCCCCCACCCACCTGCCTGCCACGGGGGCCACTCAGCTCCACTCACCCAGTTCATCCCCGTTCCCGCTGCAGAGAGCATCTCCCCCGGCATCCCCAGTCCGCGGAGGGTCTCGGTGATGCCCTGCCGCGACGTGGCCATGGCTAGAGATGATCCCTGCTGCAGGAGGGAGATAGGGGCTTGCTGGATTGACCTGATCTCATCTGGGGACAATGGCCCTCACGGCAGCAGAGATAGCGCCAGCGTGAGCGACGCTAAGCCCACGCGTCCTTCTTACTGCTCACAATGCGGCGCTGAGCTTAATTCCTCAAGATGAAGAAGATACGCGGCTGTCAGGCTGTAATTACAGCCGTGCCTGTGACACGGAGGCCCGGCTGCTTTCACGTTTGCGTTGTCCGGTGGGTTTTTGTGCTGCTCGGGCTCCTGCCAGCCTCGCTCCTGCTGGGATCCCTGCCGGGGAACACGGTGGGGATGGAGCAGGCTCCCTCCGGCTAGGCTGCAGGCTCTGTGCAGCGGGGTGAGCAGCGCTGGCTCCCAGTGGGGTTTCTCCCAGCGGTGGAGAGCCCCAAGGCAACTGCTGCTCTGGGAATGGAAAGGACGGGGGAGGCTGGGAGGGCTGTGCTTGGTGGAGGGGAAGGGGGCTGCCGTCCAGGCCACCCTGGACACGAGCACCCCTTTCCAGTCACCTTTGACTCACGCTACCGACCCCATTCTTGATGAGGCAGGAATGGGGGAATGGTGTTGGATCAGCCCAGGTTCATGCGGGACGAGCTCACAGCCCCCGGCTCGCTTCCTTGTGGCAAAGGTGGCCTTGGGTGATGCCGATCCAGTGCAGTGTCCAGCAAACATCATGAAGGTTGTCACCTGTACAAGGACAGGCTCTGGGCGCCTCTTCTCTGAGGAGCATCAGGTGGGACAGGCCAGTGTGAGGGTGCTTTGGGCAGGAGAGCTGCCGCGAGGGCGATGGTGGGCGTCCACACTGAACATGGCAAACCCAGACCCGTGCTGGCCCCGGGAGCAGCCCGGCCTGGGCGAGTACAAAACGTGTCTGCGCTGTGCACCGCTCTGACCCTCTGCTTCTCTCTTCCAGGCGTACAGCTTTGCCATGGGGAGTTGGCCAAAGAACGGGCTCTTAGACATGAACAAAGGACTGAACCTACAGCACATAGGGAGGCCTCACAGCGGGATAGGTGAGTGCTGGCGCCTGGCGCCCTTCCCGTCCCCGCGGCTGCTGCTTCGGGTGCGCGGGATCTGCCTTGGCTCCAGGAGCTGGTCCAGGCTGAGAGCCAGCCAAAGGGCTGCGAGGTCCCCGGCTGGTGGAAGGGAGGAAGATGTGTTAGGATTGGCATGCAGGAAGAGCTCTTGGTCCCTGGCACATCCCAGCGTGGCAAACACAGCCTGTCCCTCCGGCCAGGGAGCTGCCCCCCTCCTTGGCCACTCGCAGTGCTGGGGCTGGGGTTGGATGTGGGCAGTCGCGGCGAGCCCGGAGCACAGGGCAGGGGTCCCCAGACTGGGTGGGATGCTCTCCCTATCGGGCCAGTCCTCCAGCTGCTCTGGATGTTGCATCTGTCCTTGGAACAGAGGCTCTCCCAGGCGGTGCGGCCGCGGGAGCTGGCTGGAAACACGCTGCAGAATGAAGATGCGTGGCCCCAGCTGGAGAACTGAATCATCATCCCATTTGCTTACACGTGTGATGAGTTTCATGGTCCCGCAGCCTGCTCCAAGATAAACATCTGAGACTACCATGCACAGTGGCAGAGCTCCATGTTTCCCCGAGCTCCTCTGCAGCAAAGGGGATCAAAGTGATATGAGGAGGGGGACCTGGCCCAGGACCCTGAGGCCATATATCTGCCTGCTGCTTAACGCTGGGGGCACAGAGCCGGGGCAGCAGGCAGCTACAGTACAGGCAGGAGCTCTGATTTACTGGGCTGTAGCCAGTGCTGTAACTCAGGGCTGCATCACTCTTGCCTGTCTTGTTTCCCTGTGGGGCGTTGGATCACCACTTGGAGACCGGTGGTCAGGTGTTCCCTCTGCTTCCCAGCCTTTCATCCACGGTGACTCGTGAGCATTAAAGTTTGCAAGGAGGTAAGATTTACTTGGAAAAGTCACCTGCTACCTGGGCCTTGAGGAGGCTGTTTAATATTGTTTCAAGACTCCAACCATTAAACTCTCCAATCAATCCAAGTTAAGGAGATGAATTATTTAAAGCTCACCAGCTTTTAATTAGCAAGCTCCTTTTGAACTATGGATCTGGTTGCATTATTGACGGAGGTAGCATTAAAATTTGCTTCCTTGCCTGGGAGCAGATTTTCCTTGCTTGTGTGCCATGTTGGGGGGATCACAGGGAGGTAGCAGGGACTGCAGGAGTTGTGTGTGCGTGTCCTGCTCTGGGGGTTTGGGCTTTTTCTAGGGTCTCCTGGGGGATGCAGCGTTGGTTTGTATCTTGTCTTTCCTCGGTTTATTTATGGCAAGAGCTCTCTGTTGCTGTCATCTCTTACTCTGGCAGAGTGTCCCCAGCTCTGGCGTATCATCTGTCTGCCGATGGTTTCTGCCCGTGTTTATATCAGTGGTGGTGTCAGGCACAGGTGTCTCTGCCTGATGGAGTTCAGAGAGATGCTGTTCATGTCCCTCCCCGCTCCAGTCCTTTAGGAAGATTGTGCATCTTCCTTTCTGCCAAACTCCCTCCGTGGGGGAGCACGCTCGTCTCTCCCCGGTACAGGGTGAGCCGCGGGTGGGTTGCCGACAGAGAAGCCGCATGTCAGGGCCCAGCAGCCAAGCTCCCTTCTTGCAGCACTCCATCCCGGTGGCAAACCTGCCTTTCATACGCTGTTGGGTTTACGTGGGTGCTGCGAAGGATGCCAGGCCAGCAGTGTGATGGTCTCCGTCTCCCTGGCACTGCCAACAGTGCACACGTGCCCTGTGTGTTGCAGCCCTTGAGGGCTGCTCCGTTTGGGCTGGGTCCAGAGCAGCTCTGCCCTGGGCGTCTGCGATCCTCTGTTTGCCTGCCCCGTCCCTGCTGGCTTTACTGCAGGATGAGCCCCTGGGAGAGAGCTGGAGGCACTGCTCATTGAATGGCTTCTCCTCCTGGCCAGCTTGGTGGCCCCAGGCACGGCTGCTGCCCGCAGTGTCGGGGCTGCTGGCTTTAGGGCTTGTAACCCAGCGTCCCTCCTGGGAGAAGGCTCGGGGCGATGCTGGTGTTTGGAGACGTGCCTTGCCTGGCATTTTGTCAGGGCACCAGCCTCCTGGATTTCTGGCCACTTCATTTCCCAGCCTGCTGGCTTTTCAGGTCCTAGTCATGGATCAAGCGTTGGCTCTAGTGACAGCCCGAAAGGACCCCAGGCCAAGGACCGAGGAGGAGCTGCTCACTGCAGAGGCAGGCTGGGCTGGCTTCCTTGCGTCTGGCTTTGCTGCCTTGTCCTGGAGCAAGTGTCGGTCCTCCACAGCCGAGTCCTTCTGTATTGGCCGCTGGGAGTGGGCGCAGCCATCCCAATTGCTGACAGTCGCTGTGTCCTGAGCCGTCCTCACCACTCTCCTTCATGCTCTCAACTGCTTTTCCTTTAGGGCTGGGAGGAGCCATCCCGTTCCCTGCCCAGGGCTGCCCTCCCCATCCCTCCCTGGCTGAAAGAAGCCTTGCTCCTGACACAGCCCTGCCCGCTCAGCCCAGTAAATGACCCCTTCTGGAGGACTGCTGCTGGAGAAGAGAGTGGAGATCGGCAAAGCACGCTGCCTGCCCACGGTGCGATGGGAGCTGGCTGTGGCCCTGGGGATGCTCCCGTGTGGTCCAAAGCCTTGTTTCTCTTTCGTGGCCGGTCCTAGGGTGCAGCAAGGCTGAGGGAAGTTGGGGAGCTGAGAGAGGGGTCCCCAGGGCTGCCCAAGGCGGGTGTCACCAGGGTCAGCATCTGATTTTCCTGGCCCTCATGGGTCGCTGATGCCCAGAGGTCTGCAAGCCAAAGAGGGCTGAGGAGGGAGCAGCAAGGCAGTGTGTTCGCCAGCCACAGCAGTTTCACAAAAACCGTGCCATGCAGGACAGTCTCTGCACGGCCCCCAGGAAGCCTCAGCTCGCTTATGCAGGGATGTGCAACATGGATGTTTCCCTTCAAATGTGACAGAAAAATTGCAGTGGATGGCCACTTGTTTTTGCGAACAATTTGCAAGGAATTTTGCCATCTCGCCTGATGGGTTGTGTATTGCTTTGTTTTCAAATCACTCCGATTCACTGGCTCAGCAGATACCTGCTCCAAATCCCTGCACTTGGCATCCTCTGGGACCAGTTCCTGCTCCGTGCTGTATCTCCTCTCTTTTGTCTTGTTCAAAATCCGGGGAGCTCAGGGCACTCAGCACCCTGCAGGGGCCAAGGCCGGATTCTGGATGGGAACCTCACCTTTAGTGGCTGGTGTGGGTGGGCAGGAGGGTCTCGTGGTGGAGCACGGCGGAGTCTCACACCACGTCCCCTGGGACATACCTCTGCGCATGCAGCAAGTTGCTAAACCGAGCTAAGGTTCTGGCTCTCATCTGGTTTCTACTCGCGAGCAAGCGAGCTGCAAATCTTGGGGTTAGAAAAGTGGGTTTTGTCACCAAATACACCGAAGTGTATGTGCATGCACTGCAAACGCAGCAGCCTTGGGGTGTGATGGGTGCAGGTCTGGTGCAGTTATTTTCTTGGGAGGGAAAAGGTAAAGGAAGGGGGGAAAGGTCAGTATTTCAACTTATTGAGGAGTGTTGGGCAGAATAAGCAGATAGGAAAGTCCTGCTCCAGAGAGTGAGGGTGCAGGAAATCCTGGGGAGATGGGAAAGGAGCAAAAGAGGAGTGAAACCTTTTCTTTCATGCCTTTCCTTGGGTTGGTATTTCAGCTCTAAGGTTTCCCTCTGGGATGAATGTGGCCCTGAGGACCAGAGAGGACTTTTTTTCTGCAGCTTCTATCTCTCCTCAAACATGGATTAAATGTGTGGGCAGTAGAACCTTGGGGTGAGGAACTTCTTTTTGTCTATTGTTTTCTTGGCCCTCAACAAAATGAAGTTGAATCCTGCCAAGAAGTTACTCATCTTTATAGACACGTGCACGTTGCAGTTCTTAAAACACGCGGTTCTTAAGACACTGCTTTGCCAAAAAAGAGCCGCAGCTTGTAATATGAGGATCTTGGCACTCTCACGCAAAGACCAGCATTCACAGTGTGTTCTTACATTGGGGTCTCTCCACTGAGTTTCAGAGACTGATATAAATCAGAAAGATTAAAATCCCAGGCTTTAGTTGTGATTTAAATCAGGCAGCAGGTCACCTGGATTCAGTAATTGATTTTTTTTCTGGTTTTGCATTTCTTTTTTTTTTTTTAACTTGTTTCCCTAAGAAAGGTCAAGTTTTACTGACCAGCACCTATCAAACCAAGTGCAGCTTTCCCTACCACTGCCCAGTTATTAAATCTGATTATTCTTTTCTTCACCAAATGCCCTGTATTTGCTACATTTATTTTGATCGATTATGTAATATAATATGACTTTAGTCTTGGCTTTTAGATGCTTGTTACATTAGAAAAACAATGAATAACTATTTGCTATTAAGGAGGTGGTGATTAAATTATTACTCATGATTTGAGTTGTGATGCTTTTGGATGAAAATTGGAATGTCATGCTAAAGTACCCCAGCAGTAATTTGAATTGTTTTTACTAGTAAAATCCTGTTTCCCTTGCATATACTCAATACAGAAGGGAAAGTAAATTTCAGAATACATTTTAGTTAAAAACACCTGGTGCGTGAAACCAAAGCGAGAAGTGATTGGTGAGTTGAAGGAGTGTTTCTGGAAACCATCCTTTCAAGACTGTAGAATTAGCACATCTCATCCTCTCCCAGGTTAGTTTGTTGGTTTGCTTGTTTCCCTGATTATGGAAAAGATGAAAGGCACACCTTCTCTTTTTTTCAGTCCTTTGTGGTTTCTCAGCTCTGAACTAGCCAGTTATTGAACTGAAAATACACCGAAAAAAAAGGAACAAGTTTCCAAATCTGTAGAAGTAGCTGCTGCTGCTGGGAAAAGTTTGTTTCTCATTTGTCATCTCTGCTTCCACCTCCAGTGCATTGACTGTCTTTAAAACGTTACCCTTTGCTACTGATCTTTTTGGAATCTAATTGAATTTAATTGATTCTTTGAAGTTTAGACTTCAGCACGTAGATTATTGTGATTTTAGATTTAGTTCTAAATGCCTGGTTTGGGGTTGTTTTTTTCTTTTTGAGGGGAAGAGAGTAGCCAGGCTGCTGTGTCTCTTGCTAACGAACCCGCGGTACGCATCTCAGGTGACCAGGAGATCTGGTCCCATAGTAGTGCCTGTCCTGACGCGATGCCCTTGCCAGGCTGTTGTACGTCAGCTGGTGTAATCCTGTGAGCTGTGAGCCTCCGCACGGGGCTTCACCATCTTCCCTGTGCCCATGGTGCCCCCGGCCAGGGCCGTGCCGTGCTCCTTCCGTGGGGACCTCTACCTTGCTCAATGGACAAGCCCTACCTGCCTGGGCAGGTCAGCAGCCCATGCGGTGAGCGACCCAGCAAGCCACCATGCCTTCCCGGCTCCGTCTCTCTCTTTTCATTTACTGATTGGAAATCTCGGAAGGTTAGGGTGTGATATTGTTCCTGATCCAGAGCATTAATTAGGCCTCAGAAAGAAGAAGAGGAATTGCGTGTTTTTAACAGTGAGGTTAATGGGATGCTCGCAGAGTAGACAGTTTTAATGAGCTTCAACTCGATGTGCAGTGAGTTTACTCTTTGTGTTAAAAGGGTCACACTGCAGTAGTTTGATGTGGATTGTCTCCTGGCCCCCGGTGTCATAGGTGAGCGTCTGTCAGAGTCCAGTCAGAGCGCATTTACTTAGTGACACGATTCTAATTAACTACCGCGAGCTGCCACCGCTGCGGGGAGCAGGGCCATCGCCGGCCGGGGGTGCCTCCAGCCCGGCAGAGCCGTCCCTCTCCCCGCATATCTCTGCCCGCTCCTGTCCCGGTGGTGCCTGGCTGCTCCCCGCGCTGACATTGAAGGAGAGGGCGGCGAGGGCCGCGCTCACTAAGTGTGGTGGCAGGCGGCAGGCCATCCCCCATCATGGGTGCCTTTGGCTGTCAGTGCCGGCTGTCCCCCCCGGGAGCTGGCGGGGGGGGACGACTGATGAGGCTTCGCCTCGCCCTGCAAAGGTGCTGGGAGCTTGCAGTCCTGGCAGCTTGCGGTCCTGGCAGCTTGCTGGCTTTATTTCAGCCTCCTCTCATTCTTCTCTGCTTTGCTTTCCCTTCTTTTGTTTGCCTGGCTCTCCCATGGGTGCAGGGAAGCCTGCAGCCCCCCAGCATCCATGGGGTTCCCCGTCACCCTTGGTGCCCACCTGCCTCCTCTGTGATGGGGCAGGGGAACGAGAGAAAGGGACAGCATTTTCTGAAACTCCCCTCCGTTTTTTTTACCACAGCCCATGTGGCCCTGGCTGGCAGAGCTGGTCCCATCCTCCCCGGCCCTCCCAGGGCACAGGAGAAACCTTGGAGAACCCCGTGCTCCCCCAGAGCAGGCAAACCTTGTTCTTCAGCTCTTTGTGGTGGCACGCAGCTGGTGCCGTGCCAGGGGACACTGCCATTTGCACCACTCCATCCTTTTCCCAGGGGATGCCGAGGGCGAGAGCCGAGCTCAGGGCTCACTGCTGCGGAGCAGGGCACGGGGCTGCCTCGAGGCCACTGCCCCACACGCAGTGTCCCCAGCCCAGGGCAGAAGGGGAAAGGCTCCAAGTTAAATAATTAAAAGAGACTTAAGTAAAAATCAACAGAAATGTCATCAAATGAGCAGTGTCATTTTGAATTAGCGCTTACAAAGGTCAGGCGGATCCAGAACAGGTGGAGCGGCTGCGTGCCGGGTGTCGCGGCCAGGCGGCACGTCCCGGCACCCAGGGAGGCAGGGAACGGGGACCGGCACCCGCCGGACTGCGGGGACAGGGCGGCAGGCGGGTGGCAGGGGGTCCCGCATCCCCAGGAGGAGTGGGGAGGGAGGGCCGGCCGGTTAGAGGACGCGCGTCTGTCAGAGTCCAGTCAGAGCACATTAACGCGGTGACATGATTCTAATTAACTACTGTGAGAGGTGTCACAGCTGGAAAAGCAGTGAGCGGAGACAAGCTTTTAAAAAAAGAAAAAAGCGATGTGACAGTCTTTTTTTTTTTTCCCCTCTTTCTTTTTCTTTTCTTTTCCTTTTTTATTTTTTTTTACTCTTGTGTGCTCTCTCCCCTCCGTGTGGGAGTGGATCTAAAGATAATTAGGATGTCTGGCTGCCTGGGAACCTGAGCCGGGGCTCTTTTGCTTTCAGTCATTTAAGTTTTCGACATCTCTCTGAAGGGACTTGGTGGCGCAGTGGATTACTGCGCGCCAGAGTGACAGAACACTCTTCTAATCGTAAACCCTTTTTAGAAAGGATTCTGCTCTCCCTTTTTCCCCGGGAGCAGCGGGGGGTATGTTCTGATCACTGCAGCTCTGTTCCCATACATGCTACAATGGGAAACTCAAGGTCTTTCAGCTGTTTCCTGCAGTTAACAAAGGAGGCACAGAAGAAAGAAAGGAAGGATGATTGAGTGTTTGTGTTGACTGCACTCACCCCTCCGTCCTACCCTGCCAAAAGTTGGTCCTTCGCCTGACCCCGCTGCCTGCCGGTGGGGGGGGTGCGATGGGTTCATCACACCTTGCCGCTCGCCTGAGGGCTCCTGGTTCCTGGAGAGAGTGGTTTTTGGAGGGGAGGGTGAGCCAGGCTGCAGGGCTTTGGGTGCCTGAGAGAAGTCGGGGTTGCCGCCGTGCGTTCCTCCCAGCCCTGGCAGTGTGCAGAAGGTAGGCGCAAGCCCCTCTCTTCTGGCTGGGAGCAGTTTGCAGCAGCCCTGTCAGGCTGGGATGATTTAAGAGGGATTTGTGGATCATCTGCTGTTTGCCGTGCCGCGATGCCCAGCTGCAGATCGGGGCAGGTTGGTCTCAAGCCCCAGACCTGGCAGACCGCAAGCAGGACAGGGCTGGCATCGTCCTGGAGCCACCCTCTTGCATGACTGCTGCTGTGCCCCCCTTCCTCTGGCTTCTGCTTTTAGGCTTTCCCCAGACTCATCCCACCAGTGGTGGGGACTGTCTCCCTTGGCAAGAAGAGCAGATCTGCTCTCCCTCCCCCCCTCCCTCCCTCCCTCTCAAGCCAGTTGTGATCTGCAGCCCAACACCTGGCCCAGTTCCTTTCCCCTGTGACAGATGCGAAACCTCTTAAATACGTTTTTCATATCACCCTAAAGTGTTGTTGGCATACTGGGAGCACGGGGAGAGGCTGATGGTTTGTATTATGTGTGCTCTGTCTTACCAATCAGTCACCCAAACCCAGGAGCGAGCAGACATAGAATCATAGAATCATCGAATGGTTTGGGTTAGAAGGGACCTTAAAGATCATCCAGTTCCAACCCCCCTGCCCTGGGCAGGGACACCTCCCACTAGACCAGGCTGCTCAAAGCCCCATCCAGCCTGGCCTTGAACACTTCCAGGGATGGGGCAGCCACAGCTTGCCTGGGCAACCTGTTCCAGTGCCTTACCACCCTCACAGGAAAGAATTTCTTCCTAATATCTAATCTAAATCTCCCCTCTTTCAGCTTGAAACCGTTACCCCTCGTCCTATCGCTCCACTCCCTGACAAAGAGTCCCTCCCCATCTTTCTTGTAGCCCCCTTTAGGTACTGGAAGGGGCTCTAAGGTCTATGAACTGATCTGTACTAGAGACACCCTTGCGTTGCTTCAGACCCATCCCGCTGTTGGCTATTTGTCCAGTCCTGTCACTGAGCCTCACAAAATATCCCACGTACACTGTCTGGAACAACCCATGCACTGACCAGGCCCTGTTCCATGTTGTGCTGGGTGGGTAAAACATGTTTGCTAGCGCTTGTTCTCCAGCCCCTCTGACAAGCAGCACTTCCCATGCACCGTGATGCATCCTCTGACACAGCGAGACACATGTTAGGTGAGAGTCCTTGAAAGATCATTAACTTTCTAGAGAGCTTTTTCTGTAGAAAGTAGTGACGTAAAGCACCGAGTGACATTTTGATTTCCCTGTGGATTCTTTTGGTGCCTTGGTGTCTCTGCGATGTGTCCCAGACAAGGCTAAATGGTAGTGCATCTTCCCTTACCTGTAGGGAGGGGAAGAATTTCCTGTTAATGAACATAAACATCTAAATGAAGAGCACGGATTGCCTGCCCCACTCTGCACTGGACTCTGGTGGAAGGTATCTTTTAACGTCATGCTGTCCTGCAACAGCAATGTGTCCCCAAACCTGCCCTTCTGCTCCTGCATCCCGGCGGATCGCAAGGATGCTGCTGTCCCTCTCGGGTTAGCCCTTGTCCCCAGGGGATCCATGTTGTCCCAGCTCTGGCCTCCTTGGGCAGTGCAGGGCGGGTGGCTGTGCGCCCCACGGTCCCTCTCTGTGAGGAGGAGAGACTCCTGCCCAAGTTTTCCCAAAGATCTGCCTTTAACGAGAGTGGTGGCAGGGGTACGGAGGGAAGGCCGCGTCAGCGAGGGATGATGGGTTTAAAGCTGCCCTGCTTCACCCAATGTGAAACGATTGCGAGGTGCAGGAGGGGAAGGGGTAGCCAGCCAGAGAGACTCCACCGCAATTTAACAAGTTTCCATTCCCCTGAGTTCCCTGACAAGACCCCCCTCTAAGTCTGTACAGGAATTCATAAGAATAGGATAATTAGGATGTTTCAAAGCTGCGACCCTCAGAGGAGTCCTTGGATTAATCTGTTTTTTCCCTTAAAGACATCTGTAACTACAATCTTTGTTTCTCTCCTCTTCGTCCCCCCCCTCCCCTTCTTTTCCCCCCTTGTCTGTCTCTGTATCTCCTGTCAAACCGTTGCAGACGTAAATGACAAAGAAATCAGAAAGAGAGATCAATGCAGTCCAAATTAGCACTTGGAGATAGACTGTGCTGGAGATGTCAGAGCCTGACCCCGGTTGATCTGCCAGCCTCCGCCGGTGATATTATGCAAATTGCATCCATCTGGCAGAGCCCAGCGAAGGACTAATGGGGCAGGGAGGGGGCCATGGCCAGGCGCCTTCGGGAAGGGGAGAGAACTGGGGGTCTTTGGGAAGGGGGGGTGGTCCGTGATCGGCGGGGGAGATAAGGTACTGCATTGGCTTCGTTTGCGCTCCTGGGCGGATTAAAAACCAAACTCCAGATAAGAGATAACCAAACTTCATTTCGCTTTTTATTTTATTCCTTATTGCTACCCCCACACAACCTAGTACCAAAAAGAAAGGGGAAAAAAAAAGATGGTTCTCGGTGCTCTTGTTTCCTGCACGTCATTACCACTGATGGCAGTTTGAGGGGAGAGACAAAGTCGGGGAAAGAAAGCAGGAAAAAAAAGCCAGCTGCTTAAAAGACTGCTGTAATAGGAGCATGGATAATAGAAATCTCAAATTACGGTGATCGCCTTGTTAAGAAGTTTGAAAATACGGCCAGATTGTCTTTAATGAGAGAAATATGGCTGTTAGTTAGTGAAGGAGGAGGGAATGGACCTTGTTTCAAGATCTGTAGCTCGCCCATCAAAGAGGCACCGGCTGTTTCATTTCAAAATCCTGCTCCTCTGCCTGATATTAAAAATAGTTGTTAAAGGCTTTGACTAGCAAGACGATTCTCTTTGGCTTCCTACTCTCTCTCTACCTCCCCCGAAAGACTTCGCTAAGAGAGAACTTCTGCTTTAGAAAACGGCCAAGCAAAGAAAGAAAAGAGGAAAGTTTTGGGCCGTGGGGTGATGCTGCCCCTGGCACCCCGGGGTGCCCGGGACCCTCCGTGGCCGTCCCCACCGCGGCAGAGGGCAGCTCCCTCCATGCCAGGATGAGTGCTGCGACGTGGTGCCATCGCTGCTCTCCTCCTCCCGGCAGGTGGAAGAGGCTTTTTTGGCATCTGCAGCCCCGTTAAGCACCACGGTGCTGCTTTCCTTCGCTTTCCCCGGTGCCCAGGAAGCGGCAGTGGGCCAGGGCTGTGGCTGCGGAGAAGGGCTGTGACAGGAGCCGGGTCTGGCAGCTGCCCACCGGCCCCCACCTCTTGTTAAGCACTAACGGGCACCTCGGTGCTGTTAGGCTCTGACCCGTAACTCGTGTCTTGCCGCTGCACTGACAGTCCCCTCTTCATTCTCCCCTGAAATCAAAGGATCGCATTAATTGGTTTAAGGATCGCTGCCCCGTGTCCTGAGTGGCCTGTTTAAGATAACGAACTTGGACTGTGTTAATAGCCGGTATAACTCAGCAGAGGATGCAGGGACGAGGCCTGGATGGGGAAGATGCTGCTGTGTGGGGAAAATGGGCACTGAGGCATCAAAAATCTGTCCAGTGCTGTGTTTTTCCCTGTCCTTACACAAATCAGTGTGATTCCCCCTCTCCCAGGTTGCTAACATGTTGAAATCCCAGGGCAAAGGGCTCTGGCAGGAGAGGAGGGCTGTGCCACCCGAACTGCTGCGCTTTCCCAGTGTGGCCTCGCTCGCTTTGTGGGTCTGCAGCGGGATCAGAGGGCATCTGCTCTCCTCTTTATCCTCCATAGCATCAGGGTCTTCCCGTCTGTGCCGTTAACCACCCGAGCTCTGGCTGGTTCCAAGTCCTGCGGGTGCTGCACTGGGACGGCGGCGTTTCCCTCTGTCCCCAAGAGCCCTGAGCAATCCTGCTCCAGCTTGGAAGCAGGGGCTCGAGAGCTCCCATCAGTTTTCAGCCAGGTGGTGGCCCAGGGATGCAGCGGTATCAGCGGGGCTGGGATGCGGTGATGGGTGGGCTACAGGAGTGTCCTGCCTCGTCCCGCTGCGACGCCGAACTGATCCTTAACCATGGAAAAATCCCTTGCAAGTGACGTGATCACGGAATCATAGAATGGGTCGGGTTAGAAGGGACCTTAAAGATCCCCCAGTTCCAACCCCCCTGCCATGGGCAGGGACACCTCCCACTAGACCAGGCTGCTCGAAGCCCCATCCAGCCTGGCCTTGAACACTTCCAGGGATGGGGCAGCCACAGCTTCCCTGGGCAACCTGTTCCAGTGCCTCACCACCCTCACAGGAAAGAATTTCTTCCTAATATCTAATCTAAATCTCCCCTCTTTCAGCTTGAAACTGTTACCCCTCATCCTATCGCTCCACTCCCTGAAAAAGAGTCCCTCCCCAGCTTTCCTGTAGCCCCCTTTAGGTACTGGAAGGGGCTCTAAGGTCTCCCCGGAGCCTTCTCTTCTCCAGGCTGAACAGCCCCAACTCTCTCAGCCTGTCCTCACAGCAGAGGTGCTCCAGCCCTCTGATCATCTTTGTGGCCCTCCGCTGGACCCGTTCCAACAGGTCCATGTCCTTCTCATGCTGAGGGCTCCAGAACTCCACGCAGTGCTCCAGGTGGGGCCTCACCGGAGCCGAGCAGAGGGGCAGAATCACCTCCCTTGACCTGCTGGCCACGCTGCTTTTGGTGCAAAACACCCCCGGGATGGAAAACACCCGGCAGCCCTGGGTAAGTTTTCCTGCTGTAGTTAGCCTTGCTGTTAATTACATTGTAGGCCCATAACGTGCCGGGGGAGCGACTGCCCAGCCGGAGGGGCTGTCTCCGTGCAGACCTTCCTGCTGCTCCCCAGCCCCGAGTTGCCCCGTGCTTTCCTGCCAGCCCCTCGGCATCCGGCATGGTGCTGGCACTGCTGGTTTGCCCGTGCCTACAGGGACACGCGTGTCCCCCTGCCCGCTGCCACCTCTCAGCATCTTGCTGGGAAGCTGGCTCCAGCCGTTAGCTTCAGCTGCCCGGGGCCAGCCGCCCGCTGTCGGGGGTACGGGAGCCCGGCCCCCTCTTGTGTCCTGTGTGTTTCCAACCAAGAACCAACGATTTGGCTTTATTTGCACGCCCGGGGGACTCAGAGCTTGGCAGCTGGGCCATCTCCAGCACCCACAAAGCCCTCTGCTAGTGCTCTCCCCCTCCAGAAGGACATATATAACAGCCGAGAGAGGCAGAGAGGGAGAGAAAAGAGAGACAACGGCTTTGCCTCCGCGCTCCCGTCCAGAGCAGTCTCCTAATGAGAAGAATATGGCTGCTAGTTAGCAGAGGGGTGTGTCCTGTAGGCTAAAATGAGATAGTTACACTGCACTGATTGAAGGTTGAGGTTAGAGGGCAGCACAATTATGTTCAGGAGATTCAAGGGCTCTGTTTGATGCGGCAGTTCTAAGCTCCCAGCCAGTGTCAGTAGTTTAGCTCAGGGTTTCTTTTTTTTTTTTTTTTTTTTTTTTTTTTTTTTAAACCATCAGTTCACCCCCCTTTTGCTTAACTGTTTCCTGATCATTATTTTTTAAGCTGCTCGGAGGGAAGAAGAGAGCATCCCCTTCCCCCTGGAGAGCGACTGAATTTTCTCCCAGACGGGGAAGGTGATTTTTTTTGTGCTTGCGCTTCGGCTCAGTTCTCTAACTGCGGATCAGGAGAGCAATTAGCAGTTCAAATTATGCCAAGGCCAAATTCTTTGTCTCAAAATCGCGGGTTAAGAGTTGCAAAAGAACCTTAATTGCCTGGTGCTGAACTAGGTGTTTTTTTCTGAGAGCATTTCCAGTGCTTAGGGCTGTTTATGGGGGGAAGTCTCTTGTGTTTCAGAAGCCCTGCACTGGCACTGCCTTTTTCCAGAGCCTCCCGGAGTGTCCAGGCGCCGCACCAGTGTCCAGGCACGGCACCAGCATCCCCGTCCCCTCCAGCCTCTCCCCCCCACCAGCCGGCTTGCTGAGCCACGCAGGCGACCGTGCATCCTCTCATCCACCCCAAGACAATCCCGGTCGCTGTCACCCTTTTCCGCTCTCCTGTCCTCTACCCCACCTGTAGCTCTGGGTACAGCCTGCCCGCACCCTCCTCCGCGCTGCAGCGAGGCGAGGACCGCTCGCCGGTGACAGCAGCACACGGCAGCCCCGTGCAAGGATGCTGTTTCTCGCTCGTCAGCAGCACCCAGCCTTGCCTAGGCCAAACATGGGCTGCCAGCCTGCCCGTGCCGGCCACCCCACCCCGAGGGATGAATGAAGGGGCGCCTGCCCCTTCCTCGCCTTGCCCGCTCCCCAGGGCCTGTCCCCCCAGTCGCATTTGTGTCCCGAACCCACCCTCGGTGTTGCCTTTTGATCCGAGTGACAGCCTGCTTTATTTACTCCAGTGGTTCTCAGTTGTAAATGTTAATTCCTCCCTGAAGAAAATGTCTTTTCAGGATGAGTTGTCCATCAGCAGGGCTGGGGAGAGCGTGCTGGTGTCCCCGGCCTCTCTGCAGAGCCAGGCGTTAACCCCGCAGGGAAGACCCTGGTAGGTGCAGGGAGCCGTGATGCCCAGGGAGCACCTTGGTCCCTGCCACCTCCATGGCCGGTCTGTCCCGGGGATGCCAAGTCACCAGGAAAGGCTAACCAGGACGGATGCATCCCAAGCATCACGGCTCGCCCCCATGCAGCCCATTTGGCACAGCGCCACGCGCCGCTGCCACGGCCCCCCGTCATCCCAGCTGCAATTAGGGGTTGATGGATTGTCCCCTGGCTTGGGGTCTCAGTATGGTCCCCCCGAAGGGGACGCGGCACGCACGGAGGTGGGCAGTGGCCCGCTGGGCTGCCGCCATCGAACAACAATTTCCAATCTTGATTGGAGAGAAGGGCGGCGGGCTGAGGGGGGAGGAATCGGAGATAAATGTTAGCTCATTTCTTAAGTAATTAGTTACCTCCTCATCCCCATGTTGTAATTGTGAACAAGCTGTAATGTTTAATTAGTGTGTAAATGAAACCCCAATTTCATAATGGCTGCGGTGACAGCGCTAAGTGAGACAGGCACAGAAGGGGCCGCATTGTTTCAGCGGGAGATGAAGCTGTCGCCCGGCAAGCCGAGCGTCTCTGGGAGAAAATGGAAATGATAAACGAAGTGAGGCTAATTAGCAAAATCATACAGGCCCCACTGATGGTTCTCATCAAGGGGAGGTAATGAAGCGGGCGGGCCAAGCTGAGGGGGGATTAATTGGAGCCGATTCCTGCACACATACAGACGCCGTAGACCAGGCGACGCAGGGATGCAAACTTTCCTGCTTTGCTTCTCTCGCCCTTCCGCAGGACCCGGCCATAGGCAGAGCCTGCGGGGAGCAGGGAACAACCCTGGAGCTGGTCCTGGAGCAGGCAGGGTGCGGGTGCAGGGGGATGCCCCCTGCCTGGTGGTGTCTGGGCGGGGGCACATGGGCACCCACCCCACGGAAAGCGTGGTGTGAGGGCCCTGAAACATCAGAGAGCCACTGCAGGGCTGGTTTGTAACCCAAGGCGGTTATAACCCTCCCTTAGCTCCTTACAGGTCCCTCCTCCATTCACTGTATTTTGAGTATAGATGTTTGGAGAGTAAATAAAGTACCTCTGGGTGCTGGGGAAGGGGTGAATCCCCCCTGCGCACCCTCTGGGCGAGGGTCTCTGCAGCCCCGATGCCCGTGGCAGCACGGCGTGGTGGCCGAGCCGGAGCTCGCTGCAGCGGGGGGACCCGGGGCGTCACGGAGCTGAACTTTATCCTTCCGAGCCGTGTGAGAAATGCCCTTTCTAGAGCTGCTGGCGCACAACCCTGATCACGTTGCATTACTTACTGACATTTCAGGGAGCGCGGGGAGCCCCACTCCCGGTGGGCTCGGCCCCAACCACCCCGTCCCTGTCGTGGACAGGGGGAGGCAGTCGCCAAACCTGCTCTTTACTTGCTGCCAACTCACCCGTGGGGCCCTGGTGATAGCGGGAGCGAGCAAAAGCCTTGCCAAGCAGAAGAGAGGACAGCAACACCTGTCCATCTGGGCTTGCATCTGTCTGTCTGTCCGAGCAGGTTGTTCCTGGCAGTGACAGCCCTGCACATGGAGCTGTGGGACCATGAGCGGGTCTTTCCTATGTCTCATCCTCCTTTTCTGCCAAAAAAAAATGGCAGGGTGAGCAGTCTGCATGGAAAGTGCCAGTGCCTGGGATGTCCAGTGCCTGCCCAGAGTCACCGCGTCCCTCCCTCGTGGCATCTCCGAGCCCCCCGCCGCCTCTCCTGCTGAGTAATGAGAGATTTCCCTGGGCCTCCGAGGGCTCTAAAGAGGGGCTGAGCAATATTATTTATTCAGTTGTTTACAGAAGCGTTTGATCGGGAATAGTTCTTCACTGCCAGCCTGTTGTGTATTATTCATTGCAATAATCTCTGCAGATTGTGATAAACTGTAACTGCGGCGGGGCAGCGCGGAGCTGGGCTGTACTGCCACCGCTGCCTGCACCGGCCTCTAAAATATCGGCAGCTGCAATCATAAATCTCAATTTACAAGTGGGACTATTGCACGGGGAGTTATAGTTATACTAATGATTACTTCTCTGTCTTATTTTTCATGTTGCAACAGAGTAATAAATTTTTAAGAACAGCCCGGGCAAAGCGTTAGCGAAGCCTGTGCGTCCCCTGGCTGCACTGTCGGCAGAGAGCGGCGTTCCCGGTCTCCCATGGGCGTCTCGCCGGCAGGGTGCCTGCCCCACTTCAAGGAGGTGACACAAAGGGGGGACTTTGCATCCCCACATCGGGAGAGGTGCATTAGAAACTCCCCGCAAGCACGGTGGGGCAGCGGGCCGGAGCATCGCTTCAGGGTCGGTTCTGACGTTTGCTGTCCTGGAGAAGAGACTTCAGCTCCCTGCCTCGGTTTCCCTGCTAGGAATGGGGGCTGAGACCCGCCCCGGTGCTGAGCTAGTTTTTCCAGACTCAGGAGATCCTGGGGTTGCCAAAAAATGGGGATTTGATGGCCAAGAGCAGAGCTGATGTTTGAGGAGTGTGTCATGTCCCTCTACCTCACCGCCCTCCCAGCGCTGGGGCTTTCTCGGACATGGAGGGGTGGGAGCTGCCTTTTCACAGGTGTTGTGCATGTGGCGTGGAAACAGGGTGATGGCTTGGATGGTCCCAGCTGGAGGAAAGCCCCCATTCCTGGGGAACAGCGAGGGTCAGCAGGGAAAGCTCTGGCTAAGAGGAACCCAGACCCTGCTCCCACCCCCGTCTCTGATCACCCAGTGGCATCCCTCCTGGAGGAGTCTCCATGGGGGCACCCCCCAAAGACCAAGCCTCTTCCCCAGAAGGCAGCGGTGGGACGTGGGGTTCAGTGAGCATTTCCCAAGTGTTTGTCACAGCTCCGAGGTCTGTGATGTGAGGCCTCTGATGGATGCCTCCATTCACAGACTTGACATTATGATGTACAGGGAGCCTAGAGACATATAGATTTTCAAAGTGGCCACTTTGAGCATAATTATAAATATCCAGCCTCTTTACATAGTGAATTGCTGCCAGGAAAAGAAGGGCCCTGGGAGGGCTGAAATTCTGCCATCCAGGCTTCCTTGAGAAAGGAGCCTTGGCAGAGGTTCCCCACCCATTTTGGGGTGCCAGGAAGGGATGGGTATTAAAGGATGATGCCTTTCCCATCCTGTGCCCCCCTGACAGCTCCTCCCCCCTTCCCCTTGATGCTGGCAGCGTCTCTCACCAGGGGACATCTCCCGGGGACTGTCTAGGGCCCTCTCCTCCCCTGCTTGTCTACACCAGCACACTGCAACCTGATTTTAACCGCTTCCGAGTGGCTGGCTCCCCTTCCAGATCACGGCACAGAGCATCAGGGGCATCAGGGAGCTGGGGCAGGCGCTCCCGGTCTTTGTGCCTGATCCACGGCCCCAGGGACACAGCGAAGGAGAGATCATGGCCCCTAGCTCATGGCCAGCTCATCTCCTCCCGCTTGCCTTTGGAGCATCACAGCCCACGCAGGGCCGGGACTCGACTCGGAGGGACCAGTTTTCAGGCGGGCAGAAGACGATCTCCAGTGGGATGGGTGCTGGGTGCCAACCCTGCAGCTGAGACCTGGGCACAGTCAGGAGCTCTCCCACGTGCCCGCTTGGACCCACAGGCTCCTAGGAAAAAAGCCAACTGTCCTGGAGGAAACCATCTGGAAGTCTCTTTGTCACGATTTTCTCTTGCGGTTTGGATAGCATCAGAGCATCAGTGCTTCCCTCTCCATGCCGGAGCCGGGGTGAGCGTGCCCAGGGGAGGGTGTGTGTGCTGGCAGCAGTGTGTCTGTCCCTGTGCATCAGCATTTAGGCTCAAACAGGTGTCGGTCATGGCCTTCCCCAACCTAGGACTGGGGCACACTGGAATATCGCAGGGAAAAATGAAGGGGATGTTTGTGGATTTGTGTTCTGTTTGCGAGCGGGGTCTGGAGGAGAGAAGGTCAAAGAAGAAAATTGGAGCTGAATTGAAATCAATGGCAGGTAGAGGTTAAAGCGGTGCCCCAATTAACTGCAGCAAGCTGAGGGGAGGTTGGGGGATGGCTCTTGCTCTCCAGGTTAGGATCCCCCAGCGGACCCCGTTTCTGCTCTCTGGAGGCGTGAATGCTGCAGTTGGCCCAGGCAAACAGGGACCATGGCCGGGGGCCTGGGATGAGGACGTTGGGCCAAGGATGTTGCCGGTAGGCAAGGGCTGGAGTAGCTGGAGGCTGCGGATGGCAGCAGGGGACTTACGTGGTTTGGGAGTGGATTGAATCCCACTCCCTCCTTCCTTCTCTGCACATCTTGCCAGGCTCGGTCTCCCTCCCCATCCCTGTCCCAGCTCTTTGTCCTCATTTCCTTGTCCCGGTCCCTTCCCCCATTTCTCTGGTATCATCCCAGCTCTCCCCGCCACCGTTTCCTCCTGCTCCGCCTGCCCCCCGACTCCAGCTCTTGTTGGCGCAAGTGTTTCAATGAAGCGGTTTCCTCCCTCGTGCTTCCTGGGGAAGTCATCGAGCGCCTGGAGAGCCGGGTCCCCGCTCCCCGCGCAGGTGCCTGGGGCGGGTGCCGGGGGGGGTTGCAGCAGCTGGGAGCAGGGGACCGGCCCGGGGATGGGCGTCAGCGCACGTGCGGCCACCCGGGGCCGCGGGCAGGGCTGGCTTTGCCCAAAGTTGGCGAGATGCCGATGGGAAATCCAAAACGCTCCCTGGCCCCAGAATCACCTTCCCGCCAGACTCCAAGGCTTTGTTCCAAAACATCTGGGCATGCACAAAAAAAACCCCAACCCAACAATAAAACAAAAAATCTGTCAATTTAACTTTACCAGAGGGNGTAGGTGGAATTCAAGGGAAACAGCGACATATTTCTCATTCTTGTTGATGGCAATGTATTTATGGTTTGGGCTGGAATTTCCTGGGAAAAGAATTTAGTGTGAGTTGGACATCCAGCATGGAATATGTCAGCAGAATCACTGAACTTTGGGGAAAAATCAGGGTAGGTCATGTCAGAGCAAGGGGGAGCCACCAGCCTCTCTTTTTCCCCAACACACACCCCCTCACCTGCTCCTGGGGCCGGAACAGCTGGGAACCCGGCTCCGGTGGCCCCATTCCCACAGGGATCCGGCTTTGCTCTCTCCGGCAGCCCTGTGCACTGCAGCATGTTGCACATCACCCAAGGAACATTAATTAACATTGCTGGAAGATCTTAGGAAAGGTGCAATTTGAATGATCTGGCACCGCAGTCATTCAGATGCTGAGTTAATTCAATCCTTGCACACAGTGCTCCTACAGATTGTTGGCTTTAAACAAACAGCAGTGACAGATTTGTTGCTGCGGAAATGTGGTCATTAAGTCGGGAGCGTGTGTTTGACCTGAAAGCGATTGAGTGATGGATGCAAGTCATTTTAAAGCTGCAGCAGCCAAAAGGATGCTCCTTTTGGAGAGCAATCTTGCATCTGAGGAGTGTAAATAATTTAAACAAACAAGTAAAGTAAGGTGAAAGCACTGCCGTTGGCCGCTCCATTGTGTCACGGCACTCAATGCAAAGCAGGGCAGTGCTGCCGGCTCTGTGGCGGAGGAGAGCTCCCTTGCGCGGCGCTGGCATGAAGAGGTGCAAGGTGCCAGCTTTGGGGCTGTCCCTGGGGAGAAATGGTACCGACCGAGCTTGCGTCACTTCACAGTCACTCGAGGGAGCTGCGCACCCGCTGCTCTCTGGGTGCGAGCGCCGTGGCATCCCCGAGGAACAGGGACCAAAGCGGCGCAGTGGAGGTCACCCTGATGTCCTGGTGGAGCAGGACCTAGATGTCCTGCAGTGTGGGACTGTCCCACTCCGGACGCTCCTCTTGTTGAGCCGAAGGAGCCTGATGTCCCCTTGGCTTCCAGACACCCAGGTCTGTCTTGTCTGGTCCAACAAGGGTGCTCTGGGGAGCCAGGAGCTGAGCACGCTGTTGGGCTGCTGCTCCGTGCCAGCCTTGCTGTGAGCCATCCTCTCCCTGCCGTTGATGATCCTCTCACCCACGGGCTGCGAGCTGGGAGGGAGCGTTGGAGCCGCACCGGTCACGTCGCATGGGTCTGCGCCTTCCGCCGCTGGAATTGGCGTCCCAGTAAATGAGGCTGGTAGTTACCGTGCATTGGAAGCAGCCATTGCTTAAGCCTCAATATCTCGGCCATTTAATTTAATGGGGTTTTTTAAATACCAAAAGCAATTAAGTTCACATTGTGAGCTAATCGCCTACAAAATTTCATTTCAAAGATGCTCAGACTGTTTGTGAGCGAATTGCTGGAAAGAGACCCAAATATGCCACCGTGTCTGTCCGTTTGTCCTTCTCTGCCTTCTCTCTTTCCCAGCCAAAGCCAGGCAGACTTCTCGAAAGGAAACAACCACCTTCTCAGCCTCCTGCTTTTCTGACGGGTTTTTCCATGGTGTGAATTTGAGATGTGTAAAAGTTAAATGCCAATGCCTGGTGACGGCAATACGGCTTAGCTGGTAGCACAGGAGTAAAACACAAGGGACCTAAGGGCTGGCTGATGGGCAAGAGCCAGATTGCAGTTGTTGGGGAGCGGGTGTGCACACAGCTGTGTACCCGGGGTAGGAGGGGATGGTGGGAGCTCTGCCCGTAAGCGCATGTTACCCGTTGCCTTGAGGCCGTGTCTGTGCTGCCGTACCCAGGGGTGTGAGCAATGCCTGAGCACCCAAACCTCGCACAAGCCCTTTCACTTTGGAAAGGTGTCCAGGGCGAGCTGTTTGCAGCGTGTCCGCCCCATCCCTCGGCGGCTCTCCCCACGTGCCTGCCTTCCCGCTCCTCCTCCAGCCCCGGCAGCCCCAGCCCATTGGCATCCATCCCGCAGGGGCCAGCTTGCCTGTGGGCTGCACGGCTTTATCAGATGGGAGAAGAGCCAGAGGTCTTTGCCAGAGATTACTTGTTCTCCTAAACAGCCGTGTTACTGAATACGGAATAATCCCCCCTCGACAGCCAGCTGGGGGTTTCGTTTCCTGCACTGTGGCTATCGTGTTAACGCTCTCTCCTTAAAGCACCTTTGCCGGCTGAGCCACCCGCATGCTGGCTGTCACCCCGCCGGCACGATGGGCAGAGGCTCGCTCCGCACTGCTCCCATCCTCGGCGCGTTTGGCTGAGCCATGTGCTGCCACCCCCTTTCAGACACAGCATTGCCTGGTCCGGACCCCCCTTGCCATCCTCCCCGGCCGTTTTCCCTGGCTGGCAGTGGGAAGGTGATTTATGGAGTCCCGCACACACCCGGTGAGTCCGGCTCTCTGCGTTTCAGGGAGATCCATCGCGCAGGGAGGGGAGGTCACCGTGTTGCAGGTTTGCTAACCTTGCCCGCTTATTAAAAATGGTAAAAGCCTCCCTCAGGACTCATGAAGTATAGATCCAGAGAGCTCCATATGCTGTTCCCCTTAATGAGATGTCTGCCTGAAGAGCAATAGCAAAACACACCATCCAGTTCAGGGTCCCTATAGCTAGATGGCCTGGCTGTAAACAGAGCCGTCCGTCTTAATGGGCTATCGTGTAAAAACTTCTCCCAGTCAATAAATCAAAGGGGCTCCATTTATATCATGTGCTGCCTTCGCTATTAGGCTGCCTCTGGATGGCATGTTCTGATACAGAGCTCCCCAGGACCGCCAGCGAGGCCGGAGGCTCTAATGGGCATTTAATTTAGGCTTCCCCTTGCCGGCACCCGTGCGGAGCTCAGCAGCTGGGGCTCGGTGGGGATCCCCCGTGGTTTGAGATGGCCCTGACGTGCGGGAGAGGGCAGCCATGGATTGGGACCTGGCTGGCATCACCTCCCCTGCCCTGCTGGGTAGGAGCCTCTGGTGTACAGTGGACACTTGGGAAGCTACCGGGGACTGGACCCCCCCGGGAAGGGGTGCATGGGGGCTGGCAGGCACCCCTGCTCGTCTGGGAGCGGCGGCGGCAGCAGCCTGGCGCAGGTATTTATTTTTCATTCCCTCCCTTGTGCTGCTCGGATGCCACCGGAGGGAAGTTCCGCTCCAGCCACCATCCCAGGCAGAGATATTAGTCCTCATTACTAATTAAAGGAAGCAGGAGTAATTGACGGATGGTGGATGGCGGGGGAGCCGATGTGATGAACGGCCCCTGTCCCTGTGCCGGGGACGCATGCTGAGCGCTACCTGTTAGCTACAAATAAACAAACCTGATAAATAATAAATAGTTTGAGAAGAGTGGCCGAGCATTATTTAAATTAATAGGGATTAGAGGGAGAGGCCTGAAAGAGCATTCCTCCGGATGAGCTATCCCCGGACGGGCAGGGACTCATTTGTTGCAGACTGGAGTAAACAAGGAGATGGGGAGGATTCATCACAGCGGGGCCTCACGGCGCTGCTCGGGCTTTTAACGGCATGGACATGCTTTATCCTGGCCACCCCTGCGCCGGGGCTCCCCGTGTCCCTGCCGCCTCGCCGGTGTCACCTGGGCTGTCCCGCCTGCGGTGCGGGGCTGGGGCGTCGGGCGCGGGGGGGGAGCCGGGGTGCTGCGGCGGAGCAGGGGGGAGCGGATGCTCGGCTCCGGCTCTGCGGTGGCACGGCTGCCGCGGGGTCCCACGCTGCGGCAGGGCACCCCAAAAGTTTTCATGGCTGATGGGCGCCCAAACTGTGCGGCAGCTGCTGCCTGCCTGCGCCCAGGCGCTCACTGCCAGCCACGATTTGGTCCCACCCGGCGAATCCGGCTGCGGGGGGGGGGGTCTCTTCTCACCCCCTGACATTTGGACACCCCCCCGCCCCCGCCTGCTCAGAGCTGGGGGGCTGGGGGTGGCGGAGGGAGGAGGGAGGGATGCCGGGGAGCCGGGAGGGCGGGCGCTCTGCTCGCTATCACATCTACTCCATCTTATCGCCACGGTAATTTGATGATAAAAAATAATCCGAGGCTGGAAAGGAAACATGTGTAGTGGAGTAAAGATTGAATGTAGGTGGATTGTGCCCTGGGGCGGCGGCTGGGAGATAGAAGGAA
>VYZM01015059.1:1068954-1079183 GCA_013398915.1 Dromas ardeola
GCCGGGCAGATACAAGAAGAAGTCGGTTTCCATCTGATCCGCGATTGGTTTTTCCCGGCAGCCGATCCGTGTCGCAGCATTGATCCGCAGCCCCCACCCCCCCGGCACTCGTCACCTTGCGTGTCTGGAGAGGAAGGTGGTGGAGGGGCAGGGAACCGGGGAGGGGGGGGGACAGGCTTTAAACTTGCTGCGTGCCATTGATCCGCAGGCGGGAGCACGGCCAGGCTGGCCCTGACAGGCAGGAGGGACACGAGCCACCTGCCCTCATCAGAGGAGTTTAAATGGCTGTGACCTTCTCATTGAAGGAGAGGAATGGCTTCGGAGGGCTGGCGGGAGGAGGGGGCCGAGCCCCGGTCCCCAGGGAGGGTGGTCAGGAGCTGCCAGACCCTCACCGTCCCGCTGAGGGGCAGCTCGGTCAGTCGGGCACGGGGGGCCTGCCGGGAGCCCTCCTCTCTCGGAAGGGATGCCCACTGCACCCACATCCCCATCTCTGCTCCCCGGCGGTCCGTGCCACACCGCAGTGCGGCCGAGCACGAGCGGGGACCGCCATCGCGGGAGAGGAGCTGTCGGTGGGAGCTGTTGGGTTAACCCCTGTGGGTGGGCGGCTTTCTCGGGAGACCTGAAGCTGCAGGGGGGTCGCTTTTTCCTTCTGGAGTTTGGGGACAAGGCTGCCCTTTGTCCTGATGGCTGCAGCCCTGGCCTGCTGAGGGCTGCCTGCGGGCAGCCGGTGGCACCAGGCGCAGGACTTCTGAGACACCTGGAGATGCTCAGAGGCCATTGCCCAACGGGCAGGGCAGCGGCGCTGTTCCAGACAGGGCCCTGCATCCTTGGCATCAAGCTGGAAAGTCCTGATGTGACCGTCTGTGCCACCTGCCACCCCCCCCGTACCCCTCTGCTGGGCTCTTGGCAGGGTAGAGCTATGGCAGCTCTGCCTCGTCCGGTCCTCCCTGGCTCACCCCAGGGACGGCGTGCGGATGGGTGGCAGGGCAGCAGGGGATATAACAAGTAATGGCCCCGAGTGTGGAAACAGTGTTAATAAAGTGTATTTCACTTTTAATTTTGGCATATAATGTAATGATCTTTTTTAAGGCCCTATCATATTATCTGCATGACTAGATTATTGAGTCTTCATCATCTCCAGATAAATTTATGACCAGGATGATGCTTGGAATTTATTATCAGTCAATAGAGCTCAATACTGTAACAAGGCGTGTAATAAGATATACATATTTAATGATCCGGAGTAAAACAGCCCCGCTAATGGGCAGGATGAGACGGTGGCTGGAGCGTTAATTTCCAGCCCCTGCCCCTTTCTACGGGAGCCTGCGCCGTTCAGACGGGACGTAGCCCCGAGGTCCCGCATGTCACCCATCCCTGTCTCACACAGAGCACATGGGTCTCTCTGAGGTGGCTTTGTAGGTCTGGCTGACGTCCCCGTCTGCATCACGTGCGAGCCTGGCATGCGTCTGCCTCCTTCCAGCCCGTCAGGCTGGGTGAGCGGTGCATGAAGCTGCCACGAGGCCAGCTGCCACCAGGATGGCTGGCAAAGGCCACACGGTGCTTTCCATGTTTCAGAGGCAAGCCTGAAATCCTGCCTCTAGGATGGCGCAGGGCTTCTCTGCAGCGCCAGGGCAGATGGACCTGCCAGCACCTGAAGGGGGCCTACAAGAAAGCTGGGGAGGGGCTGTTTGCAAGGGCATGTAGCGATAGGACGAGGGGCAATGGTTTTAAACTAGAGCAGGGCAGGTTTAGATTGGACATTAGGAAAAAGTTCTTTACAACGAGGGTGGTGAGACACTGACCCAGGTTGCCCAGAGAGGTGGTGGAGGCCCCATCCCCGGAGACATTCAAGGCCAGGCTTGATGAGGCTCTGAGCAACCTGATCTAGTTGAAGATGTCCCTGCTTACTGCAGGGGGGTTGGACTAGGTGGCCTTGAAAGGTCCCTTCCAACCACTCTGTGATTCTATGGACAGTCTCCATCCCCATTGTGCAATGCCTCCAGTCCAGCAGTCTCGGTGCAAAGCCCTTGGTGGGGACACAGTCCCACGTGAGCTGTGCTGGTGGTGCCATCGGGGCAGGGTCCCCCATGGTCCCGCTCGCCCGGCTGCATTCCCGGCAGGAGGCCGGTGTGGTGACACCGCGGGGAGCAGGGCAGGTCTGTGTGCCGAAGCGCCCCGGCCCCGCGCGCAGCAGCCCGCAGACGGAGTCATGTCGCACAGGGGCCCGTCTCCCTCACCAGGTTATATTTTGAGCTGCCAGCGCTGATTTTTCCAGCCCTTTGGGATGTTATTAAATTAGTTTCCTAGGACTTTTAATAAGCACTTTTGATGCCTTTGAAGCATGCGGCTTTGTGGGAAGATTACAGTCCCGCATCCATCTCGCTGGGAGAGAAACAATGGCAACAGGGCTGGCGTTTGATCTCTCCTCCAGAAGGCGAGAGAGGGTTTGTGTGAGACAAAGAGGTGAGCTGCTGATTTGGAGCTAATGTTTAAAAATAGGTAGGTCTCCCTCCAAGATAAAGAGACCTGCCCTTCTCTGTGTAATCGCCTGCCTCTGCCTCACTGGACCTGCAGAAACACAGCTCGCTTTATTTGAAGGCTTCGAGTGCGGTGCCGCGGTTTGATTCTGGGTCCTTTTAAAGCAATAACTAGGCCATCTGACCAAGCTTTAAAGAGCAGGAGAACTTTCCATTAGGACTCGCCACACACTCTCGGCGGCAGTGGAATTGCATCCTCGCCTTTTATTTCCTTTCTCTGACATCTCGTGTCACTCGCAGGCGGGAGAAAATCAGCTTTATAACCTCTCTCATTTCTCCCTTGAAATTTCTCCCTAATTAGGGTCCCAATCCCAGTGGTGGGACTGGGCGTCAGGAGCTGGACATGGAGTGGGAGCCAATGGCCAGGTCGGGGGTGGGGGAGCTTGTGGGGCTGGAAGTGCTCTGCAAACCCTGGAGTGGTTTGGCCTTCTGCTGCCCTAAATAAACCCTCCGTCAGAGCAGGGCATGGCAGAGGCATGGCAGCACGCAGAGGGGATATGGGGGGCAGGGACACCTGCACCGGCGCTGAGGGCCAGCGGGAAGGCACGCCAAATTGCTCCCTGAAGGCTGGGCGCCTCCTGGTCCCCAGCAGCATCGCTCAGGGGCAGGGAGATGGCATCTCCCGCATCTGTCCCCACAGCTCCAGTGCAGCAGAACCAGAGCCACCGTCCCTGCCGTGCCGAGGCTGCAGCATCCGCGTGTCCAACCTCGGTGCTGGCTCTGGCAGAGGGCCACGGGGTGAGTTACACACCATGAGCACCCGGCTCCAGCCGGGCATGCCTTCACCGCAGGGAGAAAAGGCATCAAGGGAGCCGAATTCCCTTTATCTGTGGATAACTACTGCTGCCTTTAACAGCCTGGAATAAACTAGCCATAAATATCGTGATCATAAGTGCTTAGGTATGGCAACTTTACACTGAACAGAGGTTTTAACCTTCCCTGCGGAGGAAATCCAGCTCTACATCACTGACTGTTTCCATCCAGCTGCAGGGCCAAAGACAAGCTCTAGGTGGGCTGCTCGGAGCGGCCGCGCCAGCTGCCAGCCGACCCTCAGCCCAGTCCAGCCCCAGTCCTTACCCCAGTTTTGGGGTAGGACCTCCCTCCTGCTCTCAGGGCCTGGCTGCTGCCCCCGTGTGTCCTGCTGGAGGGGACAAGAAGGAGTCGTCCCACCGCAGGCTGCCTGCCTGCCCCTGCCCGCTCTGGGCTGTGCACCAGGAGATGGGGCGATGGGGCAGCCCCCAGCGCCATACCCGTGGCATGAAGCCCCACCACCCTGGCAGAGCTGCCTGCTCCCACCAGTGCCCCCCGGCATCCCCAGGGACCCGCTGCAGCGGCAGGGACAGTCCCAGCTGTGCAGGCAGGGCAAAGGCAGAGCCGTGGTGGTGATGGGCCACGGGCTGGGCAGTGCGTCTGCAGCAGCATCCCAGCTCCCGCCAGTCTCTTGGTCTTCTCTCTTGCTCTGGTATTGGTGGGGATGGACATGCCAGCACCTCCCCTGCCTGTCCTGTCCCCTTCTGTCAGCTGCCCTGCAGCCCTACAGTCACAGAATCACAGAATGGTTGGGGTTGGAAGGGACCTTAAAGATCATCCAGTTCCAACCCCCCTGCCACGGGCAGGGACACCTCCCACTAGACCAGGCTGCTCAAAGCTCCATCCAGCCTGGCCTTGGCCAGTCTGCCCAGGCCAGTCCAGGAGAGGAGGCTGTTGCATCTGCTGAGCCACCCCATGGGGGCTCCCAGCCTCCTCCCTCACCGCACTTTGCTCCAGTGTCTCTGGCTGTGCTTCCAGCAGCACCTGTGGGCAGGAACCCTCCATCCATGTTGCAGAGAGGGGTAGGCACCAACCTGGACATCCCCAGCGTCCAGCACAGCCAGGAGGAGGAGGTGCCGAGAGCATCTCTGCCCTGTCCCATCCCCAAGTCCAGCAGGGTCTCCCCAGTCACCCCAGCCCCAGCAGGCAGGAGTCCTGCTGCCCTCTCCTCCTGCCGCCATCCTTTCCTCCTTCCTCTAAGGAAGCACCAGCGTTGGAGCCTGCGATTTACTGAGCTCTCGTGGGGACTCTCCTCCCGTTCCCTTTCCCACCCACAGAGCCCTGGAGAGGGGGTCCTGAGCCACCAACTTCTGCAGGACCTTGTAACTGTCATCTTGACCCCGAGCCAGACCAGGGGTCCAGTACCAGCCCCAGAGCAAGGGGACAGCTTGCATCCTCCCAGCACCTCACCAGTGCCCCAGCCCTGACTTTATTTCGCATGGCGACTTTCAGGCAAGCTGTAAAACACTCGGACGAGTTAAATAATACACGACAGTGTACGGTATAAATTACAGGAAGCCAGCGGTGGAGCGACATTGTATGCTGAATAAATTAAAGGCTGCGTGACTTACAGGCGAGATTGATCTCCTGCCGAGCATTTTGTTTAGTGACGTGCTTGTCATAAGGGAGAGCTAATTACGGGCGCGGAGGTGCGCAGCTCCGACACTGGGGAGTACGGCGCAAACCGGGCTCCCGAGTGTCAGCGGGGTCCCCGCACATCCAGGATTTGCTCTTTCCGTTGCCGGCCACATGCCAAGTCCCCGTTAACTGGGTGCTGGTCGCATTGTGGGGGCCATCCAGCTCCGTCCCATCCCAGGGCAAAGGGCTGTGCTGCCGTGGGGAGCTGCCGGGGTCTGAAAGTGGGTGACCCGCCGTGGGGGACACAGCCGGCCGGTGGCTGTGGGGTCTTCCCTGGGCAAGGGCTGGCATTGGGGCTGCCTTGGTGGCATGTTCATGGGGGGACGGAGGTGCCCCAACCCGAGCCTGTTCCCCATGGAGCAGAACTGTACAGGAGCCCGTCCTTTATTCCTGTGGCTGGTCGGAGCCGGCGCTGCCTCCCTCATCCCTGAGCCCTGGCACTGCTCCCACTGTGACACAGGGACCCCACCGGTGTGGGGGGACCCCAGGCTGGCTGAGCAACGGAGCTGAGAGACGCGGGGCTGATTTGGGGGCTGAACAGTACAAAAAGGCACATTCTTGCCCAAAATCAGGAAGGGATCTTGTAATAGCAGGATATTGCTCTGAGCTACCAAGGAAGGGCGGAGGCTTCTTGGGGACAGGGTTTGGGCTGGATAATTTTGGGGAAGACGTGCTTTACCCGTGGGAGTCGGGTGAGAGGTTTGAGTGCAGCTGGGTGCCCGGCTGCCGACTTTAACCGCCGAACTCGGGGCCAAGTTTGGAGGCTTGTCTTGCTGGGCTCCTGCCGCGGGCAGCGGAGCAGGGACGTCACCCCTGCCAGGAGGTCCGTCCCCACCAGCCGGGGAGCAACACCGAGCAGGCGGAGTGTGGCCGGCGAGGCGGCGGCAGAGGCCAGCCAAGGGGAGACCTCCCCGGGCTACCTGGAGGGTGCTGGTGGCCGGAGGCCATGCTTGGGAGCGGGCTGGCCGGCGGGATGCGCTCCCCTCCGGCTCGGCGGCTGTCTGTCACTCGGCAGGATTATGAGTAGTGAGCGTAATGCATCGGCGTATGAATAGGGTTGTCTGGCTGATGGTGATGTATCGTTTTTCATTACTGCCTCTCAAGCCCTCCCTGCTCCACGTGTGGAAATTCTATTTATTCCCTAATTTGTAAAAATTCCCTCCTTATCTGATACCAATCAGGGAGGGGTAATTGGCTCTCCAGGGCTAGCGGCTGGGGTCCTGATGAAGAGATATGTGTGTCTGCTCCGGCTGTCCAGGCACCCTGCCCTGCTGCACCAGCGACACGGGCCACAATTAATAATGATTTGCAAATGGCAGACAAGCAATAACGCAGAAAGATGTCCAGCCAGCCTCCTGCCCGCCCCTTAATTTCCTTCTGTAATATAAATGGCACGGGAACGAAAATCCAGCGCTATAAATTCTGAAATTAGTTNGCTGTAATTTAACGGGATGGTGAAGTTGATTTTCATGTTAACTTAATTACTTTGATTTATGAAGGGCTGGGATGCAGGCACGGCTCCGTCCTCACCCACCTCCCGCCCTCGCCCCTCTGCGCTCCCACCGACCCGCCGCCTCTCTTCCCCTTTCTTCCCTTTTCCCGGTCCTCCCTTCCTCTTCTTCCCCAAGTTTAGTGTTTTATTAGCTGCCTTTAAGTGGACATAAGTCCTCGCGACAATCGCATGATGCGGAGGACAAATTCCCCGTCCTGCCTTGTTTAATCGTGCCTGGATAATGGATGTATAATTGACTCATTTGAATGCTTTTGCCTACAGGAGTGCAGAGCATTAAATGTTTGATTGCCTTAATTTCCAAACAGATCATTATCCCCTTCTTACCCGCTCTTAATAAACACTTTATGAGGATTTTTTTTGTAACGGAAAAAAAATCTCCACTCCTCGTACTTCTCTGAAGTGATAAACTCTAATTAAGTCTAATATTTAAAAATATGGTAATGGTGACTTGTTTGAATAAGTGGCCTGCATTTCCATAATTTCATTATTACGTAAAACACGCTAATTATTTGAAGTGTGCTTATTACTAAAAGAGAAATCTCCTTCTAATAAAGATGAAATTGGCTTTTTTCCCTGTATTGCCGCGCACAGGCTGCTCCCCTTCCCTCCCGGCCGGTGGGTGGCTGTGGCCGGGAGCGGGGCCATGGCGGCACTCGCTTTGTTTGCCCGGGGACGCTGCCGGTCTGGGGGGATGCTGGATGTGCGGGGACGGTCACAGGGGCTGGGGGACAAACCGAGGGCTCTGTGCACCCTGTGCCACCCTCAGCCCCAGCAATGTTGATGCTCTTCAGGCTCGTGGGCTCCAGGAGCTGTTGGGGATGGTGCGAGAGAGCTCAGCCCTGGCTGCCCGTCCCCTCCATCTGGGATGACCCTGATTTTGGGGTCCCCCCGCATGGCATCACCTGTGCCAGGCCATCCGGCAGCCTGGGGGGCTGGCGGGTGTCTCAGCAGCCCAGTGTCCCCAGCCACCCAGATCCGGTCACCCTTCTTCCAGTCCCCAGCGCAGGGGACAGGAGGAAGAGGCCGGTCACCCATGGGGTGATGGTGGCCAGCCCGGGTGGGAGGAAGCAGGTGCCCGGGGTGGCAGGTTGAATGGCGGGACAGGTCCCCCCCCCACTGCGCTCGTCTGCCCGGCTGCTTCCTGGGGACACCCGGCGGTGTCACCTCCCTGCAGAGACGGGCCCTCCCCGCTCCACCATCCCTGCCGGGTGAGCTGGATTTGGAGGCTTCACTGACCCCGGTGCGCAGGGGGTGGGACGGCCGTCCCGTTCCCCCCGGGGACAGCCACAGGTAGGGGGAGGACGGGTATTAATTGTGTCCAGGTTCCCTTTAGAGCCCGTGCGGGCGCTCTGTGGCGGGGCAGGCAGGGGAGGCACTGGGATGAAGTCAATATAAAACTAATTTTCTTTTCTTCGTGAAGAAATGAGGTGTGTGGCAGTAACGTAATTGCAGATAATGAGGTAAGTTATTCTTAATATTCTGCGCATCGCTGTCAACTCCACCTAATATACCTGCCGGCTGCGCGGGGCACGCGGAGCCCCTCGCCCCGTGCGCACAATTATGAGGCCATTCGTTTGGGAGCAGCCCGGCAGGACCGTCCCCAGCGTCCCCATGGCTCCCGTCGGGCTGGGCACGCTGTGCTTTGCCATGCCCTTGTCACTGCTGCGGCGGGTCATCCCGGTGTCCCCACCTTCCCCAGCACCGCCGAGTGCTGGATCCCCCAGGATGCTTATGGCCAAGGTCACCCCGGGACCGAAGCGGGTCCTCTCGTCCTCGAAGCTGGTGGGTGGCTGGTCCCTGCAGGGTTGGGTGGCTGCTGCCCGAGGGGCTGCGGTGTGCGCAGCCACTGCCTCCTGGTGCAGCGCAGGCGATGGGACAAGTGTGGGTGTCCCCCCTCTGGGCTGGGGGAGCCTCGGGAGCACATGAAGGCCAGAAGCAGTCACGTTTCTCGGGGTGACCCCGCCACAGGGCTGTCCCAGGGCTGCTGCCGAGCTGAGCACAGCCCAGGCGCCAGCTGCATGGGACGTGCCATAGTGGGGACGGATGCAGACCAGACACAGCTCCCTCCTGGCTCCAGCACGGACAGGGCAAGTGGCTGCGAGAGCCTGGCTCCATGTGCCACCGAGCGCCATCACTCCTTGCCCGTGACAGCTCTGTCCCCTCCTGGGGACATGCCCGCTCAAGGGGAGCAGTACAGCCCACGGGGGGGACACAGCACCCAGCGCTCCCCTTTGCGCTTGCCGGGGATGCCGGCAGCGGTGCCGGGCTGCATGGGGACTGCGCAGCTCCTGCCGGTCACAAGGCCACCTGCTGTCACCCGCGGCCGGCGGCAGGGAGACGAAGGGTGGCGGTGGCCGGGCGGCCCTGTTTCCGCTTTGCAGGGAGCTGTTATACAAAGGCAGCAGTGATATTATTCATTAACAGTAATCTGCCATTAGAACATTGACAAATGGCCCCTCGTCGCCTGAGCATCAGTTCTTGTACAGCCCATAAAGCATGGGGACAGTTTAAATATGGACCTGCTCAGCTCGGGCCGGGGGTGATCCGTCTTCCCGGCCGTAGCCCAGGTGCGGCGGGGCTGCCTCCAAATGAGCGCATTTAGGGGGGCCCTGAGCTCCCCCAGCCACCCCCAGCCCGCCGGGGCGGCTGCCGGGATTGAAAAGCTGGCTCCGTGTACCTCACGCGTCTCGTCCCAGCGCACGGCGGTGGCGGCGGTGCTTAGCCCTCTGAGCCCCTGTGGCGGTGGCATCCGGGTGGTCTGGTCCCTATGGGGAGGCGGGAGAGGTGGGGACAATGCCGGCAGGGCAGCCCACGTGGGGACGCGGACCCTTCCCTTCTCCCCGGTGCCTGGGGTGGGGGGGTGCGAAGGTGATGCTCTTCCCGCGTGAGCATCCTGGCAGCTCATTCCCGCATCGTGCCCGGGCTGCGGGCCAACCTCTTGCTGCCAAAATCCTTGAGCTTGTCCTCGTTTCACGGTGGCCGGAGGGAGGGCACACGCCAGGCGGAGAGCCCAGCGCCGCGGGCTGAGGGGTTTCTGCCTCCGACCCAACAGAGGAGCGCGGTGGGAACGTCTGTCCCCCTCGAGGACAAGGGCAGCCAGCGATGCTGAACGGCAGCAAACTCCAGCCCTAATTAAAAGGCAGGTTCTGCCACCCTGCACGTGTGCGCATGCTGCTGTCCCTGGCTGTCACTGTGGCCAAGAGCTTGGCGAGACACGGAGAGGGTCGGGACGTGGGTGCCGAGGAGGTGCGGTGTTGCAGTGGGTAACGCTAAAACACTGGATAGAAGGGTTAAAACCCGTCAGGGCTAAGCCAGCTGGGGCGAGGGGACATTGGGGTGGCACATCACCCCCACAGCCTGGCTGAGGATGGTCCCGGAGGTGGCCGGGACCCAGTGGCTCGGGGCGAGCACGACCCCGGCCGCGCCGGGGCTGCTGCGGGGGGACACGGGGCGACGCTCGGCAGCGGCAGGACAAGGCGAGGGGCAGGAGGCAGGGCAGAGCGGCCGCCGCGCTCGCGGGAGGCAGGATAACCCCGGGCTGACCCCTTTCACACACACCGCACAACACCCCTAAATCAATTGCATCTTATTATTACAATATCAATATACAATATTCCTACAATAACACCATTGATTTTCTACTCAGAGGCTGCACCTAAGTCTGTTTTAAAGAGGAGGGAGTTAATAGTGCCCTCATTAAAAATCTATAGATTACCCCCCCACCCCCAAAA
>VYZM01015059.1:1084246-1098480 GCA_013398915.1 Dromas ardeola
TGTTGCCTGAGAGAGTTGGCGAGCACATCCCCTCCGGCTGGCTGGGCTCCCGGCTGGCCAGAGCAGTTGGGGGGCAGCCGTGGGGTAGGCTGAGGGTGCGCATGTGTCCCCCGCCCCCGGGTGTCACCCAGCCCCAGGGTCCTGCTGAATGGAGCCCTCGTCCGGGCGCTGACCTGCAGGGAGGCTGCAGCCCCGGGCCCGTGCGTGCATGGCCTGGAGCGAAGCCGGTGACGGCAGCCAGAAGGGCAATACAGGCACTGAACTTGGCGGTACATGACTGCATGGTGTGTGGTGTTCCAGTTAAACCAACCGATAATGCAAACCCAGCATTTTCATTGTCTAGTTATTCCAATCCTTGCTGTAAATGTGCCACATGAATAAAGTTTGGGGGTAAAGGAGCCCGGGCTGTTGCCCATGCATGTGCGAGTGTGTGCTGGGGGGACAGAGGTGGGGCTGTGCCACCTCTGGGAGCAGGCTGCCCCACCATGGGGCTGTCCTCGCTGGCGTTTGGCACCCCAGCATGTCCATGCTCCCCAAAAAGGCAAACTTTTTGGCTGTGAAAGGGCGGTGCGGGTTCCCTGCTGCTGGGAGCACTGCCCCGCTCTCCAGCCCGGGCCCAGCAGTCTCACCCTGCCTTCTGCCCACTGCAGGGTGGTGACAGCCACCACCATGTCCCACTGGCATCTGCCATCCCGCCCTGCAGCCCGGCACGCTGTCTCCGCACGGCCGCTACCGCACTTAGAGCATCTCCGATCTCTCTCCAGCGTGGCTCTGCCCAGGGCGCTGGGGACCCTGCTCTGCCCCGGGCAGCAGAGCCAGCGTGAGCACAGCACCACGATGCCGTACCGAGCCGTGCAGGAAACGCCACCACGTCCAGGTGCCCACGGGACCCTGCCCAGCGCCGCGGTGCCGCTGGGTGACAGGGACACAGCTGCGCAGCTGGCATGAGCGGGCAGCTCCCGGAGGGAAGGGGCAGCCCCAGCCCACTTGCTCCACGCAAAGGTCACAGGGTGTTTAATGGCTCCCTCTGTGCAGCCCCTGATCAGCTTTATTGACCTATTTTCGATGGAGTCGTCTAATTAGTTTTCTATGAAAACTAAGAACTTGGCCTTTGCCCTTTACTCCTGCAGGCGAGAATGTGACTCAGAGGACGTTGTCACGGCAGATCGATCACCGGTTACACTTGAAAGGCAGCGCGGAGGGGACGTGGGGTGGGCAGGTGGGCAGCGGCCTGGAGTGGCGCACGCAGCCAGGGCCACCCATGCCCGTGGTGGCCGCAGAGGCGGTGCATGAACCCAGGCTGCCAGCGCTAGCATCAGCGACACCTCAGCCCCTCCAAGGCCCTGCAAAACATGGGGCGCAGGGACCAGGGGCCCCTCTCACCGCAGACTGAAGTCAGAGATGTCCACCTGCCCTGGGCAGGGCACCAGGAGGAGGAACTGGGAGCGCTGGGGACAACACGAGTGTCTCTCGGCAGGGGCAATCCCTCCCCCACCTGTGGGGCACGCAAGAGCTGTCGGAGGAGAGCGGCTACACCGGGGCTGGGCATGTGGGATGCTGGAGGGAGATGCCCAGCCCGGAGCAAGGCAGCAGGAGCTGCAGAAACCCCTGCTGCAGCCCTGGGACAGAAGGGGACGAGCTCAGGGAGAGCCACGGGCAACCAGTGCTCCCAGTATGGCACCCAGCCTGCCCAGGGTGCAGGCGAGCTGCCTTGCCCTGCCTCCTCCTGCTCCGCATCAGCTCGCCAGGGCTAATGATGACTCTGCTCCAGTACAAGTGACGGGTTCTGTATTTACAGGGAGGCTCACGAAAATCTGGCATGTTAAAAAAAAAAAAAAACCCCCCCCCAAACCCACCAGAACAAACCGCAACCAGCAACAGCAGCCGCGGGGCAGCCATGCATGGCCTTGGGTGGAGCAGCGGCCACCGGCGGCAGAGCCCTGCCACCCCGGGGCCACCCTCCAGCACCGGCTGCAGGTGTCTAGAGGCCGCACCGCTCCGGAGGGCAGCTGGGGCTGGGGCGGTGACACCAGGCAGGGATGGCTCCCGCTGTTCCCTGGAGTGCCGTAGCGTCTGCCCCAGCAAGGTCCCTGTCCTGCCCCATCGCTGCAGGCAGCCAGCTGTCCCCGGGGGCTGCGGGAGGGCACGGCACCGACCCTGCACACAGCTCCGCACCTCCTCCTCGCCCAGCGCAGGGGGCTCACGGCTTCTTCACCTTCTTGACGGAGGAGGAGCTGGAGGCTGAGTCCCTTCGCTTTCTCTGCTCCAAGAGGGAGACGGGAAACAAAAGAAAAAAACAGGGTCAGCGGGTGGGAGCGCTCAGGTCACACAGAAAACACAACCGCCTGTCCCGGAGCCGGCCACGGGGCTCTGGCATCACACCCGGCAGGGCCCAGTGGACCACGCTGCCATCTGCCCGGCTGGAGGCAGAGCCAGGCCCTCACGTGATGGGAGGGTCAGGGCTAATGCAGCAGTGACGAGGGGCTGGGATGGCACCCTCGCAGGGGATGTCACCTCCCTGACACGGACAGGGCTTTGGGATGATCATCTTCGAGGTGCAGGGTCTGGGAGCGAGCAGGAGAAAGGGGCTGAGCTCTGCAACAACCCAGTGGCCCTGGGAGCCCTGATCAAGCCAGCTGGAATGCAATAACCCCCAACGACCTGGAGAGAGGGGCAGAGCAGCTCCGTGCTACAGCCAGCTGTGCTGGGGATGCTTGATGTAGGACAGGGCAGAGCCTGGAAATGCTCCACCGCCATCCAGACCTGCCATGAAGCGGCCCAGGAGCGGTGCAGGAGGCTGACAGAGAACTGTGGCTCCTCAAAAAACCCACCTCCTTTCTGGGCAGCGTTCACCGATAACACCCAAGCGAGACTGGTGGGCTCTGGTGAGCCTCACCCTTCACAGACAAGGTTTTAGGGCTGAATCCAGCCACAGGAAAGACGGGGCCGTTCGCTCCAAATGGGGAGGGTGACTGTAGCCATATCGCTGCATTGCAGCGAGACTCGGTGCTAGGCGCTGCACGGACGGTATGGCCAAGACGGCAGCGGGTTCAGCACCCAAAGCTGGGCTCTGTGGCACACCAGAGCCACCCGCCGGGTACGCCATGCACTGGGTGCCACAGGGACACACAGTGCCAGAGCCCTGAGGGTCCCACTGCACAGCGTGAGATTGGGTCCGCTTTGCACAACCCAGGCTGACACTGCAGGACACGCTGTACAGGCACAGTGACTGCGGCCAGGTCCCCCCCGCACCGTGCCCAGCCCTGCAGCCATCCCCTGTCCCCAAAGGCCTGCAGAGCCACTGCCCCGGCTGGCAAGCACCCAGGGGACGGACAAGGCAGCACGGACACGCTCTCCGGAACGAGCCAGGCCTGCACATCCCCGCTCCTCCACCCCTGCCGGTCCCGGCGGCAGTGTGCGTGGTGGGAGGCCCCGCTGCCTCCCCTGGTGGGAAGGCGGCCCCCAGTTCCCGCTGGGCACTGGGCGGACGGCAAACAGAGCATGGAATTTGCACGGCTAAAAGTTAAATACAACACACACACGGATTTCGTCAGAGGCCCTGGCATGGCTGTCTTGGCGGGATCCGATTAACGGGGAAATAAAAGGGCCAGAGAACCCACACGGCAGTGTGAACAGATGCCCTATAAAAATCAAATACATGGTAATCAAGGGGACCGAAAGGTACATTTAAAAAAACAAAAACCCACCCTGGAAACAAAGGAGCTGGGCTTTGTGGCTTTCCTGGGAGGGCTGTGGAATTAATGGGGAAGAGCACATGTGTTTGATAATCTTTATATGGCAAAAGACCCATCTTTCAAATATGTCACAAATTCATATTAATCACCTTCCTATTGCCTTCTGTGGCGCAGCTATTCCTGTTGCCTTGGGCAAAATTGGGAACTGTCTGGTTAAAAAAAATGTTTTACATTATAATTTACAAGAGCCTACAAGTCTAGTTTCTTTTAATGGAAAGAACGATAAAAAAAAAAAAAGGAGAGGAATATATATACACCCTGGTATATATACACTATATATATTAAAATATATATATATATAAAAGACAGATATTGTAACTCCATCTGGAAAGAGAGAATGTTTGATCTTAACAATGTAACTTCTAGCTTTCAAACAGGCTCAGAAAACAAGAAGTCAGCAGGAGTTCAGATAAAGGAAGCTTAAAAGTCAAATAATTCTGACTCTGAACCCGAGACTTCTTAGACTCAAGGTCCTTTCCTTTACCCATTAATGGGCTGACTTGTGAGCTCAGGAACAAAGTGCTGCAATGTGAGGATTTCTGAGAGTCACTCATTACAGATCACTGAGTGGAGTCTGAGTTGCGGAAATCAAAGGATCTAATCTGGAGTAACTGGCTGAACTTCTGCTTGGAACTAATTTGTTCCGAGTTCGGCTCACCTTTCACCTCCCAAAGGCCCCGAGTAAAGTCCCTCCCGGGGTCAGCAGCAGACGGCACTGGGGGGATCCCAGCTCAGCTTTAATGGTCAGCGATGGGCACTGCAGCCCCTAGGAGAGGGTGGACGGGCAGCCAGGGTAGGAGGGAGGCAGCAGATGCGGCATGGCAGAACAGTGCCCCCGAGACAGGCAGACGCCTCTCCTAACCTGGGCTAAAATACCCTGCTGAGCTGTCCCCCATCCCCACTGCCGGCCAAGGGGGATGGTGTCAGTCAGCTGTTGCCACCACCAGTATCTCAGGACCCTGATGTGCCTCCATGCCAGTTCCTGGAAAGGAATCCAGGCATGTCAGGCAGGGCTCGAGAGTCAGGAGTCCTAGTCCTATTCCTGGCTTTGCCACTCACTCCCTCCAACATCTGGAGCAAGATACTTCTCTCCGGGGAAACAAATCTGGCTTCAGGGGAGCAGCTGGTTTGAAGGCTGAACTAATCCATGCTTAATCCAACATGTGGAGTGCCATGGACAGGCAGTGCTAAACAGCACAAAGGGATTCTCCAACTCAGAGGAATTTGAAGCAGGAAGATTAAATGATTCCTCCAAGGGCCCCCGGCAGCTCAGTGGCAAAGCACACACTCGAACTCGGGAGCCAAAGGCTGGCGTGGCAGGGTTAAACCGCTGGAGCAGCCTCGGCAAGGGGAAGGGCAAGGTGTCACCCGCAAGCACCCACAGCCGGGGCTGCAGGAGGCGAGGGAGGCAAAGGCCACTGCAAAGCACCGCTGTGCTTGCTCTACAGAGAGCTGCTCGTTTGCACCACCACTATTGCTACCCCCATTGCTACCCCCGCTGCAAAGGCCCCAGGGCTGGGGAGAAGCGCTGTGCCGGCAGAGGCGGGCTGCTTTCTCAGCACCGTGTCCTGGGCCCACTGCCTCCTACGCTGTCCCCATCGCACCAGGGCCTAGGACACCTCAGGGTAACTGCTGTGCGTGGTGGGGACACATGCATGTACCCCACCAGTCAAACAGCCGGCCACTGCCCCAGCCACCGCCCTCCTCAGGCCTGACCCCAGCCCGCTGATCTTCCAGAGGTCAATTTTAGCCATGACGCTGAGCGAGAGGCACCGGGGGCTGCTCCTGCCAGCTCTGGGCAGGGCTGGGAGCATCACCAACACACAGCCTCCACTCGGCTCAGCCCGTCCTTGGAAAAGCTGGTTGTGGGCCACAGGCTGCTGGTCTCTTCCACTGCCACATTGCCCAGAACTGCAGGAAAGGTTCAGGGCAAGCACAGTTCAGGTCCTGGCTGACTCTCCAAACATACCTGAGCCAGGCAGAACATGGTCCAGCAGCCCCATTCCCCTCCTCTCCAAGATACCCCTCCAGCTGGGATGTAATTTTTCCCCCCCTCGAAAGGTAGCATAAAATGGTCACAGTGTGAATGTGCTTGACCTTTTGTCTTGGACTAATCTAATTGTGTCGTCTTTGTGTAATCAGCCGGTAAAGGTCAGTGCTGTATTTAACATGGGGGCCCTTTAGGTACTGAATTTGCCTTGCAGTGAATTAACTTGATTATATTTCTTTCAAATATGTCAGAGACCAGGTCAGTTTAACCCTCTCTGTGCTGCCTGGGCCCACCCCTTTGTTTCCAGGAGGTGGCACTGAGGAACAACGCAGTCAGAAACACACACATGGGCTCCCTCCTCATGCAGCCATGGCCACCACCAACACCATGACCACCTCTCCCACCTTCCCAACATGCAAAGACTCAAGGGAGAGCAAGTCTGTTGTGAATCAGCCCAAAAAGTTTGCAAACCAGGATACTCCGGACGGCAGGGAGGGGTGAGATTTCAGATTGAATGCAGCAGGGAAAAGAAAATTCAGGAGACTCCTTTGCAAACATGAACCTGTCTCAGTAGAACGCTTCCTTAAGACTCCATATTGTCACAATCAAATAGGACATTACTCAAGTCCAGATTAACGTGTCGCCTCTGCCGTTGACAGATAAGGTGTTCTCAATATCCTGCAATACATTATACATTTCAGAAAGTAAAGGTCTGTGCTGCTACCAGGGGCAGTACGTCTGAGGCGTCGGGGATGCCACTGTATGGAGACGGGCAGCTTTTATCAGACAGTTCAGCTCAGCTCTGCCAGGGGACTGCGCAGAAGGGAAAGCAACCTCGGCGGATCCCCAGGCACACCCTTGGCCCTGAGGCAGTGGTGAGGGGCTGGGCGGCCTGCCCGCATGGAGGCAGGGAGGAGAGGGTGGTGACTCGCATCCTGCGGAGGTACATGCACAGGACGTTGTCACAGGGCTCGTGGTAGAAGAAGCCCTAGGTCTAGCTTTCCTTTCTCAGCACTGTAAGTGGGGTATAAAAGCACCCCTTTGCTCTTCGAGCACCTCTCTCCTTCCCAAGCCTCCTGCTCCAGGCAGGGCTTGACTCCAGGGACTTGGGCAGGTCATGGCTCATCATCTCAAGACTGCTTTCCCCTCTCACTTCCCTCTGCTGAGCAACCCTTAAGGGGCTGTGTCTAGAAGGAAAATGCCTCAGGCCTGCAGCTGTACGGGCATCACTGCTGCTGCCATAGTGCAAGCTCTCGTCACCCAAAGCTTTGCTGCTTTGGTCCACGGTGGCACCCACGTCAAGCCATCTGCCTGCATGCAGGATGTAGGTAGCCCTGCTGACCCCACGTATAGCACCAAGAACACTGTCCAGCACAGGAGACGAGCCCAGAGAGCAGCACTGGGACTTGGGGGGAAACAGGCGTGCTGTGCTCCCTTGGACGCGCACACCTGGAGGGAGAGCAGGGCAGCATCCCCAGCGCTTGTCAGGGCATCTGCGTTGGAGACCTGAGTGCTCCCTGTTCTGCCCCCCCAACCTTCCTTCTCACCGAGTTGGGGGTCAGTGGTGCTCCTACTACATCAATGATCTGGTCCTTGGCATCTCCCTTGCCCTCCTCGATGCCGAGCCCTGCCTGGCCATCTGGATGGGCGCCTTCTGCACTGAGGGGGCCAATACTACCAGCTTTGGCCAGGGCCTCATAGCGGTGCCGTAACATCTGCAGCTCATATTCACAGTTGGCAAAAGCTTGCTTCAGCTCATATAGCAGCACCAGGTCGCTCCGCAGCTCGTTGAACATCTGCACGATCTCCTCTGTGGGCATTGGGTTGAGATCTAGGGAGAAAAAGGGGTTCTGTTAAACACCCAGACCTGCAACCCTACAACAGAGGATCCCCAGAAAGGTCCTGGCTGCCCATTCACTCCCACAAAGACATGCCAGGAGCTTCACTCCCATCACATGGATCATTAGCAACCAGCATCCCTAAGGGCTGGAGACCTGAATTTCCAGGCTGTCCTTTGGCTCTGGCCAAGGACTAAGGGTGAACCTGCAAAGTCCAGGACTCAGCAAGCGAAGGATGATAGAAGAATGCAGATCAAACCAGACAAGTCAATCTTGCTATCCACCAGCTCATACGAAAGGAGCTCAGTCTTGGGAACAAGTCCTCACTGCTGCAGAGGACAGAAGAGCTCCTGCTGTTCCCTACACCTTCACCAAGAAGGGGGTTGACAGGCTGAGCTCCCTTGCCTCTCTTGTTGCTCCTCCCAGGGTAGGACTGAGGCAGAGAATTCCTCTGCTGCTGTGTTACAGACATGTTTTAACTCAGACCTGAACTGCTTGTAGCATGGGCTGGTAGATCACCTCCCCACACCCATCACACGCACACAGAGCCAGGAAGAGCTGCATGTTCTGGAGAAGAAACGGATGAAGCTCTGCGCATTTGCCCTGATATAGAGCAGTGGCCCCCTGTCTGCAGGGCTGCCCACATGACCCCTTCCTGCTAGCACTGTGTTCACCCACACAAAGCCCGGGTGTGTTTCTGCACTCTAAGGCACAGCAGGGCTGGAGCACCAGGAAGCCCTCAAGATACGTGTGTTTTGTAAGGCAGGAGTGGGGAGTCAGGAACCCCTCCTTACCCTCATGGAAAGTAAGCTCTAAGAAGCACTTACATCCTTCCCCAAGGCTTCCCTAGCAAGCTAAGATGGTAACTCCCTTAGCTTTAAAGCAGAAAGGCAAAACCACCCTGGTTGAGCCGCTTTCACCAGCCACAGGAGGCCTTCAGAACTGCACACAGTCTCTGAGACAACCTATCAAGCCATAAACCAGTTGGCCCAAAAAACTAACAAGAGTTAACAGAAGTCAGCGCTGGGAGCAGGCTCAGTAATCTCTTGTAAATCACCAATAAAGCTTTTTTTTTTTTCCCTTCTTGTTCTTTTTTTCTTTTTCCATTTTTAAAAATTCCCCCCAGCCACAGTGGGGGGAAAAGGGATCGTCAGGTGTCTAATCAAGGGGCACTGCATGCTGGGACCTGTAGTACCTGCAAACTACTACCCACTGCATGGAGGGCAGCAGCTAGTCATGGGCTGCACTTCTTCCCTCTAGCTACGAGCGGGTATTGTACATGTTAAGTGAACCCTTCTTTCTGCTGCTAAGACACTGGAGTTCAAGAGTGAGGGATGTGTGTTTACTCGCCTTTCAGCAGAGATGCTCCAGATTTTCACGCAGCATGCAACCTATAAAGGGGGGATGAACAGTCCCAGAAGCATTTTGGACTTGCCACCGTGAGCAGTAAATTAAGAGGAAACGAAGCTTGAAAGCAAGACAGGGCAGCCCTGAACAATGCGCATGCCGTGGTCAGTAACACACTTAGAAGTACCTCTCCCGGCAAGGCTGAGATTTGCCTTCCTAATACTGTGGTGCCTCTCTTGATGGTTAAAAAGGCCCAAACAAGAGAGAAACAAAGGCTCTTTTAAAACATTTTTCTACTGGGAGGAAAGAAAAAAAAAAACCCTGTGCATCTTGTTCTGGCTTTTACCCTCTCTCTTTCTTTTTTTTTTTTTTTAAACACATAAAATATTTTAAAAACCATTCACATACTGTTATTCAAGAAACTGGCTGTATTACTAGGGGAAAAAATAGCCCATCTCGAGAACAAAGGCTAGCTCTGTGTGTCTCTTTCTCTCTCGCGTGCCCCCTTTACTCACCTACTCCGAGTTCCATCAGCATCTGCTCCAGGGCTTTAATCTTCTTCTGTCCCACCGAGCTTGGCAGTTTCATCTGGAACACAAAGGTAACAGAGCCACACAGCTCAGAGATAGCCCTCACTCACAGCCGTCTAGTTCAAAAGGCAAGAGAGCTTTTCTTTTTATAGTGCAGGGGGAACAAAAAAAGAAAGGGAGAGAAAGGAAAATCAAGTGGCAAGAGAGGGAGACAGGGGCTGAAAGTTTTCAGACTAGGTCCGAGGGCAGGTATTGAAAAGCCCGGTCGTGAGGGCTTTTATTTTCTCTCTCGTGTGTGTGCAAGACACGCTGTTTTACAGTTTCCATGTGTCACTGAATTAACAACAAAAGTTCTTCTTGGCTTCAAACCCTCTCCCGCGGTGCCCAGCCCATCAAAGGGCTCATTTACACAGCGGCTAATGTGCAATGCTGCCCTACTTTATTCGCTTTAGCCGGCCTGATTAGACTCATGCGCTAACAGACTCACTTCTCCTTTTACCTGCTGAGCCCCAGACCTGTGGGATTCATTTACAGAGCAGGCTTTATAACAAAGGGGAGAGACAGAGAGAGCACAGTTACTTGACTGGCGGAAGTGTGAACACACATTTACATCGGAGCTAAGGGGCTAGGTGAGAGAGGAAGCATCAGATGTGAGCTATGAAAGGGAATCAGAGCTGGCCAGGAGAGGAAGAATGCATACACTTAGCAGGGTCCTTCCTCTGCATTCATTTGGGCTCTAGCAGGAGTGCTAGCTGCTCAGACCAAGCGTTTATTAGATTACAAGCAGCACAAACGCAGCTGGCACAATATGGCAGGGAGAACAGGTTTCCAAGAACGAATGAAAGCACTTTCCTTTCTCCGCAATGCTGGAAGACAGACCAGGAAAGAAATGATTGTCAACACCGCAGTGTCAAACACCTTCCTGCACACAGTCGCAGGCTGTCCCTCCATATCCAACCCTGGGATGGTGAGCTCACACCTCCACCTGGGGACCACCAGCCCAAGCTGCTCAGCATGCTATTGAATAGCCAAGAGGCGAGAGCATCCTGCAGCCATCCCGCAGGCCACTTACTGATCAGCGGCCCCAACCTTGGCCAAACCAACCATGAGCCTGCAACACTGGGCTGGGAATGACCTAAAGGAAGAGCCATTGTTTACTCCACCTTAAAACTGGCCTCTGAGGTGAGCTCACTGGAGGGTCCCCATGGTCACCTTACTTTCCAACAAACCACAGGCTGAAGTTCCCCAAAACGGACAGACCAGTATCAGTCTCCCAAATTAGACCCATCTTTTCCACAGCGTTCACTGCACCAACACCAAAATGACAGCAAAAGACACCATCTGGAACTTCTTAATTCCTTTGAAGGCAGGAGCACTGCACGCGCGAACCCAAATGCTGGAAGCACGAACCTTAACTCAGCTATGCCTGAGTATGTCCCATCAGCAGCTCCACAATGCTAACGCAGGACCTGCTGGGAAAACCTGCCTTCTCCACCACACCATTTCAGCCAAGAAAACAGAGTATGGACACCACAGAGCACCCCAGGGGAACAGGCCTTTCACAGTATACACTAAGCAGCGCTTTTGCTGGATATTACCACCACAATTAAGACTCCAGCAAAAGGACCAAGAGGACCATCAGGGGAGGATTTCTAAGAAACCAACCTGATCCAGAGAATCCAAAAGGAGCACTAAGGAAAAAGGGAAACTCGCCCTCCTGCAAACAGCCAGCACTGGTAGGGACTAGAGGACACCTCTGTCCTTTTTTTATACCCTGAGGATCTTTGACTTAGAGCTAAGGTTTCTGCATAGCAGTGAATTTCATACTTCAAAGACTGAATCTTTACAATTGGCCACAAAATTATTGTTTTAGCAGAAGAAAGGCTGCCAAAGACATCACGTATTTGGATTTCAGTCAAGTCTTCGGCCCAGAGTCTTAACTTGAGCAGAACCTTACTAAAATAGGTTTTCCGAGGAGCTCTGCTGCACAGACTACCTGCACAGGCTCTGCTGAAAAGCAGCAGGACGGGGTAGAGCCCTAAGATAAGGAAGCCCAGAGCACTGGGACAGGAGATGGTTCTGGTTATTTGGTGGGTGCCACGCTGCAGCTAGCAGCGGGATGCCAAGGAAGGAAAGGTCACTTAGCACAGCTCAGCAGGAGACAGAATGGTTAGCCTGGAGCATCGGGAAGACATTCCTGCGAGCAAGAGGCTTGGTCCAGAGAACTCTTCTGGCCCCGCAAGGAATCACACAGAACATTTAACATGGGAAATATATCCAGCTCTGCCTCAGCTGGGGGACGTATGGGCTGACATAGTCAGACTGTGCTACCCTTAACTTGTAGGGCACAACAAGTTAACAGAGCCCAGCATCTCCTCATCGAAGAGCTCTGGACACACAATACTTGTGTGATGATCAGAGCCCTGAGAGTCTGTCTTCACCCCTGCCCCTAACACCGACATCACAGTCTTTCTAAATGCAGGATTCCCTTCTGTTAAACACCAGCTGCCAAAAGAATGCTGGACTTCACGCCAGCTTCAGGAACAAAGGACAAGAAATAGGAAAAATTCATGCTTGGCTAGGCTAGGTGGACAGACAGGAGGTCTTGGTTTGTTGGTTAGAGGAAGCACAAGCTTTTGTCCTGGGAGGCTTCCACTAGCTCAAGGAACTACCGGCAACACAAACGATTAACCTGGGAAAGCCTTCAGCTGTGACGTTGTGTATGTCCTGCTCACGTCCCACAGGAGTCTGGTCAATGAATACCGAGCCCAGGTCCTCACTGACACTCCTGAAGATTAGAGGATGGAGCAGGGAGAGGCAGGACAAATTAATTTAACTTCAAAGAAAGGAACACTAGAGATGCTGAGGAGGAGTGGGGCTGCGAGTTTAGTTTAAAAACACATCAATTAAGCTTCCTTTTAATTCGGGCAGGAGGATCTGGCCTGCAAACAGGAAGGCTTCATTGGTTTCTCAAAGCAAGAGTATATTTTAATTTTACCATCATTAAGAAAATGTTATGATTTATGTGGCTGCTGTCGGACTAATATCTTTAGAATTTAGCTGGCTAAGCCAATTCATCTCTAAGACTGATGAAGGCTGATTGCTCTCTATGCAAAATGTATTAAAACTAAATGAGCAGTCTATTACTCAAATGCTGCTGATAATCTGTTAGCCAGGGTCCGTTAGCTGGGCTGCCTTGTTGCAGGAGAGAAGACTTCATACACTGTACAGCTCTGATAAGCCCAAGATTACTTCAGTAAGCCCTTCTTTGTTTTGGCCTTTTAAGTAGATGTCCAGAGATGCATCAGAGTGCTGGAAGCGGTGTATCACCTGCCCTCATTCCTGAGGAATGAAGCAATCTGCAGGGACCACAGGTCCCAGCCAACGGCACAGAGAACAGCTCTCTGGCTTGAGATGTGTGTGCTGGGATATGTGGTTTCTGCAGGCCATATTATTTGACGTTAACGAAAACACCACTCAGGGCAATCTCGTTGCTTACACCACAGCTCCTGGGATGTTCTTGGTGTTGTCATGGATCGAGTCCTCCGCAGGGGCTGAGGAAAATTATGTTCCTCGGAGAACTACAGCAAGCAACTACAGCTTCTGAGGTGAATGGCATTTGCCCTTTTCTTTCCTTCCTTATACTAGACTATTATTGTTATTTATTATCTTTAAAGTCCCCATATAATAATAATACCTGGCAAACAGATTGCTCCAGTCAGAAAACTGATTAGGTGGGATTTTTGAGGTTACTATATTTTGGATGCTCTTCTCCTTTGACAGCCTCTCCCTACAGCCCTCTTTGCAACACCAGCCTGCGCTTATAATTACACCAACGTCGCTTTTGATTTAAGGACTGTAATCCTTTGTCCTTGCTATAAACAACCTGCATTAAACACATGAACTGTGTGTACCAAGAGAAAAATAAATAAAGAGCTACAGAAAATTGTGTGAATCAACACCACGAAGCCACAGTACCAGAGCCTACCTGTGCAGAGAGGAACCTTGCCTGATGCTGGGATACACAGCCGATGCTGGCATGGACTTGGCCTGTGAGGCTCGGAGGACACCGGTACTGACCCGATCTGCTCTCCCCTGAAGGAGGGGGGCATTGCTCAGGAATTGGGTCATGCAGCTTAAATAGATGAACAGAGCGAGAGCATCCACCGCACTTCGACGGCGGGGGTTGAGAGACCGGGGGGGGTGGCCCTGAGCAGTTCCATTTCTGCAGGGGGTCTCACCGCGGAGTACCCTTGAGGTTTTGAATGATACAGGATTCTTATTTAATGTTCAAGACATTCTGCCAACAAAACCTTGCTAATTCACACTAATGACTAGGAGACCTACTGCAAATGAATTGCTAATTGGCAAAATTCATTAAATGAACAAACATGATAAGAAATAACTGAAGAGAGAGCCTTCCCAAACAGACTTGGTTCATTTATTTTTGTGTGCCATTCAGTTTTCACAATTTACGCTAATACTTTTAAGCATAGTTGTAAATGTATTTGAGTATATTTTAGAAGAGTAATGAAGCCTAAGCAATGGCAGAGGTTGCAACACGGTCCCCTGTTATGTCTTACAGCATCACCACCTGGCAGGTAGAGACTGGGGATCTGCACTAGGAATGGAAGAGGTCTGCAGGATCTACAGACCGATTCAGCTAGGTCCCACGCGTGATTACATCTGTGTGGTCAGCTTAAATGTCCTGCTCTCAATTTATCACCTCCTTCATAAGTGCTCCATTTCTGGTACTCACAAATTCAAAAAAAAA
>VYZM01015059.1:1098518-1128202 GCA_013398915.1 Dromas ardeola
AAAAATCACATTTTTGTGCTGAAACCTTTTGTTTGGCCTATCACTGTCGTGGTTTAACCCCAGCCAGAACTGGGCAACCAGGACGACGCAGCTGCTTGCTCACTTACCCCCCAAGCAGGGTAAGGAGAAGAGGGAGAAAAGGAGGGGAAAGGGGAAAAAACCTCATGGGTTGAGTTAAAGACAGTTTAATAGAACAGTAATGGAAAAGGAAAATAATAATAATAAATAACAGTAAAAGAATACACAAAAAACAGTAAAAGGAATACACAAAATAAAGTGATATAACACAAGTTGCTCTCGCCACCCAATGATCAGGTCCCCAGCCTGTCCCAAGCGGTGATCGTGGATTCCTGCCTCCCAGCCACCCACCATTTATACACTGAGCATGACATTCATGATATGGAATACTCCTTTGGCCAGCTTGTCCCGTCTATGCTCCCTCTCAGCTTCTATGGGAAGCTGAAAAAGTCCTTGACGAATGTAAACATTACTTAGCAACAACTAAAACAATACCTGTTATCAACAATCTTCTTATACTAAACCCAAAACAGCAGATACTAGGAAGAAAATTAACTCTATCCTAGCTGAAACCAGGACAATCACCCAAATACAAGGCTTTTAAAATTAATCAGTGGTTATTTGGATATTTCACATGTACCCTCCCTGATGCTGCACTTCATTTTAATTCAATTTTGAGACAACTTTTTCCTTAAACTCAACCTTCCCCAATCCTAAACAATATGACTGTCCTGAAATCGTTAATCCTAAAAACTCCACACATCTGACCCGTGTCTGTACAGCTATAAACTGTGGTTTTATGCACCAGCACCGGTATTGTTGTTCAGCATTATAATACAGCTCCTGACATTGAAAACCACCTTCTTCATGGATTTCAGCAGCAAGAAAACTCTCCCATTAGGCACTTTCTTCATGGATATCTCTAGAAGTACTGAATTGCTTAGTGGGTTTCCGGGAAGGAGTGTTAAAGTTTCAGATGAATAATGTTTTTTGCATTTTCTGGCTTAAGATGGGGAAAGAAGGTCAACCTTTCCCCGGCTGCATGGCTCTAGTCTGCAGGAGCAGAGAGCCTCCACTGCTGCACAGTTTTAAGACTCAAGGAAAGAACGAACCACATTAAATACTTCAACCTTAGAGCTCTGGAATTTAAAAAACCCCAACAGGGAAATTCAATTTCAGATATGAGCGTGCACATTTCTGGAAATTTTAAGTACTTAACTGCTCAGAACTAAAGTGTTACAACGGAAGGCGGATGGGCAATTGCAATGGACATATGCAAAAGTTAGAAAAGTTTGAAATTGTACAGGTACTCTCTGGCTCAATGAACATACGTGCTTCCCCTGCCCCAGCTTACAGCCATGGACACGTCTTACATCAGTGCCTGCTGATCCACCAGACTAAGATTTAGGACAGATAAAAATAAAGAGTCGTACTGCTATGTCATCTCTACTATGCTATCTAACACATTAAACACCCAGCAATCACTCTGGGATGGCACATGACCACCAACTTGCTCCCTTAATGACGCTTGATGCTAAAGAAACCAATCTTTTAAGAAGAAAACATTTCTGTATTAGCTATGTAAATGGTTATTTCTGTGTGGTTTTTGACTAGTTAAGACATACTTCACCAATTCCCAAATCAATTGTGCAAAAATATAAATTCTGGACTTGAATCCCCCTAGTAAATTAAACCAGTTTTACTTGTTAGAGGAATATGCCTAGTGAAAGCTTTGTGAAGGATGAGAGAGGCCAACAGAACCCGGAGAAGCACAGCCTATGGCAAAGTAGCAGCTCACTGATCCTACAAACATTAATGCCTCATTATGCATCTATAGCACCGATTCAAGGGGTAAACCTAAGAGATACTTCCTAAAGAAACCAAAGGTCCCAGAGCATCAATGTCTCAGCTTGATGGGTTTTCACCAGCATAGGTAACAAGGTCTTCAAGGTTTTTATACTGTCCCACTCTTTTGCCCCGAGGAAGGGGGTACAGATTGCTTTGACCCAGCACAAATGGCCTAAAATGAGAATGACTTGGAATCCACACAAACGATGGCTGAAAACCTGGAAAGAGTCAGCTTTCTCCCAATTTGACATACAGGTTGTAACAAGACACCTCAGAAGACAAGAAGAATTCACACCTTGCCAGGACTGCCTGCCATTTAGAAGATGGTCATCTTCTGGCAAACAAAGTATTATCTGCCACTTACCAATCCTGAGATTTCCTTGCCCTTAAGTACGTTTTGCTTTAAATATAGTGTAAGCCTCTAAAACACAATACAAAAGGACTACAGGAAGTGTTTGTGTAGGGAAAAATAGTAAAATACAGAAGAAAGAACAGGACATTTTTACTGGACGGTGTTTTATGTTAAAAGCACATCACCAGTATGACACTCCAGTATTTTGCTTTAGGAGATCTGCAGATTTCCAGATAGTCCTACCCCTGCCTCTCACGACAGGCGCAGGTGACAAGTTGAGACCTGTAGAGGTGGCTGCCAGAAATGGATATGTCTGCAGCCTCTGAGCTGCATCCGACAAACAAATCAAGAGCACAGAAAAGTGTGCTATGATCACAGGGAGGGCCCTAAAATAGGCCAGAGGAGGAGGAACTCCGAGGACAGCTTCAGACAGTACAAGAACATTATGTAAACTTCCAGATCAAACACAAATCCAAGAAACTGTAGCAAAACATGCATCTAGTCTTGAATTGATGTTACTTTTCTCTTAAATAATTTAACTGAAACTACACTTACACAAATACAAAAAAAAACAGTGACTAATTACACTCCAATCATTATATTGGTTACGCTAATGAAAGAAAAAAGGAGTATGTATGGTGCTCTGCACAAGTTACATGCAATCAGATTACCTGATGAATGACATCTAAGACTGTGTCACTATGGGCACACAAAGGCAGTAAAAGCTTCTCAAATCGGTCCAGGACTGGCAGACAAAGGTCCCCGAGGCCTCGTACTGCACAGACACCATTTAATACCTCACGATTCAACAGAAGCAGCAACACAGAGTGTCCTTTCCAGAACTACAACTTATTTTAAAAGACCCCATTACTGTACCCAGAGTGCTCTCTTTATACCCGAGAGTCCACTAAGGCTTTGGTCCAGATGCTCTCCCACGCCAAAGAGCTCCACGAAAAAGGTGACAGTAGCATTTTCTTTCAGCAATTTAACATTAACTGCCTTTCAGTTTAGCTAAGAATGAGAACGGAAGAAGTGTTGGATTCACTTTCTCTAGTTCATTCTAGATTTTGTATCCTCTGCTGTTCTCTTTAAAAATAAATACTCCAATATTTTCATCGTATTTCATTCTCTACAGGCAGGGGTTTGATTAGGAAATGCACCAGCACTCTCTTGGCCCTAATTAAAGGGTATGTAATACAACAAATAGATGGCAATGGCACAACATGAATTCGATCCAGCCTGCATCATTTGTTCATAACTTTTATTCACAGAAATTAGACTACTACTTTCCTTCCACACCTCTGTCAGGCTCCCCATGGAAATTACTCTCATCCACTCTCTTCTAGAGTGCAAAGCATACAACTTCGCTAATGAAAAATTGCTAGCAGAAGCAACAAGCACATCTCAGCTAACTAATCCACGGGATGTTCAGATCTGGAAACATAAACTTTCCTACCTAATAAGGGTATGCTGATCTCCACCAGATTGATGCCAGGTTGCCTTGGAGTGTAATCAATACAAAACAAATAAATTATTAATCGCTCCAAGTAATTAAATTTATCAAATCCAAATAAAAATAACTGGTACTTTATGGAACTGCTTCCAAAGCTGAGCCTCTGAAGGGACAGTATTGATCACAGGAGGACAGACAGATGTTTCACATGTTCACAGCCGATGAGGTCTGGGTTTGCATTAACGACAAGGAAGGAACAGAGCCAACAGCCTCCAACATAGAGTAAACAGGTGGTGTGCTTGGCCATTCAATTGTGGGTCAGATCAAATATGGAGAATAAACATGTCTAAACGCACACATACAACCCCATCTTCCTCTAGAAACATTCACCTTGGAGCTGTAATAAGCACTCAGTTCCCACTCCAAGAAAAAAAATGGAAGAGAACTCAAACACACGCATTCTCCCCACAACCACAGTAAATTCTTACTCATTAATCAATGCTAAAAAAAGTGCTCAGCAGGCTAGTAAATATTTAAAAGCTGGTGAGTGTGAATATTTGAATCAATGAATACTAAAGCTGTACTTGTAATTTTCCTTCCCCTACTTTTTTTAATTGCTCTGACTGGCAAATTGTCTACAAGATCCCAGTTAGCAGAAGGAGTGTGGCTGGAAGGCGTTTCTGAGGGGAGGTGGCTGGCTCTGAATGACTAAACTGGGACATCCCTCAGTCATTTCTGCAGACTGAGATCTCTACAAACTCCTTTTCACCCTGGAGTTTTGTTTTGTTTCCAGATGAGACATCACTCAATCGATTCTCTTCCAGTTCCTTTGTTTCCAAACGCATGACAACAGAGCAAGCAGGAGTAGGGACAAACATCCACCCTTTTCTATCACCTTCCTTCTTGAAAGCACTGCTGCAGCAATTCAACAGCATTAACGAAATCATAACTTAAAATTCACAGATAAGGATGAGAGAGAAGATGAGCAACTTAACACACATTGAAGAGGTGTTAAGTACGCCAAAGTCAAGTGCTGTGAACACAATAAAGTCAAAGACAAAGGTTAAACTTAAAAGAAAGCTGAACACGATTATGGTACAGAAACACGGGATATGGTACAGAAACATGGCGGTGAGTTCAAAACAAACTCAGCTCTGCCCTACAGAAGCAACACAATGCCTGGATCACAAACACGTGGTTATCGTTGGTTTGTTTGGGTCCTGGAAGAGTTCAACAGCTCCCATTTTCCCTTCCTTCAGGCAGATCCCCAGCAAAGCTTTCCTTCCTCATAGCTCCCTGCTTTCCCTTTAGTCTCTTCCTCTCCTTTCCCTCTACAAATTCCCTACCCATCCCTCATTTCCTCTGGCTCTTTGGCTGTCTGCCCTCCCAGCTGAGCAGACCTGGTATAACAGGAAGTTTTCCAGAAGTAACGCTTAGGATTAATAATACATTTCTGGTGTTATTTTCATAACACTGTTTTACTAACAGCAAAGGTCTAAAATACCTTTTCAAGAAACTCATGAAAGGCTTGCCCCCATCCAAAACATCTGCTACTGCCTCCTGTTCTCAGTGGCACCAAGGCAATACACTGCCTTGAATTAAGACGAAGCTTTTCATAATGCCCAGCTTCCTACTGCCTTAGAGAAACTTACAGTCTGTGCTGTCAGGAGGCAGAGGGGAAATCCCATGCAGAGCAAGGGCACAGGGACTGTGGCCTTCTTTGCCTGTGGCCACAGCCCCATGGAGAACAATGGGAGACTGAAGCCATTGTGATAGAAGGTAGCTTGTCGAACTCACTGGAGAAGATTACTCTTCAGCGTCTGCTGAAGGAGAAACTTTCGGTTATGAAGAATAATGGCCGTAAGTGACCATTAATCCTAGGTGGGGGGGGAAAGTCTTCAAATTCAGTCTGTGCGTAAGATTCTGTAAGCTTTAGCAACAGGGGGGAATTTGAAAAAGCCAGGGCTATTGTCATAAAAACTTCTGGGAACAAATTAAGTTGAATACAGATTGCTAACTTTTTCTTTGAGGACTCATTTCTATAAATTAATTTTAACTCAAGATTTCAGACTAATTGTAAATCCTCAGGGGAAAAAAAACATAACTCCAATCAAAGAGTAAGTGCTATTATCCTGGGGATGATATGGTACATTTTTCACACGTGACAGAGGTTATGTCCCTGATCTCAGTGCAAAATCCAACTTCACCTAACTGTGAAGGCGTAAAGCAAGGTAGCAAAGTACAAAAGAGGACAACAGAAGCCTCTAGGTGGGGAAACCCTTAGGTCCTCAGGCAAAAGAGCTTACTGCAGGATGTCACAAGCCTTTACAAATCATTTTCCAATGTGCTCAGGGCAAAACATCTTACGCTGGATGTTGCCAGAGTACAAGTTTCCAGCACAGCATCCCAATTCCTCCTTTAGTCCTATCTGTCTCCCACCCTTATCAATTCCACACCACTGGCGTGGAGAGGGTTTGCCACATAAATCCCACAAGTAAAATAATTCAGATTAGCATGAGTTGTCAACTCTAGACCACTTAGCACTTCAGTATCTCTTACCAGTTCAAAAGGCCCATCCTGACCTCATGTAACTAATTCTCCCCATCACCCATATCTGAAGCAAGTAAGTCTATTAGCTCCTGTTTTAGAAACTGGATACTGTGGGCTGAAAGTTGCTGAATCAGACTGCCATGCCTTAGCTTATCACTGCATTTTGTGAGCATTAAAGAAAACAGGGAGAAGCATGTAGCACCCATTTTCACAAAGGCTGGGATCTGAATTGCCTGTTTGGCACACGAAAAGGCTGCTGGCTTTGCCAGATGGTTCCATCACTGATGTTATTGCTCAGCTCGTCTTCCAGAGGGAGTATAAAAATAGAAAAGATCAACCATCACTTATTAGTTTTCAAAATCCAAATCAATCTCCATAAATTACTCTATTTATCTTAGTGCCGGAGAACACATCTGCCACATCTCCATAAATCTCAACACATGCACTGCAGTCTTGCCTGTCACTTGCCTTTGAATTCCTCAAGGCTGTAGCCCCTCACTCAAACAGGTAGCCTGCAGATGGGTGGCACTTGTACACTAAAGGGGTCCACCAGCAGTGACCTTGCTGGGGCACACCACTTCCAATGAGCACACGCACCCGTACGTTGAAGCAGCACGATCCCAAACACATTTCTATTAACGGCCCCAGGGTGTTCCCACCAAGATCTGAAACTATTCTGACATCAAAAGAAAATCCCACAGAACATTCTTTAAAAGTGACCTAGAAAATTACTATGCCAAGGGAGGGTGCCGGGCAAGGAACCTACTTCTCCACCTTTGCTGCAATAAAGCAACTAAGGATTATTTTATTTGGCTAGAAAAAAAGAAAGCACTGGTACTAGGCAAACAGGATTTTGCTGTCAAAACCCCTCTGAAAACACTCAGCTAGGCAGGTTTAACTTACTTGGTATCCCAAAACCTGTCGCTAAGAGACAGGCACCAAGTCTTGCTGATAAAACAGCAAGAAAATTCTTTTCTCAGGGGTATCTGTGCGACAGAATGAACTGAGGGGCTTTTCCCCAAAGTATTTTCTGAAGATAATGGCAATGAGAAGGCTAAAAATTGTATGCGTTTATGTGTCTGTCTTGCTTTCAAGTGACAACCTGTACATCCAGTTCTTAAAAGCACCTCATCTGTTAACACATGCATTTTCTGAGGCCTATAATGTTTGGCTGTGAGCTCTGTTTGGACTAGACAGCTCCATTTGGGTCTGTCACGTGTCCAACAGTGGAGCGGGAACATCACTAAAACACCAGCAAGTTCAGGTGCCCCTGCAAGGCGAAGAGCTGGCTTTCACTGAGCCAGCATTCCAGGTTTCTGAGTCTCCACATTTATGGAATTCCTTTCTTATTTTAGAGGCAAGAACTTCACTTTCTTTAGCTATAAAAGGAGAATAGATGAGGAGACAGACAGGCAGACTGAAAGACATTAACAGAGGTCCCAAGGGACCAGGACAACAGCCTACCCTTTGGCTTCGCAGCGTGACACCTGCAGATTTGAAGTCAGGAAACTTGATGCCAGCAGTCTCAGGAACAGCCTGAAAGAGATTGAAACAGGATGTGTTAATGGAGGAAACACAAGATTTCATACGGAGACTGTCTGAAGGGGAAACACTATTTCCTATGACAGAGAACCACCTGCCACAGCCACACGTCAGAGCTGAGGCAAGAGGAAAATCCCAAGCAATGGGATTCAGTGGGAAAATCCCAAGCAATTGACCGAGAAAAATACTCCATCTCAAGGTATCTTTGGAGAGCTCAAGCATTTTTGCTTGGTTGGTTTAAATGCACTGCTCTACACAGAGACTTACATCCCCCCACACAGGCATAAACCCTAAATGCTATTCTTGAAACTAACATACGCATATTTGCACAATATCATCCTTACTTAACTTGGGCCCATTTCACTGATCAGAACAGCCCAGTACTTCCCTAAATCTTGCCTTTTGACTGCAAGTCCTCTAAGGAACGAGCTGAGACACCTCTGATGTGTACAGACACGAGCCCACTGATGAGAATGTAAGGGCTGCACCCCTCCAGGGTGGCCTGCTGTTTATACACATTTTGCCATTTGTCCACTCATTAGATAGTTTTCTTTCTTCCCCACTTCACATTTTAAACATAGCAATGCAAGGTAGCAAACTTCTAATGCTACTGCTGCTAGACAGTAGAGCATTTAGTTGCATTTCAACAAAATGGAAAAAAAAAATGCAATCCCTTAAAAATGTGTGCTGCTGAGCAGAGCACAAGGTGAGCAAACTGAACTTCTAAATGATTAAACCAGGCTATTTGCAGGGCCCTGTGCACTGAATGGTGTGGGGTCCCCTGAATGGGTCAGAGATACTCATGATTCAATCTAATAATAGCCACAATCTCTGCAAAACACATGCTCAATCATGCTTTTCCAAAAGGAAGTGTAAGCTCAAATCTCCCAATTTCTTTGGAGACAGCATTCACCTTGCTGCTCCCACATTTCTCTGCAGAGAGGCTCTGCGACCTGCTCTTTGTTCATTCCAGACAGGGCTGAGACAACCAGGGCTGCCCCAAGATCATAAGAGATGCTGAAGGACAGTGACAATTCCTCAAGTCCCCCGACAATGACTCTCACATCACTATCAGCTATCTCTGTGTCATGGTCTTGAGGCTGCACCTTGCAAACTGCTCTGTGTGGCCAGGCACTGATTTTTTTTTTCAGTTATCTGTAGTCAGTCCAACAAACAGAGGCCCCAGGAAGAGATTTCTAAACATTACCCTGGTGGAAAAAGTATTCTCTACCTACCAACAGGACTGACGAACTTGTAAGGATCACTTTGATCTTGCGTAGGATGTACCCTCCCTGCTTGGATTATTAGAGACAAAAAAGGCTGCAATCAAAACCTAATCCTCTCTGCTTCCTTTGGACGAAGGCTGGCTTTTAGACTCTCCAAACTCTGCCCCCCAGCCTGTTGCTGAACACCCTGACATGAGGGAAAATCAGCAGGGAACGGGAAATCAGCGTCGTTGGCTGAGCCAAGACAACTCTGACTGCACTCAGCGCATAAGCAATTAAATGGGTTCTTTTGCCTTGTGTGCCTGTACATGCTGTAAACGCTTCAACCTCAATTGACTCTTTGGTAAATGATTTTCCTTTGTTGAAATGATGCTGATGCAGCTCCCGATTCAAATTCTTAGTTAAAATGCAATTTTTTTCTTAACATTTCCCGGCTATAGTTGGTAATTGACTCCTAATGGACTCTGTCATGGTTGAAATGATGCTAGTGCAACAACAGAAACCGCTTCTCTGTCCACGCTGGCGTGCCTATGCACTATATGCCGTCAGACAGGCACCAGCCACCAGGCAATATTTAGGGCTGGACTCCCTCACCTTGGCATCCTCAGCATCTTTCCAGCGTCATTCTCCATCACCACCCTTTTTCCATTACCACCAATGATGAGCTGCTTTCTTTAGAGGGAGATAACGCCAGCCATGGTTGAGTTTTACCAGATCAGCCCTCATTCAATGAGGAATTAATTGAATTCAATGCACAGGGTGCCCTGTGATATTATATTAATTGCACAGGGGGCAGGGGGACCGAAACAATGTTTTAAGGAAGTGGTGGCCATTAGGCACACTTCATCAAGCAATAACTGTCTAGCATTCACTGCTTCTCTCACCTCCCTGCACAGACTCTTTTGGAGGACAATGAACACAAGCACTCTCTGTTCACAAGGTGGAGGGACAGGAATTCCCAGGCACTCACTGGAAACATCTGAGATTTTGTGACAACCCTTTCCTACTGAAGGTGCTGAATTTAGTTCAGTCCATGTTGTCCTCTTTCCAGAAAGGGAAATTGAGGTAACATCAAATGTGAATTGAAACCTGTGTTCTGGGCTCCTTAGACTTTAGCTCAGCTCAGGGAGAACTAAGAAGCAATAGCTCCCAGAATACAAGAGTCCTCCAGCAGGACTGCTCTGATCACAACTGAGGATCAGGAGAGGAGCATGTATTGAGCTTGGGGAGATGCTGCTGAGACCCAGGAGTGGCAAAAGAAAGGGAAACCTGGACTAGAAAGAGAACGCAGGTGAAAGATAACGGGTTTGTGGGGTAACTCTGCACAGCTGTACCAGAATACACTTGGGAGAAGCAGGGAGACAGATGCTTCTCCTTGCCATGAGCCATGAATGGCTGGCATTATTTCATCCCATTTCTCAGAGAAGGAAAGGGAAACAGGACTTAAACTGGCATTTTTCAAATGGGAGAGAGAACTCTGACTGCCTTAGACCAATCTGCCTTCCAAAAGACATAACTGAAAAAGCATTTGCTAGAAGGCAGCCAGCACCTACTCCCCTGAAAAGAGCAGAGGGCCTAATCCTAGTAGTATTGCTGAAGGAAACACATTACCAGCCAGAGCATAAGCAGGGGAAAGAAAGAAAAGAAAAAAAAAAAAGAAATAAATGTTTACAGGCTTCTCTGTCTCCTTCTTCTGTGGCAGCTTCTTCTTGGGAGCCTTGCGCTCAGCACGTCTCTGCTCAGTGGTGGTGTCGGCAGCTGTGATGAGCTTCTGCAGGTCTTGAGTTCTCTTTTCTCTCTCTTTCTTCCTGGTTTCGATTTTGCGTAGCTCCTGGATGAGGTATTCTTCTTCTGCCACCTGCAGACCAGAACACGGAAACGCAATCAGAGCAGCAGAGGAGGCCTAGCAAGGCAAGGGGGCCATCTACTGACAACAGCTCTGCTCTGGGCCAGCCTGGGAATGACTTTAAGCTCTCCTGCCCAGTATCTTGGATTTGCAGAGCTCATTATGCTCCACAGCCTTACCCTGCAACTATGACAATACCAGTCTACAAACTGGCAGGTACCGTATCACCACATCTGTGATGCACCCTTCAGCAGCATCCATAAATTATTAATCCCACTGAATATACTGTACTTGCAAATGCAGTGTTATGAAAAGCTGGCTCCCCTCCCCAGACATAGCAGGTGAAACCTAGAGCAGCTATGCTTAGTATCAGCACATCTGTGAATGTGGGAAGGACAAGCAGATTTATTACACGTATGAATTTGTCATTAGAGGGAACTATTAACAGAGAAGGATGCTCTCTCCCAGCCTTTGGGGGGGACACAGTTCCTTAACCTCTAAACCCTGGGACCATTACACAGCTTCAACAAAGAAGAGAACTAAACACGCAGATTTACAGTCTTTGATGCTTTCTGGAAAGATTTTTACTCTACAGGAAAGAATTCTCTCTCCATGGGACTCAGGGACTCGTATGGATACTGATCTGAGAATTTGTTTCTATTGAGGGGAGTAGTACAGTAAGTGTCACAGAGGTGGTGTTGGCAGTTACCAGAAATCATAACTCTGCTCACCTAGCCCTCTCACCTGCATAGTCAGATTTCTCAGTTATTGTCCTTTTGTATCCCTTAAAATGACATGAACTCAACAACAAAAGCAGTACTTAGATGTTGCTCTTTTCTTATCCAGTCTTTCTTTCCCCTTCCCACCCTTTGGCCCATTTCATCCACCTACTGATTCAACTTATAAATCTTTTGGAGTAGTGATGCTCTATTCCCCAGGTTACCTGCTCTGGTGTCCTATTGTACAGCCTTTCCAGCTGTTCCTTCCTTCGCCTCTCATGGCCAGCATCAAAGACTGGGATTTTCAGGTCTGTGCCCGGAGCTGCACGAATATTAGCCAGCTTGGCACAGATGTGATAATATCGTTCCTTCAGGTCCTCCACTGATCTTTTCTATGGAAAACATCACAGGAGCACAACATTATGGGAGAACCAAGCAAAACCTTGTGTAGTAGCCAGCTAAGGACCACTGGCTGAAGGATGGCAGCATATAAGACACTGCCTGGGAGGAAGATCCTTGCCAGTCCCAGTGCAACCACAGGGAAGGGGGAGTTTCTCAGTGAACTGCGTGAATTAACTGCCACGGGTTCACAGCTACTGCTTTAAAAACACCCACCAGAGGGTCCAACAATACAGCAGTGAAGCACTCCCAGATAAAAGGATGCAAGGATAGCTGCCTCAAGAGGAGAAAACCTGTGAACAGGAAACTGTGACAAAAGCACGGGACACCTCCTCTGAGCTGCTCCAGACAATGGCCATTCAAGCCGTAAACAAGAAGGTATCGGCTGCAACAATTCATTGCCCATCGTTACATGGAATATGAGCTGTGTTCCCTTACTCCAAGCACCGAAGGTGTTTGGGCTGCCCAGCTGGGCAGACTCTTCTTATTCCACTTTGCTACAGGCTCTTCACATGAGCATTTTAGAAGGCAAAATAAGCTCCAGCATTTGGAGCTGTTCTGTAAGAGTCCCATCATTCCCCTGTGTCACCAGGAGACATGGAACCATCAGTTACAAGAGATTTACAACACCAGGATTGTATCTTCAGACCATTGATGGTCCCTGCTTCACAGCAGAAATGACAGAAACCTGCACCAGGTCAGATCACAAGTCAGGAGCCGCACTAAGGAAAAATCCCAATCCCCAGGAACCGTTAGCAGATCCTTCTCCCAGGGCCTAGACTGGAATCCAAGACACCTATCCCGCTCAGCTAAACAAATTCCCCAGCTGCCTTATCTTCAAGGAACAATGAGTTGTTCTCCTGGCAGGGGCAAACCTTCTAACTTTCTAATAAAACACAACAGGGAATGAGCACAAGTCACAGTGGATTTAATTAGAAACAAAGCAAGCAGCAATGCCCTGTGCTGGAAATTCAATATTCCTTGCTGCCAATAATTCATTATTTTCCCCTAATTAAGTTGATATAAAGGGTAATTTGGTCTTTGCAGTGCAGCATGCCCTGCATGTGCCGTAGTAGCAGGTTGCTAGAAGCACCTTGGCCTCTGGGACTCACCTTGAACTGCTGGTGATCATAGCGGTCATGAATCACCACAAAGCGCAGATCAAAACGCCGAGCCAAGTCAAAGAGGTGGTCTGTCTCAGCTTTGGTCCACGCATCATCATGGAGATACATCTGGTACTCCTGCTCCGAGTAGACAGGTACCTGCACTGCCTATGCAGAGAAAAGAAAAACATGGTAGCGCTCTTGCAGTACTCTTCTCACTGCCAGCCGGTGAGGGCTGAGATACTTGAGCCAAGAACAAGAGCAGCGCAGTAACAGGAGGGGGCTGCCAGGACCCTGGAACATGGGTCCTGGTAGGAAACATGATGAGTAGGCAGAGGACTTGACAAGGAGCAACGTGTGATCTCAGGGCCATGAACATGACATTCTAGGGGTCCTACCAGGAAATACTGCCTGGGAGGCTGAAACCTATTTCAGGTGGCTGACACAGGCAGAGGTCAGCAATCCATGTCCTGACAATAGGTTTTAAAATTAGCAGGCTAACTTGACACTGAAACCAAGGTTCAGCCAGCCTCCCTGCATTCCTCCCATATAGCAGCACCAATACCTTGACATAAACAGTCGACTCTACTAGGGCTGGGACACGCTCACTTGTACGGGAAGAACGGGAAAGGCAAGGAGTGACGGTTCCTAGCATTTAGCACACCTTCTGCTTTGATACACAACCCACTTCTTTCATGTTTGGTGCAGACAGAGCCATGAAGATCTGAAAGACTGGGTGCTGTACAACTGAGGGCCATAGATTTGGCAAACAACTATGTCTCTCCCTTCCTCATCCACCCTTTCTCCAACAGAGCCACAGGGCCAAATGACAGTCCAACTCTCAGTGTCCCAGGTGTCTAAAAGGTTCAACCCACACCACTGCCCCCAGCCTGGAACTGCTCTGCAAGGGCTCTAACCAGAACACAAGTGTCACATGAGTACTAAAGGAACAGTAAAAATACTTGATGTATTAGGGGAAGTCCTAGTGCATGGTAAAGCAAAAGCGCAAACAAGTCTGTGCTTTCCTCCCTCACCCCCTTCCACCACTCCTGCACTGGAACTTCGGTCAGCCTGAGGAGGTCCTGCCTTCACAAGAAAACATGTGTGCAAGCGAGCAGCCCATGTGCTTCAACGCCTCTATGCCCTCCCAAGTCCTACACCAGAAGAGTCATTCCCATGAACTCCACACAGCTCAATGTAGCATTTCTGAGCCTTCAAACTACAGCCTCTTTAGGTCTACTGCCCTTCTTCCATCACTCAGACACAGAAGCTTAAAGGTGAAGCATATCTCTTGGGGATGCACTGCACCTCAACCTTCAATTATCGCCTCCACCAGGAGAAAAGCCATCCTACTAGACACCCTAAGGATGTCCCATGTACATCATGAAAAATAAAAATATTTTCTAGAGTAGCACACATACACGAAAAGAGCCAGGGCCCTCTGCAGTGGATGGAAGGGAAGGCGGCAGATGCCTGATCAGAGAAGAGAATGGGACAAGAGCAAAGAGCAGTCCCCAAAACACCTCCTCAGGCTCACTCATGGCTGCTCAGGTAAGAACCGCTGATAAGTGTGAAGGTGGGAACTCATCAGATGGAAAGCTTGAGCCAGCCACGGAATGACTGTAAGTTCAAATGCAACATAGCCATGAAAATGCAAATATGACCCCCAGAGAGGGATTTCCAGCAGAAACTGGCAGAGTTTCAGTTGCACAACAAGACCTTGGCAGGAATACCAACTACAACTCTACTGACCCCTGTTCAGGAAAGATGAACTGAAATGGGAACAAGTACAGAGAAGAACAACAAGGATGAGTAATGGGGTGGGGAGCTTGTCTTCCCACAGCAGATTGGAAGAGAAAGGAGCCTTGCAAAGGACGTCTGAAAGGGAATCTGACTGCAGGCTTCAAGTATGTTAGATGGAATGAAAGGAATACCCACAGGAAGAAAAAAACAACTGAAATAAGGACAAAGAAATTGGCTTGCAAAGAAATGTCAATTTAACATGGAAAATTTAACATGGAAATGAGAAATGGAGCAGAGACAGTCTGGAACAGCTTCCCAAGGAAGGACAGTGGCAGGAAAACCCAAGTGTTTTTCAAAAGGAACTTGATCCGTTTATGAAAGGGACTGGATGGTGCAGGACCTGAAGGAGCCAAGAAGAGGATTCAATGGCCCAGAAAACCCCTCTCAATCCTACATTTCACACTATAAACTCGCACAATGATGGGCATTAAATTAGCTGAAACTGCTCAGGAAAGATCCTGGAGCCATGAGACAGTTCTGTAAAAACATCAGCACAATGCCTAGTAGTGGTGAAAAGACAAACTGAATAGTAAAAATTATCAGGGAAATAAAGAGAAACACAGCCAACCTACAAACCCGCCATGCTTCCCTAAGTGAAACACTCACTCCTAGTCCACCCATTTCAAAAGAAATTATGTTTGAGCACAACAAGGGTGAAACAGGGCACAGAAGGGCAGATGTATGTCCAATTACGGAATACATGGTACACAGCAAGGACAATTTACTGCATCACGTAACACAAGATCTCAGAGGCATGAAACAAAACTCCAAGGCAACAGTTTAAAATGAGCAGAAGAAAGCACCTTTGCACACCATACAAAATTAACCTGAAGAACTCATTACCATGGGATATTCACAAAGCAGCTTTCTGCCCTGAACATATCTAGCAAGAATTATTAAACACAAATTCCAAGTTAAGAAATCCTTAAGCCAAAGATCACCAGAAGCTAGGAAAAAATGCTCTGTATTTGCCCCATTCCCATCCTCTTTCTCTAAGCCTTTACTAAGGGTAGCCAGAAACAGGATATCTACTGAGAGAGGTCTTTGCTCTGACACCAGTGAAGCTGCTTTTATATTCCTATTTAACACCCTGGATCAAGGCTCAGTGTACACTGTGAAACCTAAGTTTACATTTTGGATCTTGCAATGAAGAGAAGGGATTTGGTTTGGAGACTGGATGCACAGAGAAAAGGCAAAGCAACTGAGCAGTGATGCAGGAGCCGGATTAGAGAGCTTGAGCGACCAATAGGACAGACTACCCAGGAAAAAGGAGTTATGTCAAGGGGAGCGAGAGATTCAGGCAGAGGTATCACGTACATGAGAAGGAACTCACAGAAGTGACTGTAAAAGTAAATAAAATTCCTCTGACATAGCAAATATCCGCAAAACTCATCAGTGCCTTCTACCCTCTCAACTACAGATCCACAAGGGTAACAACTTGCTCGTAATATTATGTAATTGTGCATGTGCAGATGGCAGAGGTCTGTGCCACTAATCTAAAGGTTGCAGCCTTGCTGAAGGTTCTTCTGTCTGTCAATTCACGGTACCTGATAAAGTTAAGGAAACAAGAAGCGCATAATTACAACACCCATGTGTGGCCCCCTCTGATAAACTCGGTTGAACTCAGCCAAAAACTGTTACAGCTGTGCAGTCTTAGAGACAATTACACTCCCAAAATTTCACTCAGACAGCTAGGTAGGTGCCTTGACTAAGTGAGTCATGCTTCAGACTTCCACCCTAGACATCAGAGAAGAGATACCACAGGAGGCTCTTACCAATGTCCCAGCAAGATGAAAAGCATCAGTCAGAGCTTGAGCCTTCTAACATATAAGGTCAACCAACCACTTAACTCTGCAGGAAGCCAGGCTTTGTTAGAGCTGATGCTCTGTGGGTTACAAACCTAAAATGTTGTATACAGTTATACGCAAGCAGAGCTTTTGTGGAATCATGTTAGCACGCACTTTTTTTCCCCCCCTTCAGATTTGCATGATGAAGAGGGTTAAATTACATTATGGAGGCACCCTAACTCTGCTCCTTCGTAACTTTGGAGGTCCTGACTTTGAAGTATAAATCTTGATGTAGCTTTCTTTGTGCATAGACATGAAAGCCCCATCCACTCAAAGCAGATACATCTGGGACAAAAGACAGCAGGAGATTACAACAACACATTGTGACAACTGAATATAAGACACAAAGAACAGGGTACTGCATCACACTGATACCACAAGACCAATTGCAGAGGGAACACAACGTAATTTAGCATCTGTGCTGGAATCTGGCCAAGAGGCCACAAGCCAGCTTTTTGGCCACAAAGCCCAAGCGATTTTTTTCATACTGGGAAAAATAACAAGACTTACGACTTTAAAGTCTCACTCAGAATAGAGTATCTTTTACTATCTAGAGCCTTTAATCACAGGGAGGATGTTGGTTAGGAACTGTATTAGATGGCAGAGTGCCTCCTTACCAAATCAATGACTGCACACCTGAAACACAAGGGACTCTAGCAAGCTCTGATCTCATACTGAGCCCACTTAGCTTGAATGATTTGGAGACATCATACTCAGTGGTCATGTGGCTGCAGGCCACGCTGCAATTTAAAATGCAGTTGCCAAATCTAACTCAGTCTTTGCGTGTTGAAAGAACCAACTTCCTGTCTGGACATTCAAGAAGTTGACTGAAGGGTATTTTCCAGCTGCTATTTATATGCTTTTGTTTGAAAGTGCTCCCACTTACTTTATTGAACCTGGCAAAAGGGTAGTCCTTCCCTTCCTCTGCTGCTCTCCTCCAGTGGTAGAACATCGCTCCATCTTTTCTCGCTGGGTTGGTGAAAGGCATCCACTTCCAAGGCCGGACTTTCTTGGACCCCAGTTTTGCTTTGACTGTTCGATAACCCTGAGTTGTATCACTTGGCAGTAGCGGAGGTGCATCCCTGCAGTGGAGAAAAGCAGTGGCTGATGAGAAGCAAGAAGCAGCCCAGGACAAACTCAAAAAGATTTCAGGCTCAGAGTGGGATCTGCCACTACAATGCTTAGTGTGGGAAAACCCAAGTTTAAACTTTATTCTGGGTTTTGCACTTCCCAGACTGCAATGCTGCCTGCATCAGAGGACAGAATACTCAGCACGGATGGGCTTGAACAGAACCATCTGGAAAGCAAACTGTGCAAGAGACCCCTGGGGCAAGGGTACAATCCATAACAAGCTAAACACAGGCTGCAGCAGAACTCTTTTTGCAGAAATAAAAGCAGGTGCTGTTCCCAGTTGTGAATAAAAGAGAATTTCATACAGAAGGGTAAGAACACTGCCTTGTGTGCACTAGACTATTGTGCCTGTATCCAATTCATCTCCTGTGCAGAGCAAACCCCTCAAATTCAGAAAAGAGAAGATAGACACGGCCGATGACTGTCTAAGAGAGAATGGCACAAGCACGGGCCAAGCACAAAGGGGAAATCAATGTGGGAAGCAAGACTCCCTTTGGTTTCAAGAGGATGCTGCCCTGACACCAAAAGCCCAGGCTACCCCACAACCTGCACAGATGACCATAAGCTCTTACTTTTTGTCAGAGTAGAGGAGTGCATAAACTTCTCGGTGCATTCCTTCTGGCCTCTTAAACGTCAATGTCTCTGAAGATTTCTTGGATTTTTTCTGAAACAAAAGAATAGCATTTTAGATGCAGAAGTAGCAAACCCTGAGGGAACATTAAACTACGTAACCTGGCATCTGTGATGGTTTTCACTTTTATCTGGTTTTAGGCACCTTGAATTTCTCCAGAAAAGTGCCTGTTCCTGGCAGAAGACACTGACAGACAAAACGTGCCCACTTCCAGTGATAGCACTCACCAGTACTCAAGCACTTCTTTTTGCTGATAATACACACTTAAATTCCAAGTTGAACATCTGGCTGTAGTTTTCAAGGGCTGGTGCACTATGCCTGTTTTTACTAGGTAAGCACTGTCCTCACATGAAGGCAGTAATGCATTTAATTAAGTGATTCTCCACCTTTTAGAGAAGATAATAAGAAACGTCTTCCCACCTTCTCTTAGTTTTAGTCACTGTGTTCTGCAGAAACTTCAGTTTTCAGCAGTTGTGATCAAGCCCTTACAGTAGCCCCAAATCAAAACTACCGGTATCATCTACAAAAGGAAATCCCCATTCCTGCCTCTGCTCTCCCATTTATACAGCAAATAATATATTTTTTTTTTTTTACATTGTTTCTTCACACTAGGAATTCAGCACAGACGACTCAATCTGGCCCCTAAAACCTTGACAGAACTGATGGTTTCTAAGACACAGTCCACCTCATATCCCATATACAAGCTTATAAAGCAATCAGCTTTGGATTTAGGTAGATACAGTAAGAGCCACATTACCAAGGTACACTTTATTTAAGAGGGGCAAATTTACTGAGTAGTCCAGAGCATTTGGTCTAACTGTACCATCTTAATAACTACTAGCCATGTCACTACTTTTAAGTACTTGTTTACCATACTGTTACCAACTTGTAAATCAGAATATTTTGCAGTAGTAAAACTAACACTGTATCATAAATTGTATTAAATCCATACAGTCACCTTTATCGCGCAAATTCAAAATCCCATTAAAAAATAATAATCTATCAGCTTGGACTACAACTACTTTCCATAAAACTTCATGGCAGACATTCATTATATTAGCACCTTTTCACTCCTAATCAAACACCTTTTTCCTAGTGCGTCCATCACTTTGCCCACGAGCGATGTAAGGCCAACCAAGGCAGTTACCCGCGGGTCACCACACACCCTGTTTGAACACTGGCTTCTGGAATTCCCCCAAAGTTCCCAGATTTATTAAAAGTTAATATCAGCAGGGCAGAGATCAGCTCAGCTCGCTCTTTTAGGAGCTGAGAACAAATTACTTGGTCCTGCTGATTTAAATGTTTTTATGCCTAGTAATTTTTATTTTAACATTCTCTGTCACTAATGGACTGGAAAGTACTTCACGGTTCTCTTGTGATTTAAAGACATCAATCTGTTTCTTTTCTAATTGAGAGCAGATCTATTTCCTGAGCAAGTGCTGCACTATTATTAGCAATTTTGCTCTCTCCATGCAATAATGACTTACACCTTTGGTTTGATTTAGTTTCCATACTTTGTAGAAATTCAGAATGTTTCACTCATAACTGCAAGCGGCCTCCTGCATTCCTCCCAAAACCTCTCACTGCACCTGCTCATCCTGTCTCCTGCCATTACAGTAAATTTGAGGAGAAACCCATCTTACGCTCTGCTCCAAAAGGGAGACAGACAGCCACCAGTACTCCTTCAGCTCTCTGCTAGCTAACAGACAAATGCATCTAAATCAAAGAACTCGCAATTCCGAACACTCAGTGGCACAAGATTGCAGGCTGAATCCGGCCAACAAGCTGCTCACCGGACACACTATTCACCAACACAGGTGATAACCGCTGATTTTAACATTTCAGCTTTTGAATTACTGAAAGTCATCAGTTTTCAATCACACCAATTATACTATATGTCCTATCCCCAGCAGTCATGAAACCACTGTCCTTCTCTTCAGAGACAAACATTTCACTGAAGGCAAGTAAAGGCACTCAGTAGGTACTTTCAGTGACGGGGTGGTTGTGTATGTTTTGTTGTGTTTTATTTGTTTTTTTCCAAACAAATACGAAGTCTTTACTTCAAATCAGACCATGTCTGTATCAGAGAGCTCCTGGGGATTTCTCTCCCCTGGCTCGTTTCCAAGCACCTCCACATCTCATAACTACTCATGAATTGACCTTCCCAACACCTTGCAAAGCACAGGACACCCAAGAGCTCACCTGAATTTAAAATACAGAAGGCAACAACATACCATAGCATATTACCACACAAAACACAGCACATGACAGCATACGTCCTAAACAGAGATTATTAACTTGCCCACATTCCCACAAGCAACACACCCCAGTTCTCCCAAACCCATCACACACCTTCCCCGCATGGAAACTGCTCCCACGGTTTGAACACATTTACTGTTCAATCAAGTCAGATGTTTTTTTCTTCTAAAACAGGACTGTGTTACATTATTTCCATCTGCTTGGGGGCTAGACGGTAAATATACTTCACACTTACTCCACAAAATGGAAATTTTAGAGAGAGGTGAAAATGTCCTGAGGCCAGGCCCAGCTCACCAGAACACCACTTACACAGCTCCAGCTTAAACACTGCCCCAAATGCCACAGCACAGTTAACTAAGAACCAGGAACCCAGGAGCAGGGCCCTCCAGGCATTTCCAGACACTCCTAGGAAACTCCAAAATAAATGGACTATGGTAGGAACATGCTTTATTCTATCTTTTTTCCAATATTCACCCCAGACAGCACATGCAAACCCAGCCAGTGCCTAGAAAACAAGCAGCAGCCCCTTAGGGTGTTGCGATTCACCTTATCCGAGTTGATGATATCCTTTTTGTTGATGGTGCCCGTATTCTCTGACTCCACGCCGCCCAGCTCCAGGATGTCCCGCACATCTGCACCTGTCGCCATCTCTCCGCCTGCCCCCTGCCCTTCTCTGCCGCCGTCCTGTCCGTCCTCTCCAGTTCTGGAAGGGGGGAAACAAGGGGGCCGGAGTTAGCATGCACCTCCCACGGGGACATCCCATACACAAACAGGCATATGTTTATATTTATATACAAGTATATCTACATACTTACACGCGCATATATATATATACATATATACACACACACACACGCGCAAGTATATCTACATATACACACACAGACCCCTCAGCCGCCTCTCCATCCTCCCCAGGCCCAACAACGGGGCCTTGTACCCGGCCGGTCCCAGAGCCCACGCACGCCGAGTCCGCGGCCCGGAGCCCCGCGGCGGCGTCCCGGGAAGCCCGTGGAAGGACGGTCGGCACGAATCGCCACCGTAGGAACACGGCAACCCCGAACCGCGCCGGTCCCGCGCTCACTCACCCACCCGCGCCGGCTCCACGGCCACCGGGACGGTGCGACCACCACAGCGGCCCGGGCAGCGCTACTTCCGCTCCCGCCGAGAGGCGCCCGGAAGTGCCCGGAGCTCTTTGGGGCACGCACCACGGTGGGTGCGAGGGTAGAGAGTTCGCGCCCCGCTGCCGGCAGGTCGCGGCGGTGGCGGCCCCGGGCCCGGCGTCGCCGGTGCTGCCTCCCCCGCGGCAGCACCCGGACCCGCTCGGGGCCGACGTACCTCCTTCCCCGCCGCACCTCCTTGTCCCTGGGGACCAAAGAGCCTTCTGCAAGCGGGAGTCGCTGCCGCGCCAGGAGGTGGCAGCACAGCCGTGCTCTGCCCAGGCTCGACTGGCGTCGCTGAGCCCGGCCTGGGGCCACCTCCCCGCCTGAGGCCGGCCCGGGGGTCGCCCCGTGTGGGGGAGCAGGGGACTGCAGGGCCTCCCAGGGTGCTCCCACCCTCGCCCCTCAGTTGCCCGAAGCGACAAGCCCGGGGGGAGCCTGTTCCCCCGGGTTGCTGGGCTCTGCCTGGGCCGAGGACAGCGGGGCTGTGGGGCAGGCCAGGGCAGGCCGCACAGAGCCCTGCCCTCCCGAGGGTCTTGGGACTGACCCCGTTCCCCGCAGAGCTCATAAGGAGTTTTCCCGTCTCCTCGCCGCCCGGCGGCTGTCCCTCCCTTGCCGCCAGCCGTGCTGGCCTCGCCGGCGGTCAGCCGGCCGTGCCAGGTGGCCACTTGCCAGGCGGGCGCTGCACCACGTGGCGCATTCAGGCTGCCCGTCCTGGCTTCGTTTGACAAAGCGTCGGCTCCTCACCTTCATGCTTGGCAAGAAAACCCTCCCCAAGCATCCCAGAGCTGCAACGCTTACCTGAGGCCATGGGGCAGCCAGGGTCGAAAGTTTTACTTACAGGACTGTCCTGTTTCCTCTTCCCTGTGGGAGGAAAGAGAGGGGGGAATGGGGAAAGGGGAAGAAATAGCAATGTGGAGCCAGGAGGGACTTCAAGAAATCACCTTCCTGCTGTATCGAGGCAGGAGCAAGGCTGCCTGGCAGAGGTTTGCCCAAAGCAGAAGGTTTTGGCACGGGGCACCGAGATCTATGAGGATCTGCCAGCCACTTCGGATAGCCCAGGAGAGGGGGTGTCCCTGAGGGGACCTCCTGTGCAGTGGCCCCGCTGAGATGAACCCCGCTGTGCCAGGGTGGCTCCAGCCTGTGCTGGAGTTGCCACCGTTCCCATGCCGCTGGCCATCCCTTTCCATGGGGACCTCACCTCCACAGCAGGGCCCAGCCAGTGGCAGTGTACCCCAATGAGAACTGGTGACACCCCATTTAAGCCCTTTCCTGCCCCTTGCCACGCTGCCAGGGGTGGCTTTTAACATCTTGGCCCTTCCTCCCACTAGGACAGAGCTGATCACGAGGTTTCTCCTGTCCTGTTCATTTGCTCTCAGCTCTGCCACGTCCACCCCAGTCCTCCCCCCCATCAGCACGTGTGGCCATTCCTAATCATTTCTAGCACCTCGTTTCTTTTGCCACAGCTGGCCTGGAGGTGGGGTCCATGCTCCCCCAAGATGGGTCTGCAGAGGGAGACAGGGCTTTCCCAGCTCTGCCTTCCTCTGCCTTCGCAATCTCACCCTGCTCTGCCTGGGCACCGCTGCTCCAGGGACAGCTTTATAAGACCAGAGAAAGAGGACCTCTCTTTTTGCCCCTCGCTGGCGGGTCGTTCACAGTCTGTTGGTGTTGTTAAACAGCACTTAGAAAAAACACAACCAGTCCCAAAATAAAATCCAGAGACAAATGGCCATTCAGTGTCATATTTCAATTACATCCCCTGCTTTTAGGCCTGACCTGCTCAAGCCGAGCTTCCAGCCGTATCCCAGCAGGACTCAGCCCAGGCTCTGCCCCAGTACAGGATGACCAACTCACTCCTCTTCAACAAACCAAGCCCACAGCACATTTTGAGCTCTTCTCCCCAGGGTAGCAGCTTTTTAACCCCATGAAAGGTGGAGATTGTGGGCAGCTGGGTTGCGTTATTCACAGCCCACCTCCCCCGCACCTCTGTGTCACTGCAGGGCTGTGTCCCACCAGCAGGTCTATGGACCCACAACCAAAACACATTAGCTGGGTGCTTCTGCTAACCTGATCAGCAGCGGAGCAATTAGCACTGCCTTCAAAGGAAACCCAGAAATGTTGTTTCTGGGCAGCAGCCGCTGCATCCCAGAGCTTGTACAGCCTTCAAAGAGCAAAAGGACACAGCTGGAGACCTTTGTCAGCCTGCACACACTTGGTCCATCCTTGAGAGTCCTGCTTGGGGACACGTGCCCAGGTCTGTCACCTCCCCGGCGCACAGGAGTCCTGCCCTGACAAGGCACAGGGAAATCCCAGGGGATGCAGCGAGTTGGGGAAGGCCAGCAATGGCAGGGAGCCCAGTGCTTCTGCGCCCCAAGGCTTTGGCAGGGGGACAGCAAAAGCTAGCAGCACTGTCCTGTCACTGCAACCCCATCACCCACCTCCTGCCATCCTGTGGGCACAGGGTGCCAAGCCTGGGTGACCCAGCAGCTGGGGCAGAGCTGTCCCCCCACATTTAACCCTGGCAGAAAGGCAGCGCTGGCCCCCTCCTAGCCAGCTGCCTGCCCCCCAGGGTTCTGGGGGAAAGAAGGATGCTTCTCATGCCCTTTGCCGGTGCCCTGGCTGCCAGGCATGGCCAAAGGTGGCCCTAGGCCAGAGGTGTGCGTGTCTCCAGCCTGGGGCTCAAGGTGTTGCGTGTCTCCCGGCCTGGCACCAGCGGAGGAGGACAAGTGCAAACACTGCGGCCAGTGGGGCGGGAGGAGGTTATCTGGGGCCCGGCAGTGGAAAAACTCTCGGTGTGTGACTAAGGCATGATAGCACCAGGTGTGGGTCCAGGCAGGGCATGCAAGCCGGGGAGTTATCGCTTCCCCGTGGGTTCAGGTGCCTGAAGCCAAATGTTTCCTAAGGGTGCGGTGACAGCCACAACCCCGTTATCACGGCGCCTGGCCCACCCCAAGTGGCGGGGACGTGGGGGAAGGCTGCTGGACCTACCCTCCATGGCAGGGATGGGACACTTCCCACCGCCCCACTGAGAGGAGGGACAAAAGCCCTGGGAGCATCCTTCGGTGGGGATGCTCTGTCCCTGGGGACCAAAGTTCCCACCTTGCCTTGTGGCAAGGAAAGGTCTGTGTCAGCCCCTCCAAGAACCCCCAAACTGTCCCTCCCACCCCGGAGCACCCGCATCCCTTCCCCAGCTCCATGCTGTCCCCATGGACCGTAGCAACCCCAGGGTTGAACCCTGGGCAAGGAGCCCTCCCAAACCTGCAACCCCCCCTTCTCCCCACGGCCCCACATCCCCAGGCCACCTCTGTGGGACCTGTTGGCTCCAGCATGGGGGATCCCCAGAAGCTGGGTCACCCCCAGTGGACCGAAACCCACCTGAGCTGCTCTTTCACCCCCGCCTTCAGCCATGAAACCCCCGGGGCCCTGCTCCTGATGGCAGGTGACTGCAGGGTGCCAGGCCACGCTGCGGCCATGACTCACTCCTCTGCTAGGAGGTGTTTCTCCATGCCTCGCTCCTTCCCTTCCCCACTTGCCTCCCCGCTGCACCCCAAAGCCATGAGGTTGAGCTTTAAGGTTTGCAGGGGGGCTCAGGGTCCTCTGTGTCATCTTCCGCCGTGGCTCCCAGGGGGCTTCTTGCCAGAGGCGACGATAACGGACAGCCAGGCTGGTGGGAGGAGATACATCCCAGAGCAGGGTCTGCATGGCCCTGGTGTGGGCATGGTGGCGTGGACATCACAGCATTGCCCTGACAGCCAGCTTTCCCTCTGCACCATCCCTACAGCAGCCCAGTGTGTGATCCAGGACCCTGAGACTGTCGCAGGCTGGGCCAGCCATGGGCCCAGGGGTTGTACGTGGGTAAATCAGCCCTTCAGGAGTCAGCATGGCTTCTCCGGAGCATCCCCTCTCCTCCGGCACAGGACACACTGTTAGTGCCACATCTCCTGCAAAGCAGGGTCCCACCCGGTTGACTGGCACATTTTGGGTCCCCATGTGCCCCTGCCAGGCTGGGGCAAAGCGCTTCCCAGCTGACCGTGGGCACACAGACCGCAGACAGGGATTGTGTCCCAGCCCTGCCTTCCTCAGCACTGCCAAGGGTGTTTTCTTGCTGCCCTCATCGCTTTGCAGGGCAGGTTTTGCTGGGGACGGGAGCGGGCTCCCTCCTCCAAGGGAGAGCGCATCTTGGCCCAGGCAATTGGAAGAGGGTGTTTTTTATTAACAACAAATTAACCGTAATTGTCATTTCCACTCCTCGCCCAGGCAAGGTTCCCAGCCATGCTGGTCTCTGCAACCGCCGTGCCCCACCGTGTGCCCGAAGGAGCGCCTTGCCCCGGGCCCAGGGGAGCAAACCTGGAGCGGCTCAGCCCGAAGAAGGAGCCAAAATGCCTTCCCCTGGCTCTCACCTCCATGTAAGGCAGCGGCAGCAGAGCCGGACCTCGCTCCCGCCCTAGCGCAGTGATGATGAAAGGCAAGGAAGAACTGGTTTGTGCTCTGATCTCAGAGCCCAACCTCAAAACAGCCGCGGACCGTCACTCCGGCTCCCAGGATGCTTAGGGAGGACAGGACAGCAGAGCCAGCCTTTCCAGTGGGACGGGATGGTTGGAGAAATTCATCGTTCCCCTGGAAATAAAAATAATAATCATAATAAAAACACAAAGCCAGAGATTACTTATACGCATACAAACACGCAGGCACGCACTCTCTCCCCATCTGGCTTTGCCAGCCTGACTCATCGCTAATTCAAACAGCCCACACCTTTCCCTCTCCCTCCATGTGACATTTTGAACAAGACTCTGGGGAAGAGGCAGCAGTTTTTCTCCGGACACCCCACCAGCATCAGACCGTCGCCTTTGGGTAGCGAGGGTCCCAGTAGCAAGACATCCCTGGTAACCCATCACCGGTCACTTGTGTCCCAGCATGGTCACCCCCACGCAGGTACCTCTCAGAAAGTGGGGCAAGTGGAGGGTGGAGGCGTTTTGGCTGTAGAAAGGACAAGTGATTGAGCCTGGTGGATCTGTGACACCTGTGGATGCAGTCCCATGGTCCCATGCCCAGGCCCGCAGGCAGGATGCAACATCCCAAGCTGCTGCCACCCTGCCTAGAGACACCCACACTGTTGAACCTGCTCAGAGCAGACCCCAAGGCTGGGTGCTGGCCCCGGGACACTCAACCTGACCCCAAAACACTCACACCCCCTCGGGGAGGCATCAGTCCCGTTTTGCCCTTCCCATCTCTTTTTCCAGCTTGACTCTCCACAGCTGCAAGCAGGAAACCAGGAAGGAGCGGGATCAGCCCTGCCCAGCTCCTGTTCGCAGCACTGCTACATCCCATTTCCGCTTGCGGGGCGAGGAGCCCCAGGGCATCCCCCAGCCCTGGCCGGCTGCCTGGGGTTGCGGTGGCAAGCACAGGAGGAAGAAGCCACCACCACCACCCTGGGCCAGGGCACCGCACAGCCTGTACGGCATGCTCCCTGCACTGCCAGCATGGTGTCAGGTCCAGACACGTCCCAGCCTTCAGAGGGATGCGTGCATCACAGGTAATCAGCCGTGGGAGGGATGGAGCCAGACCTGCTTGCTGAGCTTGGGACCTGCCAGCACACTCGTGCTGAGTCACCACCTATTAACGCAGGGAAACCTCAGCACCTGAACCCCGCCAAGCTGCTGGGCCACCCCCAAGAGGACAGCAGAGACAGCACACAGGGCTGGGCAGCTGCCATCAACCTCCCGGTTGTGACCACAAGGCCGATGCCACAGTGCTCCTGCTGCAGGGGACAGCGGGACGGAACCGCTCAGGAAGAAGACGGGACCAGCAAGGCTCCCGGTACAGTTTCGGCTGCCGTTCCCCTCGGCAGTGACTCACCGCAGGACCAGTCACGCCATCCCGGTGCCGCAATTGCCCCATCTGCAGATTAGGGAAACTGAGGCACGGGGAAGTGGGGTGACTCAAGAGCTGTTGCACAGGAGATGCTGCTCAGATGCCGAGGCTTGGGCGTTCCCCATCGATCCTCCACAGCTAACTTAAGCAGAAATGAACATCGATGTAAATATTTACTGACAAGCGAGCCCAGCCTCACCCTCTCCTCTTAGAAGAAAGCTTTAAAGTAAACTCTCCTGGCTCTTTCATGTTTACATCTTGTTTATTTATTATACAGCAGATCACAATATTTCAACAGTTTGCATATAAAGAAAAGTAACATTTCGGAGTGCGAGAGACCTAACGTGCCCAAGCAGAGAAATGTTAATTAACAATATACACAGACGGGAACAGTGCACTTCCCAAAGCCGAGACTCATCTGTGTTCCCAGCTGGAAGAAAAAAATATATTAAAAAACAGAAACATTATATATTACTGCTTTGTTTAATTTACAACTTGCTTTGCAGAAGCTGCACATAAAAAGACTCATTTTCTTTTGAGTTTTCTCTTTTTTTTTTTTCCTTTTCCCTCTATGAAAGTTTCAAGTATAGCAGAGACCTGGGCATTCATAGCTGGACTCACTGTCCTTTACATACTAAATTTAAAAAAGCAGCATGGGGAAGGCAGCTGCAGCAGTACCTGGTGTCATCCTGAGGGGAAGAACATGACAAATGAAAGCAGATGAGAGCCAGGAGAGCCATTTTAGGCTCCCGAGCAGAAAACTGTGGGAATGGCCAGGACAGGACTCCTGTCAGGGTCCCAAGCTGGCAATGGGAGCATCCCCGCTCCCTTTGCAAGGTGACACTGTGCTGCCAACCCCTGCAAACCTTTATAGCCACGAGCCACAGTCAGGTCCCACCTTCGTCCCATCCAGCCTGGGCTTTTGGGTCAGGAAGTTTGTTCTGATGGCCACAACCGAGAAGACCAGCAACCCACTTCCCAGCGCTGTAACCCACGCACCCAGCGGGCGCAGGTTTCTGGCCAAAACCTGGCCAGAGTCTGCCACCAGAGTCCCTGGAGCCAGGGGGGTGCCAAGATCAGGGGAAGAGAAAGGTTTTTAAGCTGATGCCAAATACAAGCCAGGAGCTCTGGGGACAGATCCCTGCTGCACCAGCCCCGCCACCCACCAAGGTGCCTGGCTGGGGGGGACCCTCCAGGTGTGGGGAGCTGAGTGCTGGTGCCAGGGCAGGGGCTGGAGACACTTCTTGCAGCTTTGCTCCCCATCTATACCCCAAAGCAGCCCTTCCCCACCACTTGGCTGGGCCCAGCTCTCACAGCAGGGGCAGGAGGAGAAAACTAGTTATCAGCTACAAGCGGAGAGGGCTGGGTGGCCGGGCTGCTTCCCAGTGCCATCCCCGGCCCGACGCTATTTACACCGTGAGCTGGCTCCGGGGACACCAAGTCCGGCCACGGCCTGCCGCTCACATGTGCCGCTTCATGTGGAGGGCAAGGTGGTCAGAGCGGGAGAAAGCCCGCTCACAGAGGTGGCACTGGAACGGCCGGTGCCCCGTGTGCTTGCGGTAGTGGCGGGTCAGCTCGTCGGAGCGGGCAAATTTCCAGCCACAGCCTTCCCAGGTGCAGTGGTAGGGCTTCTCACCTGCGGAGAGGAGGGGGTGTTAGTGGGCTTGGAGATCCCTACCCTCCCTATGCCTTCACCCCTGCCCACTACCCTTCGAAGGGAGTCCCACTGTGTACTCATCCCCTGCACACCTTTGCCTGACCCACCTTTCCTTTTGTCCCCCATCTTCCTGCCCCTCCCCATGTGCTCTGCTGTCCCATGTGCCCTGCATGAGGCCTGTTCTCTGAGCACCGCTGCCCCATAGCAGCACCCCTTCACATGCCCCTGCCCCACTTCAAACTGTGGGTGCTCCCCCTACCCATCCCTGCTGT
>VYZM01015059.1:1130549-1171757 GCA_013398915.1 Dromas ardeola
GGCGGGAGACCCTGCCGCCCCTGCCGGTGTGGATCGCAAAGCCCGGGGTCCCTCCTGGCCGCCCCCACGACGTAAGGTGGGCAGCGGTGCCCTGTCACCTCTCCTCACGCTGGGAGTGGGGAGGAAGTGTGTGGGGGGGTGTAGATCGCGGATCCAGGGGTCCCCCAGCACCCTGTCACGAGTGGGGCAGGGTCAATGGCCGTGTCTCACACCAGCGTGCGTGGATGTGAGTGGGAAGGGCTGGTGTGGGGTAACAGCTGGGAGCACACTGGCCAGCGAGCCGGGCACAGCGCTCGCCATGGGGGACACCGAGCCCACCAGCGAGCAAATGTGCCCTCGCAATGGGTGCTTGTGCCAGCCGGGGAGCTGGGCCGGGGTGGCTGAGCCCCGCTGCCCCCACACCACTCGCTTCATGTAACAGCGCCCGTGAGGCCGTGTCCCCTCGCACCAGCGCTGTCAGTGAGGCAATCAGCAGCCCAGAGCGCAGCAGCTCCCATCTGGTCGGGCGCAGGGTGCGTGTGTGAGCCGAGATAACTGCCCGGCAGACCCTGCTGGGGGGCTGGCACCCTGCCTGCATCGCCTCATCTCGCCCCACAGCCCCTGCGGGACGTTTTTCTGTCCTGCCTGGGGACCAGCGCCACAGCCAAGCCTCCGACCGCTCTGCCATGGGGGGCACAGGGCTGGCTGGCCGACCCTGCCCGTCCCACGGAGGCCCCGGGACAGTGCTGTCCGCCTGAGGGCTTCCCATGGCAGGGGACGTGAGGGAATCGGGATGTCCCACCTCGCAGGAGATACCTAGGTACCCCGCTCCATGCCAGCGTGTCAGGACACGGCATGGAGACCCGAGGGCTCTGGGCAGGCCTCCCCAGGGGCTCTCTGCCATCCTGTCCGGCTCGTAGTGAGACCTTCTCCGCTTGGCCCCTGTCCAGCCAGTACCAGGAATGGCCCTGCTGCTGTTGCACTTGTCAAGAAGCAATGGCCCTTATCTCACGGAGCCTGTCTCCCTGCTTTCTGGGGCTTTCCATCCCCAGATACCTTTCTAAGAACTGGGGCTGCTGCCTGCGCTATTCAGAAGAGAGGAGTCGATTTAAAAAAAAACAAATATAAACACCAAAGGTGAGGTGCGCGCACACACACGCACACGCTGCTTCTGGATCCAAAGCTACTCTACCAGTTGCTTTCATCACCGCACTTTAATTATGAGGGTGGAGCAGTGCAATAAATTATTTCAGTAATCCAGTGGAACAACAACGATTCAAACCTTCCCCCTTTTACCAGGAATCCCTGCCCTGGTTTCCAGAGCACACACTGGGTCGCTGCCTGGGCGCTGTGTGCCCGGCTGCCGGCGAGGGAGCGGGTTTTTTAATGCCACCCAGTGGGTCGAAACACACGGGCTGCAAAGTCCTTCCTCGGAAAAAGTCACTTCCTAAGTGGTAAAGAAGCATGGGGGCATCACTCCAAATCCCTTTTAGCCTGGCCCCCAGAGTAGCTTATTTAAGTCACCGGTTAATCCTATTATTTGTTTCTTGGCCAAATAATAATTAATAGCAAGGCAGTTTCTGCCCCAAAATTTTATAGATAAGTGAGAGCAGATGCCACAGGAGACAAGCACTAATTACACTTGGTTTTCCCCTTTTCCAGGCAGTTTTGGCGTCTGCACCCGTGCAATGCTGGCTTATTTTAAGAGGGGCGTCGCCAGCAGATCAGGTTCATTTTTACAGCCAATATTTCTTGCAAATGTGGGATATTCCCCAGGAAACTCTTATTACTGATGCTATGGTGGGAGGGCCAGCACGGAGGGGAGCGGCACCACGCCAGGCACCGCACCAACACAAGCGCTGCCAGCGCTGACTGCGCAGGGAGCCGGGGAGGGCAGCACGGGAGGGATTTGCCTGGGGGTGGACACGGGGGTCCCTGTCATAGCCCTGACGGTCCCTTGGCTGTGGGAGCCTCCCCTGAGCCAAGAGAGAGGCGAGCGCGAGCAGCCGGAGCGCGCACAGCCCGCTGTTGACAGAAGCCCATTTAGGAAACGCAGATTATCTCCCGCGCCACTACAGCAGGCTGTAAAGTTGCTGGCATCCCAGGAGATCAAACGGCGGCCCGGCGGGAGAGCAAACAGAGGGTGGGAAGGGCTGCCTGCTCAGGCGATGGCCAAAAAGGAAAGGGTTAATGGTTATCCCTGCTCCTTGGCACATCTGGCAGTGGAGGAGCAGGAGCGTGCTGGAGGAGCTATGGATTCCCAACATGGTTTGTCAGAGGTGGCTGCATCAAGCCAGGAGCATCGTCAGCCCTGCCAGCACTGCCACATGCCGTGGCACCCTCCCCACGGCACACAGCACACCGGACGCAGCAGAGGGGCAATGCCCCCTGGCACTGCCAGAGATGGCATCAGTGCCCGGATTGCCCAGCAGGACCCCCAGTAGACCAGGAGTGTCCCCTGCCCCACAAAACACCGGGGACTGAAAAACACCCACACTGTGTGTCCCCCATGCTCTGTCAGCTGGAGCTGGGTGCCTGGAGTGAACTTGGGGAGTTGCCTTCGGGGCACCTCTGTGCCCCCTCTCTGACAGGAACCGTGGAGTCCCTCCAACACGGGCCATGGTGTCACAGCCCAGAGAGCTTCTACTTTGGTGGGAGGCAAAACTCGAGCCCCAAAAGCTTTGCAGGGGACCCTGTGGGAAGGTGCAGTGGGGACCCACGCAGCAGGACAACCTGGGCTGCTGTGACACTTCAGGGTTACGTCCCCCAGAGCAGAAAGAGGATCTGTCTGGGTTTTACTCCCCGTCCTCCCCTCTGCACGGGGCTGGCCTGCCTGGAGAAGGGTCCAGGACCCCCCAGACCTGCCCGCACCCCCCAAGACCCCTTCCCCTCCTGAAAAGAAAAGAGGAACCGAAAATGAAATTAAAGCATAATTCAATCCGGAGCAGGTCCAGAGTAAAGTCATCTGCTCTTATCGTGTGCTGGCAGGCTCTTCCCGCTCTGCAACAAACACAATGTTATCAGGGCACAGAGGGCAGATTCGTTTGCACCGGCCGAGCGAGCTGCTGTGTCCGCCCTGCCTGCCCCGGGCCTGGGGAGCACCGGGATGCACGGCCAAGGACCGGAGCTGCCCGGGGCTGGGGGAGGCAGGCAGCACCCCACCAGCACCGGCAGGGAGCTCGGCTCTGGGATGGGGTGCTCTGGCTGGGGGCCACATCCAGGCTCTTCACGCAGCTGTCCAGCCGGGAGAGCCAGGTTACATCCCTCACGGTGAATGTCACTGTGGAGTAAACGCTGTGGAGGGACAGGGCTGCGGAGGGACAGGGCTCAGGGGTGACGTCTTTGCCTATGGGAACATACATGGCCCCTTATCCCGTGGGTGCTGCCCAGCTGCCTGCCCAGGGAGGCTGTCGAGCCGGCAGAGCCGGGCACCCCGACCCCCGGCGTGGTGGCACAGTGGCACCCCCAGACCCCGCACGCGCTCCCAACCCCACTGCGGCGCCTGGACCGCATCCTGCTTTGATCTCTGCCTGCTGCCTGGCTGTGCCCCGGCGGCTGCAGGGCCAGCGCAGCCCGCTCCGTCCTTCTTTATATACCCCTGTTATTTTTAACTCTGCCTACGCAAATCCCGAATCCGGAATGAGCAGCGGCCAGGGGCCAAGGGGAAATGGACATGGTGCAAATTTCCTGCCCTTTTTACCTCTCTTCCTCTATAACATACAGCAACGTTTTTCCTCCACTGCTTAACTTTCACTGGTACAGGAAAGCTGAAAGCACCGGGCTCTGCACAAGCCACAGGGTCCAGCACCGCGAGGGACGGGGTATCCGCCTGCTCGGAGGGGACATCGCACCCGCTGCGGTGCCAAGAGATGTCCCGACCCATAAACGCATGCTGCAGCCTCCATCAGCAGTGGGACGTGCTCGAGGCATCCGGCCAGTCCTCGCAGCAGCGGCCTCACGTGCGAACGCGTGCGCTCACGTGCCAGCCAAGGGCCACATCCTGTCCCCTGTCCCGGTGAGCCCCCCCCCGGCACTGGCCACTGCAGCCAGGTCTGGACCGCGGCCGTGGGAGCCGTTCGCTTTGGCTGTCAGCTCCAACAGCGTTGGAGAAGACCTGTGCCACCCCAGCAGACCCAGATGTAAAAGGAGGAATGGCTGTTTTCTGGTTCCTAGTGACCAACAGGGAAGGTTGGGAGGAGTGCGGGATATTTTCCCCAACATCTCTGGTTTAATCTTTAAAAAGAAAAAAGCCCCAACACACAGTGCCAGCAGGTTGCACGGGCAGTTTCGCAGTGGGCATCGTGGTACGGCTGCACAGTGCAGGGGATGTGCACGTTAGAGCCCTTCTCTTGTGCCATGGGGATTAATACTTGTGCGTCATGGATGAGCAATTTGACTACAAAAGTTTCAAATAATACAGGCAAAAATCTCTGTCACTCTTTTCCAAGCAGCCTCCATCCCTCCTCCCTAGCAGTACCCAAAGGTATTCAGCCTCCAATGAACCTGGACTCTCATCCGGTGGGGAAAACCTCCCTTGCCTGTGCACGGAGGCAGGGAAAGTGTGGGCATCGAGGCTAGCACTGGTCAGCCCCGCTCCACACAGCTCCACACCGTTTCCCAGCCTGGAGAAAGCCCCTCTGACCCTGGAGGCTGAGCACCGGTGTGGCTGCGGTACTGCCGCCCGGCAGGGGGAACAAGCTTCCGATGGGAGCTGTGGCGTGGGGCTGAGCGAACGGGATGCACCATGAGTCACTGGCACCAATGCGGACACAGCCGTGGTGTGAAGCAGTGGGAGACAGCCCAGGGGACAACAGGACAAGCAGGGAGCCAGGGAGCCGTCCTGCTCTGTGTGGAAGCCGTTTTCCAGGACATCTGATTTTGTTAGTCCTCCCATGCAGCTATCTGCCCGCAGCCACCTCAGCGGTAGATCACACACCGTAGAACGTTGCACGGAAAAGCCACCCCACCACCATCCTGGGACACGCGCTGCACCGTGGCCACCTACTCTGGCACAGGACGCCGGCTAGCCAGCCACAGGCAGATGCCACGGAGCAGTTGGAGGCACACAGCCCACGAAAGCGCATCCTCCTGCCTGCGACACGCACGGCAATGTCCGGCAGGAGCAGCGGCTGGCCCCACGTCGGGAGCAAACCCGACGTTACATAAAGCTGCTTCATTCTGCTCCAGGAAGTGGCATTTAATTACCCAGCCTCTCTGGTAGTAAATAGGTTTGCAACACATTACAAAAGGCTGTATTTTTTTTTTTTCCCCCCAACCCTGCTCATGCACTGCCGCCGGTGAGCTCATCCCCTGGGAATACCGGCTCCAAAATAGATTCGCTCCCTTGTTGGAAATAATCAAATGGGAATCCAAGCTGGCCGAGCCCAAGCCCAATTCCTCCCTTTGTTCTGGGGCTCTGGCAGTGAAGGGGTTCGGAGCGGGGCGACAGGAACTCGCCTTCTCTTTAATTGACCTCCGATGATGAAACAATCGACCAAACAATTTAGAAATGTGCATCCAGTGAGATCATCGGGAAAACTTCGCCGGGAAGGAGTCTGGTGAAAGGAAGGTGGTGGTAATCCACCTGCTCCAACCGCCTCGGCAGGCTTCGCTGCGTGGCACGGCACGGCATGGCATGCCGTGGCACAGCATGGCCACCCAGCGCCCTTTGGGCCACCTTGCTGTGGCTTCGTGCCGGCAACCTCCTCACCGGGGCCAACAGTGGGGAAGGGGGCAGCAGGTGGCCCCAGCAGTGTGAGCTGAGCAGGGGCAGGGGGTAAATGGCACCGCTTCCCACCCACCATGGTGCCAGCCCCACTGGCAGGGTCACAATGTCACCAAGCCCGTCACGGATGCCCCCCGGTCCCAAAGGCCGCGGAGGCCCAAAGGAGCGGCCACAGCCACCTGCTCCCGTGGGACACCCATCCTCCTCATTTCCACCCTCAGCCCATCCTTAGCTGCTGGGTTCCCGTTTATCCCATACCACCACCAAGCAGCATCATCGCCCCTGTCTGTCCCCATCTGCCCCAGCCCCACTGCGAGTGCTGCCACCCCGATGGGTATTTCTAGGACAGGACCTGCTATTCCAGGGCGCTGGCAGAGGGAAAACCCTCCAGTCACCACGAGGGCTGCCTCCACAGGGATTTCCATCCCTGGCACCCTTTCCTCAGCTTTTCGCAGCCTGGCAGGAGGGCAGCCACCCGGGAAGGGCTGGCACAGCTCCCCAGCCCCGGCTGTGCCGGCAGGGCTGCCCCGGCTTCCCCAGCCCGGGCGAGAGCAGGCTCCGGCTTGGCATGCGGCAGGGGCTAATTTTGGCCCAAAGGGTTTCCCTTCAGCAGGCTCTGCCGCCAGCGTGGTTTTGAAGACAATCTTAGCCGGAGTCTTCCTTCCTCGGCTGCCAGCGACCCGGAGCCGGGCTGCTGTGTTTGTGTTGTGTGTGCATGTGTGTGTGTATCTCCAAACCGCAACAAATATTTCATATTCGTTTTCTTTCTTTCCTTTTTCTTTCCCCCCCCCCCTCCGAGCCCTTGGCTGTGGTATTTAAATAGTAGGTGTGGTCCCGGCGCTGCGTGCCAAAACCAACACCAGCTCCGGAGCAGATAATCCTGCGAGCAAACGCAGCAGCGAAACCACGCCGAGCTGCTGGGAGAGCCGCGCCAGGACGGGCAGTGTTGCCGGGTACGGCCACAGCACGGCCCCACAGGCAGGCATCAAGCGGGCACAGCGGCCGCGTGGCTCCCTGGCCCCCGACACGAAGCCTTGGCCACAGGGAGGAGGCGGCGGAGGGAGCGTGTCCAGCTGCAAGGCCACACACTCGCTGCGTGCTACGTGCAGCCAGGAGCTGTTTGAGATGGACCTGGATGGTCTTCAGGTTGTTTTTTTAATAAATCAAGACAAAACATTTTGCTTAATTATCTGTTTCTCCATGCTATAAACAATCAAGAGGATTTTTTATTAAAAATGCTACTTTTCTCCCCCAAAAAAGTAGAGTGTGAGCAAGTGGGAGGAGAAGTCCCTCTGGTGCTTTAAGAGCAGCCCGCAAAGAAACTTTCTTATGCCCTGATGTTTTTCTCATCCAAGCTGAAAGCCCTGAAATATGGTGAACGTCATGTATTTCAGCATGAGTCACTCGGAGAGAACCGGCTGCTTCACCTACCCTGGCGGTGCTGGCGTGCACCGGATAGGAACAGCGGGGATGGAGGGGACCTCTGGATGCTCCACGGATGGACAGAGCCAAACCCGGGCAGGCAGGAGAGGGATGAAGAAAGATCGCTGCAGACCCAGAGCCCGAATCCTGCCCTCCCATACGCTGGGGCTGCATCCATTTCTGGGGATGAAGAGGGGTTGCCTCAGAGCACCCATCAAGCTTTGAAGCTTTGTGGCACGAGCATAATCTCCAGGAAGCTTGCAAGCTCATCTGCAGGGGTGCGGCGCTGGCGGTGCCACAGCCGGTCCAGTGGGAGCCACAGCACCCCTGCTGCAGCAGAGCCTGTGCCTGGCTGACGATGTCCCCAAGGGCAGCACCCACATCCAAAAATACAGAGGAAGAACATTATCGCAGCCTTCGATCCCCACACATCCCGTGGGGCTGGCAGGGCAGCAGGTTCCTGGGAGGGCAGGGTCTCGCAAGGTTTTGCTCCAGAGGGGGCCCAGTTGCCATTCGCAAGTGGAGGGATAGCAGGGCAGTCCCCTGGGGGAGGGATTAGGAGGAAGCCTGGGCTTTCCCAGTCCCGGCACGCACAATCTGCTTTTTTCCGCGCTCCCTGGGTGGTCCTGATGTAGCAATGCCTCCTTGCTCCTGCCATAAGCTGTCACTCTGTGGGAAGCTGGCAGAAGGGGCACTGCCATCCCCCCCCCGGCAAGACCACTGCCCTGGCGTGAAGGGTCCCTGGGAACCCCACCTGCTGGGGGCGATGCCGGGAAATAGGGATGCTCCTCTCCACCTTCTCCAGGGCACCATGCTACCACGGCTGGAGCCCAGCAATCTGCCTGGAGGGTGCCTGGGGAGAAGTGTCCCCTGGCCAGACAGTGCCGTGGGCTGTTTGTCCCCAAGCTGGGCTGGTGCACAGCCACGGCAGAGCATGCGGCAGGAGCAGGCAGCGTATCCCTCCCTGCCTCCTGGCCCCGCAGCGGCTGCAGCGCTGGAGCGGAGCCGGCCAGGAGTGCAGCACTTCGCCAGCAGCACAAGGTGCACAGCGGGGCCGGGATCCACCCAGCCCGTGGCAGAGTAGGAGGGTCCTTGGCAGACGAGGTGCTATTTTAAAATCCACAGCCGAGCCGGCTCCCTGCCCGACCTCAGCGCGTGCTCGGGCTACAGTCAAACAGCCCTGAGCCCAAACCCAACCTCTAGCGGCCTCCATTTTCCCTGGCTCCATCTTCCCCGCCGCGCCTGGGTCCCGTTCCACCGCTACCTCCCACGTGCCGGTGAGGGGCTCGGCGCAGCCATGGCGTCCTATGGCTCCCCGAGGACCGCTCAGCCCCGCTGGCACGTGTCCCAATGCGGAAAGGAAAATAAGGTTCGGATGTCACCTCCCCAGTCAGGAGAGGAAAAATCTTTCCAACAAAACACGCTTTTAATTCCTCACCGAGCGTAGCCCACGTTGGAGTCCCCAGCTCCCCAGATTCCCGGCCAAACAGGGAATTTTCCACCTACATCAAAGCAAAGCAACGTGGTTTTGCAGGGACGGACATGAAGGCCATGCCCTGTGCACCTGCCTGCCCACCTCCTTGTTTTGGAAAGCGGTGGTGACCATGAGCGAGTGACCACACAGGACCCCGAGGTCCCCTGCTCCCCTCCATGCCAGTTCAGCCCCTCCTGCTTCCCTGGCACCCTATGCACTGTGGGATGCAGGGGACCCCAGGGGACTTTCCATGGGCTGATAGCCCTAAAGGCATCTCCCTTCCCAGAGATATGGGATGAATGAGACCTGACTGAACTCGTGGCACATGGGAGGTCAAGGAAGCTGCTGGAGGGGGAGTCCATGGCACAGCCATACCCATGCCACAAGGAGGGCAGAGTCTGGGGGGGGGAAGAGGGGATCTTTGGGGGACTGCGGCTGCAAGACCATCCTGGCCCCACTTGTTGTCTTTCATGCACAGCCCCACACTCTGCCTGCTCTGGGGCTCAGGCTGCTGGAGGGCAAGGTGAGTTTCTGTGGGGCTGCATTCAGGTTCTGTGGGGCTGAGGAACTCTCCATGGAGCTGGAGGGGCTCTGTGGGGCTGTTTTTTGGGCTGCCCCCGGGGCAGTGGGCAAGGGACCACGCAGGGAGGAGCCCAGCCCCACATCCCAGACACTCCCCACACCAAGCCCTCTGTGGACCCTGCCTCGCAGGCTTGTGGCCCAGGGGTAGGGGTAAGGAGCTGTGGGGTGGTGGGCAGCCCCCGACCACCACCCTGCCTGATAGAGAGCCCACAGCAGCTTAGGGGACAGGTGTGGGGGGGCACAAAGTGCCCCGGGGGCAGTAGAGCAGCACTGGGATTGTGCTGGGAGAAGGAGGAAAGCCTTCCTTGCTGCCCTGGAGGGCTGGGGGCTGCCACATGCCAGCAGGGACAGTGGCCCAGCCTCGCTCCAAGCGCTTGGATGGATTTAGGGAGCTGACCAGGTGAGTCTGCTCCAACTCATCTGGTGCAAATGGGGCCACAACAGACATAGGGGCTCGGGGCATGCCGGGGTTCAGGGGACACCGGAGGGGGGCTCCAGCCGTGCCTGGTCACCTCCCCTGGTCCACCTCTGCCCTGAGTGGGGGATTGTCTCCCCCAGGCCCTCTGGGTGCGGGTTTGGTGGATGCGCCTTCCCATTAACCCAATCTGATGCACTTCAAAGCTGGGAGCAGAGCAGAGCTCCAGGCTCTGGGGCAGGAGCCACCTGCCCTGGGGACATTAGTGGCAGGCAGGGGGACATGCGGGCAGCCCGAACTGGTGGTGGGGATGGTGGGAGATTCCTCCGGGAATCTGCACTTCCCATAAAGGGGCTGGTTCCGGGAAGGCGTTGAGGCTGCGATGTCCCGCACCTGAGGCATCAATGGGACCATTACGGGGCCACTCAAGCCGCCTGGGAACCTTTTTGTCTCCAGCCAGGTCTGCTTCCACTCGACGGTGATTTGGGGATTCTTCTGCCCTCCAAATCCACAATTGCAGGGTCATTTGCATCTAAAATGGGAGCTGGGCCCTTTAGCAGCTCGTCTGCTCCTGATAGCCGGGGCTGGGTGCCTGCTCGGGCACTAAACCCGCTAATGCAATCAGCGGGGCCGGAGGCTTCTGCATATCAAAGGTCCCGGGCTCTCTTATAGCAGCCTCCCGGCCACAAACCTCCCCTCCGCCACCTTTCATCACTGCCGGGGTGCCTGTCACCCAGCCCGTGGGAGCCCCCGACGGCGGGGGAAGCCCAAGGAACAGGGATGGAGAAAGGCCACCAGCGCTCCCTGGGTGGCGGGATGGGGACCCTGCTGCGCCCATGCCTGCACCCCTCTCTGCGCACCCCGCTGCTGAGGTTTTCTTCCCCGTACGGCTGCATGGGGGAGATTTTGTCCCCACGCAGGTCGTGGCTGTGGACAGGACTGGGGGGACTGTGGGGCCAGTACAGGACAGGAGCACCCACAGACACCTTGACTCACGTGTAGGGCTACAAACAACATCCAAAAGGAAACTGGCTGCGGCAGCCCTGGCCCACATTCCCTGCTCCAGGGAGTGGCACCGTCCTCATCCTGCTGCGAGGTGTCCCTAGGGAAAGGACCAGCGGCCCCGGTGGCACATACCGGCAGGGAGAGCACCGCTCAGCATCCACCTAACGGGATGCCGGGCGCGGGAGGCTGGGCTGGGTGAGACGGCCAGCACCCCGGGGTGGCCTGGCTGCGGCTGCTGCATCCCCCGAGGCGAGCTTGCAGAGGGACCAGCATCTCCGCCTCTCGGGAAAGCTCTTTCGTCCTTACTCTTCCTTTCTGCACCCCCCAGGGTCCCCCCCGAGCAACTTCCCTGGGTGTGGAGAAGACACTGCCTCATGGCTGTGGCATCATGCTGCACCTGCAGGCAGGACAGACCTGAGCCATCTCCACATCCAGAGGGCTGTTCTCGGTTCTCCCACGCTGCGGGCTGGTGGCCCTACACCTCGTGCTTGGTAGGATCCCAGAGCCCCCTTACGTCACTGTATAATCCTCGCTGTAGGCAACTGCTGGAGACCAAGCCCTGCCTGGCCTGGACAAGCTCTCCTAAGTGTCTGTCTACAGCGGTGGAGGGGTGCTCCTGGAGGGACAAGGGGACATCTACGCAGTGGCACAGGGTTGCTGCCCGCGCTGCCTCGGCGCCATCTGGGGCGCTGGCCCATGGCTCCCAGCCGTCAGTCGCCTCTCATGGCAAACACAGCTGCTTCCCCATCCTTCTCCATACCCCGCTGGGGGTGCCAGCGCCGGTGCCAGCCACTGTTGCCGTATGGTGCTGATGTGTACACAGCGCCTGGGTAGGCACAGCGTGGCAGGAGTGCTTGCACTGGGGGGACCCAGCACCCCCCAACCACCCGCCCCCCTTTGCAAGGAGCAGGGTGGGGGACATCAGTTGTCTGTACAAGGGACGGGGCCCCACCACTGCCTGCCCCACGCCTGATCCAGCCTGCTGGAGACCGGCTCCTGGCATGGCCAGGAGTTCCTTGGATGCTGGGGAAGGAGCCCTTGGGGCAGGGGAGCGGGTTTTGCCATGCCTGTTTGTTGCTCCGTGCTGCCCGGTGTGACCGGGGAGTGCAGTGGGATGCCAGGTGGCTGCGGTGGTCCCACCCTGGCAGGATAAGCTGGCAATGACTCACCACCCTCGCTGGCCCTGCTTGCCGGGCGACTCCTCCCGCACCCAGTCCCTTGGCTCCCCCCAGCCCCTGCGCTCTCCCCGTGGCATAGGCCACAGTCCCAGATCCTGCAGGGTGCTGGGAGGATGCTGGCTGGGATGTCTACCACCCACGGGGGGGCTTTCCCTGGGCCTGGGGATAGAGGGACCCCACACCTCGTGGCAAAGGCTGCACCGGTCCTGCAGCTGGGCAGCTGAGCACCCCTTGTCCTCCTGCTCCTGCGCCCTGGCTTTGGTGGTGCCAGACTCAGGATAGGGGATGGGAGAAAGTCATCCCCCTCCACTTTTCCCCCGCTTTCTCCACTTCTGGGGGCAATTTGCATCCAACCTCTCCCATAGGATCACTCTATCCCTTTGCTCCCGGCTGGTGCAGAGAGCAGGGAGAGAGAGAGCCCTTTTGGGGCTGTCCCTGTCCCCAGAGCAACACCTCCCCTGGCTGCCCCGGGGATCGCAGGGGTGTGCACATCCCAGAGGAAGGATGCAGGCAGCATGTGAACGCATCCAGGGACGATGGAAAGTCACATCAGGATGCGTCCAGGTGGTCAGCCCCCATTTTGGGAAGGGGCCTCTGGGTCGAGGGGGCAGGGAGGGACGGGGCAGCAGGCAGGAGGTGGGATGGGGAGATTTATGCCCAGGGTCTGGCAGCAGGCGGGCTTGGGGCTGGCAGATCAGGGGCCGAGCCCTGCCTCCCCAGACATCCCACACCAGTCCCATGGACACCTGAGCTCCAGGGGACCTGCACCATCTCCCAGTCAGCACCCTCTGGCTGCAGGAGCACAGGTGATGGTTTACATTTTTGGGGGTTTCCCTGCAGCCCTGCTCCATCCTGGGGGCTGGGTACGGTGCGGAGCAGAGCAAAGGGATCAAAGGGGCGGGGGAGAGGAGCATCTCGTGAGTTGTGGGTCATTATCTGTTATTAACATCTGTAATCTCCCGGAGAGCAAACTGAGATTTACAGCCTGTTATTAGGCTGTTACTCAACCTGTTGTGCAACAGTTCAATTTAAAAAAAAACTGAATGTGATTAATAGCCCGCTAATAAGGGGGAAATCTCTCCTATTTAATTCAAACTGCTTCTGCCGGGGCACTCCAGGAAGGTATGAGCTCTCAGCCCAGGTTCCCAGGCTGGCTGCTGGGCTGCTACTGGGATCCCCCTGGCAACCCTCATGCCACAGCACACCAGTGCTGGATGGGGGCCCTGGGTGGCACCGGGTCCTGCTCCCCTCATCAGGGCTTTGGGATCCCAAAGACATCAGGATGCAATCGTCACCTTCTCCCAGCGCTGGCTCCACACAAAGGGGGGTCCCAGCTGGTCCCTGGCTGTCCCCTGTGGTCACCCTCTGGAAGAGGTGGAAACTCTGAGTCAGCTGCGGTTCTTATCCGAGCATCTCACCTTTTGTTTGACCGTGACTCGCACCTGACTCACTTTGACCCCACAGCTTCCTGCCCTCCCGCCTTTCACTGCCTGTGGTCCGGAGGGTGCCCTTTGCCCCTACACGTTCCTACCCTGGCTACGGCTTCACCTCTTGGCTCTCACCCCCTTTTCCAGGCATCCGAACCAGTCCTGTCTGTAAGAACCTCCTTGGCCTCAAGACCCCTGCACTGGGATTGCTCCCTGGTTCCTGAATCGCTCTGCTCCTGGCTCTTCACCTTTCCCAGTCATCTCTTGGTAGCACAAGGACAAGTAGGCAAATGTCACGTGGCTGTTTCCCCAAAACCACATCTCTGGACACTATTTTCATCCCACCTGGACCCCAAAGACCTATCCTTGGTCCAGGAGGGGTTCGTCAGCACAGTCACAAGTGGAAGAGAAGATGCCAACAACTCCCTTCTGCTTTGCAGCCTGGATTCGGCCTCTGCCACACACTTGGTCGATGGCCTCACTCAGCCGGCTTTTGACCCAGTGACTGAGTGCCGTGGTGAATTGGATTGCAGCCAGCCCCGTTCCTGCCCCTGCTGCCAGCCCGAGTCCTGCCTGCGCTCCTGGGATGCTCCAGGAAAGCTGTCAGCTGGGACCCACCTCTCTGCAGCCTTTCCCTCTCCCTGCGGCATTAAATCCCTCGGCCACTTCCCTTTGGGCACATGCAAGCTCTGCCCTGGATGGAGAGCGCAGGTGCCTGGGAGCTGCTGCCGCCTACTCCTGCAGCATCTTCTCCAACCCCAGCTGAAGGCAACATTGCCTACAAATGTCAGTGCTCCAGGTCTTGCCAGCAATAGCCAGTCTCCAGGGCCATCCTCTGCCTGTCCCAGGTGGCTGGAGGCCCCTGCAAGTGGAAAAGCATCTCGTACCGCCTCCAAATGACACTTTGGGAGAACTGAGGGGTCCCTGGGCAGCTTCTTCCAGCAGCATGAGGTCTGTTTGGGAGCAAATACACCTGGGGAGAGGCTGGGGCTGGGCTGGGGGGCCTGGAGGGTACTGGTAGCATGGACAACATCAATGGGCACCAAGACAGTGGCATGTCACAGTGGAACACACAAGCCTGGAACTAAGGTCCCCATTTCCCATGCCCCACCACCCTGTAAACTCAGGCAGCTTTTCTTCACACTGCCCAGCCGCTGGCGATCACCGGTGGAGCTGCCACCTGTCACCATCACCCAGTGCCGGGCTGCGGCAGGCAAGGGGCTGAGCCCGTGGCCCCTGGGCTCCCAAAAGCATCCCAGCCAGCCGCCGTTGCCAGCTGGGCAGGCGGCCGCACAGTGCCAGCCTGCTGCACGGTTGCTCAATGCTGCAGAGGAGGGCGAGCTGAACCCGTCCCGGCGACCCACGCACTTAATTAGGGCCTTCGCAGCGCCTCGTCAGCAGGGCACACTCGCTGCCCCGGCCGAGCGTCGCTGCGCGCTGCACGCGGCCATGGAGCCCGGCTGCGCTGGCAGGCCTGGCCCTGCCTGCATCTCACGTGGCGCGGCGGCCAAGCTGCATTTTCCACATTCCTCCCAGCTCTGAGTCACCGGCAACTTCGCTGCCAAAACCTTTACCTGCGCCAAGCCGAGCTGGCAGCCTGTGCCGGCTCCAGCAGCCACGCATGGCTCCGTGCAAGGCGATGGGCGCCTGTTGCTGTGCGGACCCCTTGGGGTGCCCTCCCCTGCCCCGGGGTTGGGTTTTCCACCATGGACCCCAGCAGCGCAGGGTGAACGCTCCTGCCCTGGGAGAGCTTCAGTGCTGGGGGTCCTGCACTCCATGGGGAGCCGGGGGACACCCACACGTGTCCCCTTTGCCCTGAGTAGCCTGAGGAAGGGGTTGACATCCCCTGACACTGCTACTGACCAAAGCACCCCAGCTCTGGCCACCGCAGGAAGCCTCGATAACCTCCTGCCACCTTCTGCCCCGGCTCGCCGCGTCTGACTCTTTTGAAGAGTGCAGCGGTGCTGCCAGCAACTGCCCTGCTGGCAGCCAGCCCGCCCCGGCCCCAAGCCCTGCTCGTGGCCACCTGCACTGCCCCATGTCCCCATCCGGGCACACTGGAAGTGTCACCCCCCCGGCACCGGGGGTGGCCCCGTACTTGCCGACATAGCCGCCACTGAGCCCTCCGGCACACGGGAAGCACTTGGTTGGTGGCACTGTGTGCTGGGGAGGCCGCGGGGACAGGGTGTGGAGGGAGGGGACCCCAGGTCAGCACAGGGTGAGGATGATCCCTGCCTCCTGCCCCGCTCCAGCAACCCGGCTCTGCCACCTCCCCTGCTGCCTGCCCCGGCCAAGGGCTGGGGGTGGCCAGGGTCTCCTGGCAGCCCCCTGCCCGGTGGGGTGGATGGGACCCTACATCTCACATCCCCCCCTGGCAGCCCCTCAGGATGGCTCGGTGTCTGCACGTGCCTCTCCCATTCCCTGCCCGTTCCTCCTGGCACAGCACTCCCCAAATCCACTCTGGGGCCCGGCAAAGCTGTGCCAGGGATTGCCGAGACGTGTCCCACTGCTGGGGCGAGGTGTGAACCCCCCCGGCACGGCAGCAACTCCCACCCCAGCTGGCCTCCCATGGGACCACGGGCTCATGCTGGTGTGCATGTGTGTGATGGCTTTGCTGGGCCATAGCTGAGCCCAGGGCAGTGTGGCCACCTGGGTGGAGGCCACATGGGTGAAGAATGAGTCTGGGTGGCCAGCATACCACAGTACCTCACTAGCCCTGCGCTGAGACAACCCCGGGGGGAGCAGCCGGGTGGGGGTCAGTGTGCATGGGGCAGGTACAGGGGCATGGAGACCTGTGGTCTGGTGGTGTCCATGGGAGTGTGCCACACGTCCGTGTCCCCGTGTGGCTTGCAGGCACACATGAGCCCAAACTGAGCCGTGGGGCAGGGGCAGGAGTGGGGTGATGGGATGTGTGGGTACGTGGGGGGGTTGTATGTGTGATGGGTGTGCACGTGGGGCATGGCGGGTGGAATCCATGGTGTGGGGTCTGGGTGGGCTGTGCGTGGGTGTGGTGGGTGTGTGTGGTGTGTATGTGATGTATATCCATGTGCAGGGTGTGCAGGCGTGAGGGGTGCACTCTCATTCATACGGGGGCGTTTGCAGAGGTCCGTGCGTGTGTGTGGGACGCTGGTGTTTGCGCAGCATCTTTGGGGGTGCATGGAGGGAGGGGGCCTGTGCACGCCTGTGGGACACGCAGGGATGTGCACAGCGCCTGCGGGGGGGGACAGTGCGGTGGCAGGCATGTATACACAGGGGTGTGCACCGCAAGGTGCACGTGGTGTCAGGGTGTGTGTCCGTCCTGCGCCGCACGCTTACACGTGCAAGTGTCCCCAGTAGCAGTTCCCGGCGCGCAGGCGTGTGCCGGTGACACCGCCGGCTCACTTGGCAGCGGGTTGGCGAGCTCTCGTGCGAGCAGGTGGCTGGGGAGCAGCCCTGAGCCCTTCCTGGTGCCTCTCCCCAAAGCGGTGGCTCCAAGCTGTGACACAGGGGCCAGGTTGTCTCTTTCCGGCTCTTTCCCAGCTTGTCGGGCCAGTCATGTCAGGTCTTGCCGCGATTTCCCGGATGGCTGCTTGGCACCTGTTTCTTCCCCATCCGGATGGGCAAGTTCCTGGAGCACCGAGCTGGGGTATCGCATCCCCCTGGCCCCTGCCCCGCCTCCCCGGCTCCATGCCCCGGCTCCGGCATCCAGCCCCAGTGCTGGCCGGCTCCCTGCGGTGCCACAGCCTCCCTGCCTGGGTGATGCTGGGCAGGTGATGAGGGAGCGGGACTGCGAGCGCTGGCGGCGAGTGGGCACTGAGTCACACCGGGACTAGGAGCTGCGGGGAGAAACCTGCCGCCTCTCCACTGGGCGGTTGGGGCGGCTGGACTGGCTGGGCGAGTCAGGCCCAGGCGGGCAGCGCGGGTGCCGTTCGTTTGCCGCAGCGGCTGGAGGACGTGCCGGGAGGATCAGTGCCAGTGGGGACAGGCATCTCCTGGTGCCAGAGTCCAGGGAGAGGCACCCACCAAGGCTGAGATGGAGGGCAAGGGCTGCCCGGGACTGTAAGCTGGGCAGGCAAAGCCGGGCTGGGATGGCCCCGGTGAGCTGGGCTCTCCCTCCCGCTGCGCAGGATGGTACCAGCCACTTGGGGATGCTCAGCCTTGGTGAGAGGCCAGACCTTCAGCCAAACTTAAGTTGTCCATGGAAAACCCCTTCCCTGCCCCGAGCCGCCCACAGCTCCGCGCTGGGGGTGAAGTTTTGTTCAGAGGGTGCAGCCATGACCGCAGGTGGGTGCGGGGAGCCGCTTGCCCTGCTGAGCCCTGCCATGCCTCGCTGTCCCCGCAGCCTGCCCAGGGCAGCTCAGGCTGTGCCACCACTCCTGCCCAAGAAGCAGGACAGCTCACGCGCCCGCTTGCCCACCCCTCCTTCTGCACGTGGGGAAACCCAGGCAGAGAGCATGGCGGAAGAGATGTGCTGGGTTAAGCTCTGGAGAAGCCACGGGCACCAAGCCAGCAGCCCTGCCCAGCCCCACACAGTCCCAGAGCATCGTTCAGGGAGAGCTGGAATGTGAGGCTCAGGTACCGTGGCGAAGCCAGACCCATTTCAGTGTCCCCAGCAGCCAGGGGACTGTCCTGGGGACATCCTCCCCCAGGGCATGCTAAGCTGTGCCTCCATGCCCTCCTTCTGGCCATGACAGGCAGGATGAGGGCTCTTGGCCAGGGCAGGGGAGGTGCAGGCCCCCAGGCATCCCAGCCTGCTCCGTTTATTCCCACAACTGGTGATTAACATTGCTGCCGGGGTCTGTAATTACCTGCAGCTCTCCCCACCCGGAGCAGGGGCTGCCTGGGAAGCGCAGGGGCAGTCAGGGTCCCAGTGGGGCAATCCCCTGGCAGGGAGACAGGGAACCCCTGGGCCAGAAGCTTCCCCTGGTACCCTCACCAGACCCAGGGGCTGCATCCTCACCGTAGGGATGGAAGGACTCCCTTCATCCCAAACCTTTCCGGGAGCCTCTTGGGTGTGGTGTCCCAGCAGCTGCTGCACAGGGTGCTGGGTGCAAGGGCAGGAGGTAAGTGATGGGGGCACAGCTGGGGCAGCCCATGGGATGAAGGAGTGGGGCTGGCCAGCCCCACTGCTGAGTCGAGGTCTCCTCCCTGGGCAAGCGAGGCTGGATCCTGGCTGGCAGAGGAGGGATAGAGCCCTGTGGTGCCTGCCTGGAGGCTGGTCCCTTGAGCTCCGCTCTCCATCCCTAATGACTTCCCTCCCATTCCTGCCATTGCCATCTGGTTAATGAGCCTCATAGCTTCTGCTGGGAAGGTGCTGGGAACCGAGTCCCGCTGCGGCTGTAACCCTTCCCCGCCCCGGCTCCTGCATCCTGCCCTGCACCCTCTCCCTGCCAGCACCCAGAGAGTGAGGATGCACCAGCCATAGCGACCCAGACTTTGGGGACACTGACGAGTCCGGATGACCCGGAAGAGCCAGGAAGTGCCCACACACATGGTCCCATCCACTGCCAGGAATGTCCCGTGGAGTGGGTTGAGATGGGGGAGTTGGGACGGCCGTGATGGGGAGACCCAAGTGTCGCCACAGTCCCCACAGGACAGCAGAGTGGGGGGTGCAGGGATGGGGCCATGTCAGGGGCCAAGCTAAATCCCAGAGTGGGTATTTGGGGGGCAGCTCTGCCCACCGCAGCCAGTGATGATTGCATGGCAGGGCCGGGGCCTGCCGTGGTGTAAAGTAGAAAGCGCGTTGCCCCAGGTGGGACAGCAGCGATTTGCACTGCTCAAGGAATCTGCTTCCGGGTGCAAGAGAGTGGCAGAGCCTGGCACAGCTGCACACGCGTGTGCACGGGGCTGTACATGCCTGCCACACACAGGGATGTGCAGAGCGTGGGCCGATCTCCTGCAACAGCATCTGGGTGACATCGGCAGCCCTTGCCCTGGCTCCACTGCCAGCAGATCAGAGCGGTGTCTAAGGCAAGGGTGCTGGACACCAGCACCCCAACAAGCCCATGCCATCCCTGTTGTCCCCCACGTTGACCTGCTGGGGCCCTCACTCCGTGAGTGGTGCTTGCCTGGGGCCAGGAAAGGTAGAGCAGGATCCCTGACCCAGCCTGTCATTTTGGCTCTAATTGGATCCCCTGCTGTTCCCCTTCATCAGGGCTGAATGAGGGGCTGGCTAAAGAGGGGAGTGTGATTAGCCGGGCAGGGGGCTGGCTCTGGGCACAGGGAGGCTTCCCTGGGCTGGGTAATGACAGCCTTTTGTCCCCTCCGCTCCTGTTCCTGACAGAGGCAGGTGGATGAGGATGCCCCGGGCGAAGAGTGGGTACCAAAGGGCTGAACTCAGCAAGTCCTGGCTGTTCCCACCCCCCCGCAGTGCTGAGGGGATGCCTCAGGTGCAGGAGTCTGGCCGGGGACCCAGGAGTCCTGGCTCCAGCTCGGCTGCCCAGCCCCATTGTGTCGGCTGGGGGGACATCCCCAGCACTGTCACCCCCAGGCCTGGGTATCCTGGTCCCGCTGGGAAACCCATCCAGCCATCATGTCCTGTCTTGTGACACCTTGTTTCTGGCAGTCAGGGTGTACCCAGCACGGGACAGATGCCTGGACAGTGGGCTCCAGCCTGCGTGAGCCCAAGGCCAGAGCAACACGGGGTGCAGAGATGAATGGGGCCAGTTGCCCCTGACGCTGGTCACCCATGCAGGACCCATCACGGGGTCACACATCAGCCGGCACCATTGGGGACACATATTCGAGCCCATGGCTTCTTGTCACGCAGGTACAGGGTCTGGCTCCACTTGGGCTGAGCTAGCTGCTGTACCCAGGAGCAGCCAGGCAGAGCAAGGACGGGATCAGGACCAGCTCCCACCCTGCTGTGGGTGCTGAGGGTGCTCTCAGGACTTTGGGGACAGAGGTGCAGGTCCCCACTTTAGCCAAGCTCACACAGCTAGCACTCAGACACGCTTCAGCCCTGCCGGGGTCCTGCACCCTGGGAGACTGCAAGGACATGGAGAACCCAGGCTGGACACAGGGTGTGCACAGGCAAGACCCTGTGGCGGGACCCCCATGCACCCGGGACACCGGGCGGCCACCATGGCTGCAGCCTGGCAAGCAGGCTGGTGGAGAAGCAGACAGATCGCGTGCGACGGGCTGGGGATAATTCACTGCTCCGGAGGAGAGAAATCCTCCATCTGGAAAGGAATCCGCCCCCCTCCGCCCTCAGCCCGGGAGGCTGCAGGGCCGGAGGGGCAGGGAGGGGTGTGCAGGTGGGCTGCTGCGTTGTGAGCCTGCGCAGGCAGGGCAGGTAGCCCCCCTGGCTGGGGCATGGTGCTCCCAGTGCCGCCATACCTGACCAGGACCCCCCTGCCCCACGGACTCGAGTCCGGATGCATCAGTGGGATGCTGGGGAGGAAGGTGGGGTCGGTGCCAGCTGCTCACCCACCCTGCACCACCCACGCACACCCACCACGGCCAGCACAGTCCCTATGCCGGAGGCACGTGCCAGGGTGATCCCCAGCAGCTCCCATCCCCACGTATGGGTGGGAAGGTGATCCAGGGTGTGGAGAGATGTCCCGGCAAGCTGCGGTACATGCACATCTGTGGGAACAGGCTGTGCCAGGCAGTGCGGAAAGGCTGGGAGCCGGATCGGCTCGAGGGCTCACGGGGATGGTATAGCCTGCGTGCCCCAGCCCATCGCCGCTGCATTAGGGAAGCCGTCTGCATGGCAGGCCCTGGCATGAAGAAGCGTCTTTGCTGAACACCTCTCCTGTCTTAGCATCTCCCAAGGGATGCAGCGTGTTGCCCTGCGGGTGTCCCGGCCCTGGGGCTGCTGACACACGTATGTGCGCAGACACACGTATGTGCAAGCGTGAGCGTATCGACTGTGCATGTGACACATCTTCAGTTGGGGCTAATTAGGTAGTGAGCTAATCAGCAAGAAACCTTCCTCCACTGGCTTTCTGAGGACAGCAAAAGAGACAAGTGAGGACCAGCGGTGATACAGGTCACCCCCCAGCATCCCTCCCAGGTACCCCTGAGCCACAAGCAGCCTCACACCAGGGTGGGGGATAGATGTCTCCTCGGGGGAGCCAGGGGGGCTTTCCCCATCTTCAACCAGGTATCCCCATCCCTGTTACCCCCATCTATATCTCCCTGCCTCCCTTGGGGACAGACTGAGCGCCTGAGGACAATGGGCCAGCGAGGATGCTGGCGCAGGCTGCCAGGCTAGGCGGGAGGTTGATGCTGAGCCTGACCCCATGCAGCTCCATGACCTCAGCTCCCCGGGGTGGATGGACACACCAGGGGTCACGGGGACACCCCACTGAGCCAAGGGCACACATGGCCATGCCAGGCAGCCTGCCCACAGTGGGTAGGACTGTGGTGGCGTACACGGTCCTCTCCCCAGCACGGCCGCCCTCCCCTGGCAGTCCCCGTGTCGCCTCGCCATCCTGCCCCGCACAAACATTCCCTCACTCCCATCCACAGTAAATATTGTTGCAGGGCAAACAGTGAATCAGCCCCCTTTGTTCGAGTGCTGCTGGCAGCCCCGGCTTGTTCGACTGCTGTTTAATGACCCTCCAGTTGTGTACCCTGGAGCTACTCATTAACCCCAGGCTGCAGATGGTGAAGAGGACGGATCCGAGCCAGCCAGGAACAGTTTGCCAGTGCTGGGGACAGGCCCCAGGAAAATTCTGGTGACCTTTTACCAGGTGCCGACGTGCCAGAGGTTTTCCCTCACACCTCTGCAAGGCGTGGCAAACCTGCTGTCCACCCAGCGTACCCACAGCCCCATGGCCACCCCACAGCATGGCATGGCACAGCTCAGTGGGGCCTTGCTCAAGGCAGCATCCTCATCAGAGCATCCTCCCCAGCTCGGCCCAGGCTCCTGGCAGTGCTATGGGTTGTGGAGGAGCTGCTGAATCTCGCAGAGGGATGCTCAAGCCCTGGTGTGCGTCAGGAGAGTTGGAGAGGTACCACGCTGGGAGCCACGCGGTGGAGCGCAGCTTGGGCAGCTTGGTTAGGACTGGGTGGAAGTGAACAGTGGGAGACCCTGAGAGGTGCAGGATGCGGGACAGGGCCTGGAAATGGGCAGTCCAGGAAGAACTGGGAGGAACTGGCCAAAAGCCTGGCCCAGAGTAAAGAGATAGGGGCAGATGGGGGCACAGAGCTGCTGCTCTGGCCTTGATGCTACCCCATAGGCTGCAGAGAGGCTGGACATCCTACAGAGAGCCCTCATTCCCAGGGGGCACTCCCAGAGCCCCAGAGCTCCCCACTGGCAGGGCTGGGAGGGGGCGAGTGCACCCTGGTGTGCACAGGCTGGTGTCAGCATGGGGTGGCTCCACGGCGGTGGTGCTGGGACATTCATGGTGGGCAGGCAGGGGCAGGGCTGGGGCAGCCCATGGGCACTGGACCCATGGGAGTCTCCTGCCAGCGTTGTGGGGCTGCTCCTGCCCTTCTGCCTGGTCCTCATCTCCTGTTCAGATGGCACTGGCTCCACCCCAGCACCACCAGCTCTGGCCCACATTGCAGTCTGGTTTCACCCCTATTGTGGTCCTGTCCTCCCCCTCACTGTGGCTCTGGCCCTGCCCCGCAGTGGTCCCATGGTGGCCTGTCCCCAGGGGGCAGTGCCAGCACAGCCTGGGAACTCCGCGTGTACCATCTCTGGGGCTGGGCCAGCAGTGCCTCGGGGTCCCCAGGGCCACAGCAGTGGTGGCACAGGTCCCCAGGGTGGTCCCCAGGGCCAGGTGGGTGGTGCCCCACACCAGCCACAGGGGGTGCCAGGGTGCCCGCGCCATTGCCCCCTGCCCCCACACAAACTTGTTTCCAGGGCACGAGGCAAACAAGGCTGGTGGCAGGGACAGAACAGGGCCTGGGGCTGCCCCTGCCTCCATGAGCAAACAGCCAGATTCAGCATCTCCAGAGGGGGAACAGTGGCTGCTGGATCTTGATCCCCTGGTGGGATCGAGCCAGGGCCATGGCATGGGGCAGGACCCTGTCCCCAATCCCCCTCAGGCGGTGCAGGACCTGGCTGTGCTGCCGGCAGAGGGGACTGCCTGGGGAAGACCATGGGGACTGCGCAGGGTGCCCGGCGTGCTGGACTGAAGCTGCCAGGAAGGCTCCGATAAACATCTAGCCTCTCTATTTATGAGCAAGGATATTTATACCACAAAGTCCTTTAAATTTAGCTTGGGACACACCCAGGCACCATCCAGTGCTGACAGCCGTGGGGAGCTCCCGGCGCAGCCCGTGTCGGCACGGGCCGTGGGTCCACCGGCGGCACCAGATGTGCCCCAGGAGCGGCACCGCCAGGACCAATACCCACCGTGGGGTGCGACGCACAGAAGCACGGCTGTGGGGATGGCGGTGCTTCTCATGGGGGACAGGATGAGGCCGGGACCTCGGAGGGACACGGTGTCCGGGGATGGTAACACATGCTCCATGCCCATGCAGAGAGGATGTTGGTGCCACCAGGGTAGGACCACATCTCCCCGACTCGAAAGGACCCTGGGCCACACCGGCACCTTCCTGTCCCGGTGCTCAGTGCCGCACTGGGCTGGTTGTGGGGTCAGAAACAACCTTTGGGCTACGTCCCGAAATTAGGGCTCAGAGCTCGGTCACGGCTGGGTTTGGAGCAGCCCCGGGGCCGTGGGGCACGCTGTGCCACCACGGCTCCGTAGGCTGTGGCCCCTGTCCCCCTGTCCCCTTGTCCCCTCCAGCCGCTGGCCCCGGGCCGGCGGGGCCGTGCCGGAGCATCCCCCGCCCCGCCGCCGCGGTGTCTGCCTCCCCCTGCCGGCAGCGGGGCACCCGCTGCTCCCTGCCACCGCTCCGGCATTCCCTCAACCCGAGGGCAGCGCTCCTGCTGTCCCCCGCCGGCCGGACCCGCTGCCCCCTTTGTCCCCTCCGCCCAGATTTGCCTGAAACGCGGCATTTTGTTCCCGCGCACTCGCGGCTGCGGATGTGTCGCTCTGTCCCCGTCGCTACGGCATGGCCTGCAGAGCTGGGTCTGCACCGCTGAATCGGCAGCGGCTTGGCGTTGCCCCTGCCCCGCGATGAAGTTCAGAGCAGCCTCCAGCCACCCGGCTGCCCCATGTCCCACACGGGCGGTGGGCACTCACTTGAGCATCCCTCAGCGCCTGCAGCCCTGTGCTGTGCGGACGTGCTGCCGTGCTCATCTTACCAGGCTGCTTGCCGCTCCGCCCGGTGTCTTTATCAAGTGAATTCCTTGTCTCAAAGAGGGACCAAATAGGTTTGGAAAGGTGAGGTCAAGTTTCCACGAGGCAAAGGCAATGTGCATTAGGATCCCTACCCATTCAGTCTTTATTAATTAAATTCCATCTCGGTTTCCCCTGTTTCTCCAGGACAGATGTGATACCCACTGGCCTCCGAGTGCCCTTGACAGCTAAAACAGCCCCATGTGCTCCCATAAATGTGCTGTGCCTCATCCCACTCTGACACCAAGCCTTTCACCTCCAGCCTGTCCTAAAATCCCTCCTTCCTGGACTGAAAAAAGTCCTAAATGATGCTATCTCTGAGCAGTAGGAAATAAGGGCTGGTCAACCTGAACAGGGTCTGCATGCCCATCACCCCAGCATCTCACCCCATCCCATGAGGACCATGCACCCAGCACTCCCCTGGCCCGGGCCATCCCTCCCAGCCTTTTGCAGCTGTCCCCTCTGTCCCCTGCTTCCCTTACTGCTGCCAAGTCACATTAAGAGCTACAAAACCACACCGCAGAGTTGAAGGAGGAGCCACTGCCCGAGTATTCACACACCCATTCATGGTGCCACACACACACACACTTACTCTCTGGCGCTTCCTCCATCTTCAGGCTCGACCCTTGGTTTCCCGCAGCAGAGGCTCAGACATCGGGTTTTATCAAATAATTAATTTAAATTAAAGGTAGAGCAGCAAGGACAGCCCAGGCTGGGTGCCTCCAAAGAGGGGGACTCCGAACAAGGAAATCCCTGGGCAATTATACCCTTGTGATCCATACACCCACCCCTCACATGTTCTTCATGCCCTGTCCATGCGTCTTTTAGTCCAATGGTGGGGTTTGGTCTGGGGTCTTCTAACATCTTATTGGATTCTTTTTCTGTGTCCGGGCAGGCAGGCTCTTCTCTTCTCCATTTGCAGTTTCAGCTGAGGGATGGAGCCTCCTTATCTTCTGGTTTACACTCCTTCTGCACCTGCACTCGCTGGCAGAACACAGAGAACCAAAGAGTCCCAGACTTGGGGAAAACACTACCAGAACATCACTGTGGTATCAACATCTTCCCGTTCGAAAAGACTAAACACAGCACTGTACCAGCTGCTATGAAAATCACTAAGAAAAAGAACTCTATTGCAGCCTACAGGCTTCATCTAAGTAAAGCTAAGCAAACAGCACAAATCACACCATAATATAATCCTAAGTAATTTATTCTAATTAAAACTTACTTGTTTACACTAAACAACTAATATCATGCAACAGCTCCTCTCTTTGCTTTTATTAAGCATCCCTGCTAATATGCTAAACAAAGTTCGTGAATCCTTTTAAGTCGCCCCATCATTCTCCCCAGTTTTACATATAAGATGATTGTCAGCCACAAGTACAACACGGCCAGACTTCAGAAGATTAGGTTGTAGCATATGGTTGTAAATTTCTGTCGCCATGTGTGACCATCCAAAAAGGGTTTCACACAATCACAGAGTCACAGAATCATAGGGTTGGAAGGGACGTCTGGAGATCATCTAGTCCAAACCCCCTACCAGAGCAGGGTCACCTAGAGCAGGCTGGACAGGAACGCATCCCGGCGGGTTTTGAATGTCTCCAGAGGTGGAGACTCCACCACCTCTCTGGGCAGCCTGTGCCAGGGCTCTGCCACCCTCAAAGTAACGAAGTTCCTGCTCGTGTTGAGGTGGAACTTCCTATGTTCAGGTTTGTGCCCTTTACCTCTTGTCCTGTCACTGTGCACCACACCACTGAAAAGAGCCTGGCCCCATCCTCCTGGCACCCACCTTTTAAGTATTTTTAAGCGTTTATAAGATCCCCCCTCAGTTGTCTTTTTTTCCAGACTGAAGAGGCCCAAATCCCTCAGCCTTTCTTCATAAGAGAGATGTTCCAGTCCCCTAATCATCTTGGTCCCCTAATAATAATTTCCCACCATCGATGCTCTCCATCCCTTTTTCCCCTTTCAAGAACACGGTGAAATTTCTTCTGCATTGTGGTGTGCAGTAACCAGAACCCTTTGTCCATCACCTCTCACGTGTTTTAATACTCGTCATTCGTTGTGCTGTAGTAGCTTTTGTACTAGTGTCAAATTCTTTCCAATAGGAATGAGCAACAAATTTTAGTATAATGTATAGTCAGACCAGAGCAATTGGTGGGACGTGATAGGAGCTGAATAATTAAAGTCACACCCCATAATTTTGGTAAAGGTATGAATACAAATATTTGAGTGATTACGTACATTTACTATGAAGTTATCTACAAATATAGAGCTACAAAGTGTTCTCCTACAGACACAACATTTACCAGCATATACAACTACAGCTCTGGGGTTTTCATCAGGTCTTATCTCAAAATGGCAGAGTTTTACCCAGTCTCAAGACAAATGTCTTGGGCTTTGATGGAGTTAGTTTCACGGACAAATCCTTGTTGGTTTTGTGCACCTATACCAACATTTTGCCACTTATTCCTGATTTGTTGTGTCCATGCTTTATGTTCTAATGAATAGAGTACAGTTCCGTTGTGATTTAACCCCAGCACAACGATTGGGTATATGGTGTCCACCAAAGCGTTGCGTATTGTTAAGACAAAAGCAGTGGCCCTATTGTTGAAGGGCTCATAAGTAAAAATTACTAAGTGCCACCAGGTTTGTAATTCTCTTTCAAATTTAGTTGCATTGTCCCAAACTATTTTTCGAATCTCTGCAGGTAAAACACCTTCTTCACCTTCCCTTGTCATTGCTGCTGTTGTAGATCGCACCCACACTTGAGCCTGGATACAGCTAAGGGCTAGTGAAACATTGCCCTGGACTGTTCTAAGAAGTTCTGCAATTAACTGGTGATCTTTTTAATTATTTTTTTCCCATTGAGGTAGTATATCAGACACAAGTCATTGGTTAGTTCCTAATGCTAATAGAGAGGAGCGCAACGGGTGTTCTAATTTGCTTAAGTCATTTGCGGTTGCACTCAGTTGCTTTACAAACACTTCAGCATTTATGCTATTTAAGACTCCCAATCCTGTCCCTACGATACTAGTTGCACCTCTTTTTGTTCACCTTGAAATGACAAAGGTTCACTCGTGTAACCATGCTAACCAACCCACGTAGGATGTGCTTAGGAGCAGTGAGCGGGTCGGTTTAATCGTAGAAACATTGGTTTGTATCATCAGTTCTACCTTTTTCAGTGACCACGAGGGGTTAAATATCACTTGTTGTTGCCCTCTATGTTTAATAACATAAGGTCCAGTTTCAGATATTTGTGGGATCAACTCCTCTTTTATTAGTGGAGTTGAGGTTGGAGTCATTGTGGCGGGTAGCGGGGCTGTTGTTGGTATCGAATCCATTCTTTCACAGGATACATTCATTTCTACACGGCCGATTTCACCATCAACCACCACACAACACCTGTAAGCAAGTGTTAAACAGCAACTGGTGGCATTGGGACAATGAGATTTAATTTTTTTTAATACCTCTGTTACCATTAGATCTTTTGCCTTATCCACTTCACAACAAAAACCAAAAGTTTCTTCTTTAGATTCTTTACAAATTGGGAACCCGGGTCCTCCATACTTTATGTAGATTTTTTCTTTTACTGCTGTTCCACCACTCTGGATCATCCATTCTCTTTAATTTCATACTTAGCCGTGCTGTAGCAGCCATCAGAATCAACAGTACCAGGAGCAGTGAAATAATCCATTTCATTCTTTGTTGATTTTCAGGAAGCTGACATCTGTCAGCTGGTTCAGCTATCCACCACTCGCTTGATTTGAGAGTGGTGTATCCAATTTTCTTTCCCTAAAACTTTAACAGCAAAATAAGCACACAATAAAACAGTGTACGGCCCCTCCCATTTGGGTTCCCATTTTGATTTTCAGGAAAAGGCTCTAATTGAGACCTCACCTTCCATATTTCAGGTGGTGTGGACTGGCACCAGTGCGCAGATTTTCTTTTATCCTCAAGTACTTTTTGCATATATAAATGTACTGGGTCAACCGTTCATCTCCATCCAATAGGCTGGTCTTAGCTGGAATGTAAGTCCCTGGTAGAGCTAGGTGCCCCCCCAAAAGAATCTCTGCTGGTGTTAATCCTATGGGTTGCCATGGAGTGTTTCAAACGCCCCATAGGACTAAGTTTAATGCTTCTGGCCATTTTAAGCCAGTGTGTGTACATACTTGTGCTATCTTTTACTTTAGTGTTCTGTCCATCCTTTCTACTTGTCCCAAAGACTGTGGGTGACAGGGAGTATGCAGGTTTCTTTTTGTTCCTAGTGATTTGTGTAGTTAATTGATTATATTTGCTGTAAAATGAGCACCCCTATCTGACTCAATTAATTCTGGAACCCCATATCTTGGTGTAATTTCATTCAATAAAGCTTTTACTACTCCCTGTGTCAGCTTTTCTAGTTGGGAAGGCTTCCGCCCAGCCTGACAGTTGATCTACTATTGCAAGCAAATGTTTGTACCTGTAAGCGAGGGGCACATCTGCATAGTCTACTTGCAATCATTGAAAAGGGGAGTAGGCCAATGGTCACCCTGCCAACTCTGAGCTCAGCCTGGTACTGGAGAACTTTTGACAAATTGGGCAGCTACTGGTGATGCTTTTCGAAGCAGCATAAATTCCTGGTGTTGTCCATACTTTCTGCACCTGATTAGCTATCGCCTCCGCTCCCCCATGGGCTTTACCATGAAAATATCTAGCCGCAGTAATTACGTATTTCTTCGGTAGTATTGGTTTTCCCCCAGTTGTCCACATTCCCTCGTCATCTTGGTTTGCTTCCCGTTTTTTCCACTGTTCCTTTTCTTCTGCTGAACAGTCTGTTTCATACATGGTTTTGGGGTCTGTTAAATTAGGCCATTTGCCTTGGTCCATTGCTGGAATGGTAACCAGGCGTTCTCTCAAAGGCTGTCGGGCTGCCGCCCTCGCAGCTGCATCAGCTAAATCATTCCCCTTACTAATTTCTGTGGTGCCCTTGGTATGAGCTGGGCAGCGTATGACAGAGGTAGCTGGATTGATTCCAGCAAGTCGTGTATTTTTTTCTCCATTAGATACCTTTTTTTCCTGGTGATGTGACAAATCCTCATTCTTTCCATAACATCCCAGTTGCATGACACACCCCGAAGGCATATTGAGAACCTGCATAAATATTAATTCATTTACCTTTTCCCAGGTGTGCTGTGCCTCTTAAAGCTACCAGCTCAGCTCCTTGTGCACTCATTTTTGTTGGGAGGGCTTCAGCTTCTATTACCTGTCCTTGGTTGACCACAGCATATCCAGTCCGACGTTGCCCACGCAGGCAGTAAGATGAGCCATGTACAAACACAGTTAGATCTGGATTCTGCAAAGGAACATCAGTTAAATGTGCTCACGGTGTACTTGAAACGTTCATCACCTGCTCACAGTGGTGATGTTCTTCCCCATCTTCAGGCAAGGGTACTAGGGTTGCTGGATTCAAAGTATTACGTCTTTTCAAAATGACGTTATCTGCCGTTAGAAGGATCAGCTCGCATCTGTGTGCCGGTTGTGGTGACAGGGCTTGGGCTGCATACTGTTTCAACAGTATTTCTGCTTCGTGTGGGATGGGAACTGTTACAGGGTGTCCCAGTGTGAGGAGACAACTTCTTTCTAATATTGTGGCCGCTGCTGCCGCTGATTTAATGCAGGCTGGTGCTCCTGCTGCAATTGGATCCAGTTGCACAGAATAGTATGCAACCGGTCTCTGGTGGGGTCCTAATTTCTGTGTTATCACTCCACTGGCTATTCCTTCTCATTCATGCACATATAAATTGAAGGGCTTTGCATAATCCAGGAGCCCACGAGCAGAAGCTGATGCCAAAACTCCTTTTATCATTTTAAAAGCTTGCTGTCTTTCCAGACCCCACGCAATAGGTTCTACCCCCTCATTTCTTGTTGCTTCTGTCAGAGGTTTTGTTAATTCTCCTGATCCAGGAATCCATGACCTACGGAATCCCACAGCTCCAAGGAACCTTCGCAACTGTTTGTGATCAGACGCAGAAGCTTTACTATTGTGTCTATTCTTTCTGGATCTATTATTCGCTGCCCTTTCCCTTAGGATGAACCCTAAATATTTGACTTCCTTCTGACACAGCTGAAGTTTGGACGGAGACGCACGAGGACCTTTCTCTGCCAAGACAATACATAGATGTATATTATCTTTTATACAAGCATCTTTGTCTTTACTTGCTATTAGCAAATCATCTACGTATTGTACAAGAGCTGGTTCACCCGGTAGTTCTACATCTTTCAAATCGTTTCTCAGCATTCGAGAAGCAATTGCAGGAGATCCTGCAAACTCTTGCGGGAGACACGTCCAGCTTAATTGTTGTCCTTTCCATGTAAAGGCAAATAAAAGCTGGCCGTCTTCATCTAGAGGAATATTAAAGGTGGCAGCAGTTAAATCAATCACAGTAAAATATTTTGCCCAGTGTGGTATTTGTAAAAGTAGAGTAGAGGGATCGGGCACTGCTGGATGAGGAGCCACTATGTGCCGATTAATTACCCGTAGATCTTGTACAAAATGGTATTGCAGGTCCCCGTTGTTGTCCAATCGATTCTTTTTTACAGGGAGTATGGGAGTATTGTATGGTGACACACATACTTTTAAAATTACTTGGGCTAAATACCATTCTATGTGCTTTTGAATGCTTTTTTTCACCCTCTTGGGGAATAGGATACTGTTTCATAGCCAGAGGAGGGCTTCCTCCCTTGTTTTTTATGTTTACAGGTTGAGACAAACCTAGCAATCCTACATCTGTGCTAGTTTTACTCCACAGCTTTGTTGGTATTTCCAGTATTTTTAGCTCATTATTTGGGCTCTCAGTGACCACAGCTACTCCCATGATTATTATCTATTCCTTCAGGTGACAAGTGTAATTCTACGTCCAGAGCCTACAAAAGATTTCTCCCTAACAGGCACGCTGGGGACTCGGCTAATACAACTTGTCCCCATATACTCTTGTTACCTATAGTTATTGATAGGGTTTTCTTAAATTCTGTTCTTTCTGTCCTGTGACTCCATGTATTAAAATTTTATCTGTGGTCCTAGATCCTCTCGGGGTAAAATTCAAAAGGGGTAACATGGCTCCCGTGTCTACCAGGAATTCAACTTTGTGACCTTCAACTTTACCTATGATATGTCCCCGCTGGTCCAATTGGGTTACCCACACATTGAAAATTTCTAATTTTTCTAGCCCCCCCTCCAGATCCACAGGGTCCCGTTCCTGTAGTAATTGCGATTGCGAGACTTCCCAGGGCAATTCCCTCCAGTGACACTCTCTTCCTGGTGTCCTGTCCTGTGGCTGGTATGGGCATTCGCACTGTAAATGTCCTAAATTCCCACAATAATAGCACTCCCTTCCAGCATTCCTTCCTGTTTCCCTTTCCCTTCTTCCTGGTCTTAGTTCAGACCGTGAATCCGATCTTCCCTGCCTCCGGCCCCTATCTCTCATTTGCAAATTCCTTGCTAAAGCCACAGACAGTAAATTTGCCTCCCGTTCTTTCGGTTTTTTTTCTTCTCTGTAACCTGCTCAACTTTTTGCCTTTCCTCGCCTCCGTCATATATCAATACTCAAAATCTTTTGCATATTTTCTTGCAAATTTTCTCCCTGCCACCCAGGCATGTGTTCTTTAAAGTATTCCCATTTATCAGGGGCCGCCTGATCCACGAAGACACTAATTGCAAGCATTTCATTAAAATGTTGTGTGGTCATTCCCTCATATTTCAACAAGGCTTGTCGGAGTCGCATCCAAAAATCACTAGGGTGTTCGTCTAGCCTTTGTCTGCCCTCCAGTACCTTACCCCAGTTTAACCACGTTTCTTTGCATGCTCTGATTGCTTCTACTAAATTTCGGAGTGCAGTTTGGCAGGTGGCTCTATCCCCTGCTTTATTATAATCCCAATTTGGATTATTTGCCAGCCAGGAGCTTCTACATCCTCCAGCCTGTTGTGCTAATTCTGCGTCTGTGTTAATTATCTTTTCATGTTCATCTGGCTAAAAAAACTCTCTCAAAAGTATTTGACCTTCTTCCCAATTTGGGTTATACCTAGTGCATATATTAGAAAACAACATTTTTCAGCATCCTCTCTCCATCTCAGATCTCAGCATTTTACTCCCCAAGTAGGTAAATCACGAGGATTCCAAGGCTGATTAGTAAATGCGTTCAGCACAGGGGGAGCCCCACCGCCTCCTGGTTGCGTAGCAGCAGGATTAGGTAAGACATTAGAAATCATCGGATGGAGTCTGGCGGCCGGTGGAGCAGAATTAGAAAACAGAGAAGGAGCACGAGGCACATGAAGTGGAGCGGATGCAATTGGAGCATTTTCTGTGGCTTCGTTCAGGGCAGTCGCCTCCGCTACTGCAAGCGTTACCTTTGACGATGCCTCTTTCATCCCGCTCCTCTGACTCTGGTGTTCCTTCTCCTGTGCCCAGTCATCCCAAACGTACCAGTAATCCATTTGTTCCGGGAACCTCTCCTCTAGGCGATATCACAGAAAGGTAAGTTTGTGCTGGTCAAAGGTCCCCAATGGTGGCCACCGTTCTGCCAGGTTTCCTCCTCTAGTTGTATCCGGCCAGCCTTCTCGACATAAAATGTCAGGGCGCCTTTTTCACAGAGTTGCTATACCAAGAATCCTACTCCAATTTTGTATGACCTCGGCCAAGGGTGTCCCCTTCTCTGAAATGAGTAAGTTTCCCATCACTTCCTCTGTCTCTGTGCGATTTATGCTGGTCAGGCCCCGCACTCTCAACAGCTGCAGCAAAAAATAAACCTGCTCTCTCTGTCTTCCCAAAATCTGCTCCGGGAATTTTAACACTCGCCCTTTGGCGCCGCCCACTCCAGAAGTCCCAGGTGAACACACTCATTGCCAGCAGTTGGAAGCTTGGAGTCAAGAGGATCCAAAGGTGGTGGCCTAGGGTCCCATCTGGGGTCCCAAACTGTTAGAGGAGAAGCCGCTGCCCGAGCATTCACACACCATTCGTGGTGTTGCACACACACACAGACACACACACATGCACACTTACTCTCTGGTACGCTTCCTCCTTCTTCAGACTTGACCCTTGGTTTCCCGCAGCAGAGGCTCAGACATCGGGTTTTATCAAATAGTTAATTTAAATTAAAGGTAGAGCAGCAAGGACAGCCCAGGCTGGGTGCCTCCAAAGAGGGGGACTCCGAACAAGGAAATCCCTGGGCAATTATACCCTTGCGATCCATACACCCACCCCTCACATGTTCTTCATGCCCTGTCCATGTGTCTTTTAGTCCAATGGTGGGGTTTGGTCTGGGGTCTTCTAACATCTTATTGGATTCTTTTTCTGTGTCCGGGCAGGCAGGCTCTTATCTTCTCCCTTTGCAGTTTCAGCTGAGGGTTGGAGCCTCCTTATCTTCTGGTTTACACTCCTTCTGCACCTGCACTCGCTGGCAGAACACAGAGAACCAAAGAGTCCCAGACTTGGGGAAAACACTACCAGAACATCACTGTGGTATCAACATCTTCCCGTTCGAAAAGACTAAACACAGCACTGTACCAGCTGCTAGGAAAATTACTAAGAAAAAGAACTCTATTGCAGCCTACAGGCTTCAGCAAATCTGGCTACCCGTGCCAAGTAAAGCTAAGCAAACAGCACAAATCACACCATACTATTAATCCTAAGTAATTTATTCTAATCAAAACCTACTTACTTACGCTAAACAACTAATATCCCTCAGCAGCAGGGCAGCCCGGGGTGCATGTCCCGGGGACAAGCAGCTCTGCCTGGCAGAGCCTGGCCGTGCTCGGAGGCTGCCTGTCCCTGTCCCTGGGCACTTGGGTGCCTGTTTTCAGTCTCGGGGACACTCGGCAGCACAGGGCAGCGATCCCTGGGTTTTATCCGCTGTGAAGGGCCCCGAAGGGAGCCGCGTCTCAGCATTACCCCTGGAGCTCCTGCCAGCTCTTCTCAGTGACGCAGAAGCTGTGCTGGGGACGATGCAGGGGGCTGCAGGGGACAGGCGTGGGGCACCCCAGGAGGAGACAGCCCCTGTTTCTGCCGGCAGCGGGGGCGCAGGGGACCCCCTCCGGGCTCTCCGCGGGGGAGAGCATCCCCGAGGGTGCCGCAGGAGCCGGCCCCGGCTGCTTTGCCGGCGGCTGCAGTGAGCGGCGCTTGTCCGCAGAGGGAGCCCTGTCCCTTCCCAGCCCTCCCGGCGGCTTGGGGACAGCCTGGCACCCGGCCGTCCCTCCTCCTCCTCCGGGCTGGGGCACGGAGCTGCTCTCCGGGCTCCGGCCCCTCTGCCCGTGAGATGAGAGCGTGGGTCCTCAGCACCCGCCAGGTCCCCCGGGGTCCCCTCCGCAGGCGGGGAGAGCTGCGGGCCAGGCCGGCAGAGGGGTGACATCCCCCGCCGGGCACGCTGGTCTCTGTCCATGCAGTGCCCCTGCCTCCATCCCTCCGGACGTGCGCTGGGGCGACCCCCCCCAGCCGCTTAGGGGTCCCCAGCGCTCGGGCCTGGCCGTGCCTGCAGGCAGTGGCCGGAGCACCCGCTCATCGCTTCCAGCACCAGGGATTTCACCCATCCTGGAGGCCATGGACTTCAACCACGGAGCCCTCCAGCTGCCCCCTCCCAGTCTGGCACCCCCGCTCCAAACAGAGCTGGTGTTCGGTTTTGCACCAGGGGGTGCTGGTTTGTCGTGATGCCAGTGAGAAAGGCACTCAGACTCTTAAATTGTCATTCAAAATGCTATTTATTAGAGCTTACACTATAGAGAGACTACTACAGATAATCTTACATCCCTTCAGACGCAGGAACCCTGAGCTGCACAGCATCGAACAGACCCCCAACCCGCACACAGCATTCCACGCAGACCCTGTCCGTGGCAAGGGTTACCCCATTTTAGTCATTTGAGCTATTATAGATTTTTTTTTTTTTAGAATAAAACAGCTCTATTAATTACTTCTACTGCCAAAAAATGCTCACATGAGAAATTCTTGCTGCTGTTTTAGATAAAGGCACATGGCAGGTACCAGGTACGAGTTCCCTACAGACTCCTCTCTTACAGCCTGGCTTCTAACCCAGCTGGTCTTACCCCGCAGCCACGGGATGCCCACAGCACAGGTCTGGGCCTGCTCAGGCTTGCTGTCATGTGGGTCACTAAGTCCTCAGTGTGCCATGGTCTCCTGGCCAGGACCATGGCAGCACCCTGGCTGGAGAAAGGTGTCAGAGCTACAGAGGGCTGTACTGTTTCCCAGGGCCCCCAGCCCCACACTGTCACTGTGTGTCCCCCTCCCCACTCTCCAGCCCTAGGGACGCTTGGCTGGATTCCCCACAGGGACTTTCAGCAGGGGTCAGAGGCATGACGTGGTAGAGGATGGATGAGTGGACACGTCTGTGTGGATGGTTACACCCTGCGTGTTCCCCGAGGGAAACCAAAACTCCTGTGTCATGCAGGATGGGGCAGTGCGGGGTGAGCTAGTTGGGCAGCACGTCGTCCTCCTCGCTGCACTCAGGGATGCAGAGGAGATGCCCTTGGGCACTGTCACTGTCCCCAGGGACTGGCAAACATGTGGCCGAGTGCTGGCTGCTGCTTTGCCAGGCTGGTGGTGCAGCCGTTGTCCTTTGTTCCTCACCCCTGCGTGCTCTCTGTGGGAGTGCCACAACCCCGCGCGCCAGGGACACTGCCCTGCCTGGCCCCAGCAGCCAGGCATGATTTATGTCCGGCCGCCTGCCTGCCCATCGCTCCCCAGGGACGCAGGACCAGCCCGGGCAGGGCAGCAATGCCACCTCCTTTTGCCACGGCTCAAGAGCCGGCTGGATGGGCCGGGGAGGGGGACCCATCAACAGCGAGCCTTGTCCCTGTGTGTGGCTGACCAGTGGCGTGGCAGGCACAGGGACAGGGACGGGGGGGAACCCTGCGGCGCGTGGCTGACCGCCAAGTTGCAACATTAGCCGGGAGCAGCTCTGCAAGCCCTGCCCAGCCTCCGGGCACCAGCTATCCCCGTCCGGGGGGGCAAAGTTGGGTTTGCAGAGCCCCAGGGCTGCGGTTGCACACCCTCCCCCGGCAGAGCACCCATGGGTGCACCGGGGCAGGGCAGTGCTCGGGGGACACAGTCCCCGGCGCAATGCTCGTCCCAGCCTGGGGTCCTCAGCAGCCAGCAGCCCGTGGATGGTGGGCTGAGCACTGGAGCAGGATGGCAGCCACCTCCAGCTGCTCCAGGTCCGTGGGGCACTGTCATGGGATAGCTCCCGGCGGCCAGGGAGCAGGGGGGAGCGGGGACAGCTATTTTGGGCAGCCCAAGGCAAACCAGCTGTCATGCTCTCTGCAGCACAGAGTCTGAACTGGGGCAGGGACCCGGGTGCCGTCCCGAGCAGCGTTAGGGGAGGTGCACACACTTCCCATGAAGTCCCTGGCACCCTGCTGTCCCCCGCACCCAGAGGAGACCCACATCCCCGGTGCAGCCCAGTGCAGAGCTGACATGGGTGATGCTGAACCCACCCAGACAGCCCTGTGCCTCCCAGCCAGCTGCGACCAGGGCAGGGGGAGGAACGACAGCCTTGGGACCTGCAGCCAAAGTATGAGCTCCCAGCAATGGAACCCTTGTCTGTGCCCAGGGCTGTCCCTGCCGGCCGCACATGTCCACAGTGTGAAACACAAACCCTATGCTGCGAGCTGGGTGCCACCAAGGTGGGCTGTGTGCCACCAAGCTGGGCTGCAGGGAGGGCAGCGTGGGGCAGCGTGAACCCTCAGCTTCATCCTCAATGGCCACTGGCCCCGGGACGCTGTGGGTTTGCCCACTCATCTTGCTACCCATCTGAGCCAGAGCTTCCCCCCGGCTGACTGGATCTTCCGTGAGGGAATTTTCCCAGGCGTCGGAGTGGAAAGTCCCCAGGAGATGCGGCTGCTGGGGACACAGCTCCCTGTGGCCAGGAGCAATGATGCTTGCGGCATCTCCTCCCATCCCCGACGCCGCTCGCCTGCCCTGGCACTCGCCCAGGCTGTGGCACTCAGCCGAAGCCTGGAGCCGGAGGGGGTGTGAGCTGCTGGCGAAGCCGCGGGGCAGGAGCACGGCAGAGCCTGGGAGGGAGCTGAGCCCAGGGCTGGGTGAGGGGCAGCCCTTGGCACAGCAGGGACAGGGGTCCCAGGACACAGGGAAGTGCCAGAGCACCGCCCCCACAGCGTTGCGAACACATCAGGTCTTTGCTGGGGTGTGACATGGCTCTTACGAGGTGGCTTCAAACTGCTGGCAAAGCAGGGATGATTTTGGGGCTTCCCAAGAGCTCTGGTACCATCACAGGAGCCGTGGGGTGGGAGATGACGTGCTGCCATAGACCAGTTCCTCTCCTCGTGTGCCCCACAGGATGTGGAGAACATGCTGGAGAAAAAAGAAAGATGGGAAACTGAAAGGGCAAAACCCAAGCTGGAGGCTCTTCCCTGGAGCTTCCCCTGCCCCTCTTGTGGTGTCCTTTCTGATAGTGCAGGGGCAGCTGTGCCATCCCCAGAGCGGGCACATCCAGCCTATGTGGGGACTTCTACCCCCATCCCCCCCATCCTGATGGCAGAGGGTGTCCCCTGCCAGCTCACTCCCTCCCCAGGCTTAGGAGGGAAGCTGGGGGACTGGGATAATGGTCACCCCAGGGCTCGTGGTCCCCTGTTCTCTGCAGCTCCCCAGGCAGCCCAGTCTCCTTCGGGGATGACCTACATCCTGGGGAGCTGGGAGCCACTTCCGAGAAGCTGGTTTAAAAGAAAACTGGTTGATTTCGGTGACATGCCACCATGCCAAAGCCAAGCTTTGCCCTCCCCCTGCCTCCCACCCTGGGACGCACAGAAGCACCATGGGTGTGATCCGGGGTGGGGAGGGCAGGGAGCCCCTAGCTCCGCACACAGCATCCCACCGCAGGGAGACCTTGGGGCCATACTCAGACCCGGCAGTGCTGGGACTCACAGTACTCGGGAACACAGGTTGGGACACAACCCCGAGGTCCCTCCGGGAGGTGCACAGCCAGCCGCCATGCCAGGCACACAGAGGGGGACAGCATTAAATCCCGCTGCATTTGGTGCAGCCCCAAACTCAAGGACAAGCTCTGGACCACACTAGGGCTCCAAGCACTCGGGGACTTCCATGGCCCCATGCTGCAGGCCCCAGCACATGGGAAGTCTCTGGAGATCGCTGGCGTTTCGGCCGGCCCAGCCCTCTCTCAGGTGCTGGGAGCTGGCATTTCCTCCCCACCCTTCACCCCTCTGGATCCCTGCCCGCGTTTGCCCGCAGTTTCCTAGGCAACAACACCCATGGAAATGGGAAAGGAGAGGAGAGGCCATGCTGCCGAGGCGTCTGTGCCACCTGCACGTTGACCCATGTCCCCCACAGAGATGCCATAGCTGCCATGGGGTCACCGCACCTACTCGCAGGGGAGGAAGCCACCAGCCCCACAGATTTGAATGGCACCGGGGAAGGGGTGCTGTGGCATCACCCCCACCACCCTGCGGGGACCTGGGGGACACTGTGACACCTGTCAGCCCGGAGGAGGGATGGTGAGGCAGGAGGAAGACGGGTGTCTTTCCCCCAGAGAGGGGGAAATGGGGGGAAGATTGCTACCAGGAGAGAAGGGATGGGTGAAGGGGGCACAAGCTGGAGGCTCACACCCGTCCCACATCCCTCTGGCACTGCAGCCTCCCACCCCATGGACCACATTTGGCCTCTGCCCCTGCTGTGACTCCAGGCACCATGAGACCCCAGGGCAGTCCTGGCTGGCACAGCAGAACCGTGGCCAAAGCCACCAGTGCACAAAGCATCCAGGCTCCTGGGGAGAAGGTATTTACACACGGGTACAGGGTGCTGCAAGGGCACCGCAGCATCTCGGAGGCTGCAGAGGGGCAGGAGCAGCTCCTCACTGGCCTGCCGGGGGCTGCAGGACCCCTCCTCTTATTTCCCCAAGTCAAGACATGGGACAGCACACAGAGGAGATGCACAAAAAGGGACCAAGACCCTGAGGAGGGCGGGTTGAAAGCATGAGCTTCATCCACAGAAATCCATCCCTTGAGGGTCAAGTGAGCAACTCCGCAGCTGGCAGCTCCTCTCCAAAGCCCAGACCCTGAGGCAGGGGTGCGGGTTCTGGCTCTGACGCAGGATGCTGGGCGTGGGATGCTGGATTCGGGATACCAGGTGTGGGATGCTGGATTCAGCTGCTGGGCACCAGATTTGGGCTGCAGGGTGGGGTGCGAGGCCACGTGCAGCCAGGAGCGAGGGTGCTAGCGAGCAGCCCGGTGCCTGGCGCAGAGCAGCCATGCGCGGGTGCTGGGAGGGTGTGGGAGGACCCGAGCACCCGCCGGTTTCGCTGCTGCCTTCCCCTTCCTGCCGTGGGTGCCTTGACTTTGGCTTTACCGCACTTGCAAAACGAAAGCAGTGTCGGCGCGTGAGTGTGCTGGTGCGGTCTCCCATCCTGCAGCCCAGCACCCTGGCGAGTTTGCGGCGGTGGGGCCCGTGGCCAGACACCCCATTGCTGCTGCCACCTCCACCCCATCCCATGCCGAGGATTTCCTTAACCAGACAGCAACGCACAGGGACAATTGGGATCCGTGGCAAGACAGGTGAGGGATGCTCCCCAAGTTGTATGGAGCACCGGGGGGGCAGTCAGCCCTGGGATGGGTGCAGGGCTGCAGAGGCAGAAAGGACCAAGGAGTACCCAATGGGCTGTGCTGCTGGTGCACTTGGGGTGCCAGGCTGTGGGGTGCAAGGCCCCCACCGCACCCCTGCCACACTCCCCACAGCCAGCCTGAGGCCCCGGTGTGCAGCACGCCCTGGGAGCTGGGAGGGATCCAGAGTCCAGGGCAGGGTGCTGGGGTTCAGACACCCGTCCCAACATGCGGGAAGCCCAGCGGGATGGGGAGGGGAGGGGAGGTCTCGGCAAGGGGCCAGGCGAGGCGTGGCCCCCGGCGCACCCGTCATGCTTTACTGGAAACATCTGGCCTGGGCTGCGGGGGCGTGCGCTGGCTGCACACACATGTGCACACATGCACATGGGTACGGGGACGCACACATGCACATACGTCTTTATCAGTGTGCGTATATCAGCACGTGCATCCGCACCTGTGTACACTCATGTTCACGTGTGCGCATGTACCCACACACGTGTACACACACATACACAGGCATGGAGGTTTGCACACACATGTAGATTCCCACATACGTGTGTATGCATATAGATACAGACATGTACACTTATGTGTGTACGCACACGTACACGCACACATAAATACACAGGTATATGTGCACAGATTTGCATGCATACACTTGTGTACATGTGCCAGCAATCACACTGGCTGCAGCATGCACATGCATGGACATACAGGTGTGTGCACATGGACCCACACACGTGCAATAGACACACGCGCACACACACATGCACACATGTACAACAGTCGCACTAACCGCACGCATCCTGGCTGGAGCCTATGAGCATCCCCCTGCCCAGGTTCGCCATGGTGCTGTGTCCTGGCGGTGTGAGCCTGTGTGTACAGCTGTGTGCTTGTGGGTGTGAAAACACACGTGTGTGTGGATGCTTGTGTGCCCTGCAGCAGCCTGTGTGTGACCGTATGTCCCATGTATGTCCATGCGGGCCATGTACCTGTGCAAGCCTGCATGTGCCCCTGCGCGTCCACGTGCCTGTGGGCCGATGTGGGCTGCGAGTGCCCATGTGTGTGCCCCAAGTCGCCAAGTGCCCGGCGTACCCGTGTGTGCCCATGTGTCCATGTGTGCCCACATGTGCTTGTGCACGCCCCGTGTGTGCAGCGCGCCCGTGTGTGCCCATGTGTGTGCCATGTGTACCTGTGTGCCCACGCGTGTGCCA
>VYZM01015059.1:1197389-1211557 GCA_013398915.1 Dromas ardeola
GACACAGGGTCAGGGTCTCTCGGTGTTTCTTTCTCCCCTCCTTCCCTTTTTGGCAGCGTGGGAGGCAGCGCTTTCACCCACCCATCCACCCGGGGCGACTCCTGCGTCCGCGGGTGTTGGTGCTGGCTCAGCGCCCATCGCAGCCTATTTGTGGCTCCTTCCCCCAGCTCCTTTTCCATGTTTCTCGGTGTTTCCTAGCAATGAATTTCACTCTCCTTAACACAGCGGCGTCACTGAAAGACCTTGGGCTGGTCCCACTGAGAGTTCGGCCCACCACGAGGAATTTTGGTGCCATCCTCAGCTTTTCCCTTCTTGCCAGCCCCACGACGGTGTTTGTCCCCTTGTCGAGAAGCCCCCGTCTTTCGTCGTGTCCTGTGCCTGGCCGTTCACTCAAGCGAGGGCTCTCCCGCTGCCCAGCGGCAGCTCCCTTCAGAAGACAACCTTACAGCAGAGATCAAAGCAGCACCCAAGCAGCCCAGTCCTGCTCCACCCCTGCTAAAAGCTGTCCAACTTCTGCCTCCAGCTCTTGGTTCAGCTCTTCAGCAGGTGGCATTTCCCTCTGTGAGTATTTACACGCGGTCACCAAATCATCTTTCCACTCCCGCTGCTGCTGCTCTTAAATGAGATGTGGTGCAAGATGCCGGAGTCCCGCGTAAGCTTTCTCCATGCTTGGGCAGCAGGTATTTAGCACACCCAAGGGAGTGCAGGGCGTGCTCACCTCACCCCCACCAGCTGCAGGAGGGGGGCCATGGGCCACCCACACTATGTGATACCAGCCCTGGTGGGTCTCATGTCCTCACAAGGGGCCCATGGCCAAGCCCAAAGCCGTGATACACACAGGTGGGATATGGAGGGTGGAAAACACCTTACAGAGGGACATTTCTGACAGCGGATGGATTTCTATCAAGCCAGTGCAGGGCAGGGCCAGACCCGTCACTGAAAGACAAGGGGGTGAGTCTTTCAAGACAGATGAATGATCAAGATGATTAACCCATGGAGCAGCTTCTCTACCGCCAGCGCAGGCTGTCCAGCCTCAGGTATCTCCTTCCTGCAGGCAGCCCCAAGAGTTCGGCGTGCGTCTGACAGGATGGCCCTGCGAATGGCCCTTCCGACACCTCTGGCCCGCAGCAGCGGCGATGCCAGGGGATGGGAGTACAGCCCTCATGCAGGACAGGCAAAACTGCCCACACCAGACACCTTCTTCTGAGCGGGCAGGGCCCAGCTCGTGTTCCTGCCATTACATGGGGCACACAGAGCTCCTGTTACAGCCTCCAGCCCCAGAGCAGCCAGCACCGCTGGCAGGAACAGGGGCTTGGTTTGCCCCAGCAGTCTTCCTGCACCCCAGGCTGAGACACTGCTATCCCAAAACGCACAGGACAACAGGGAGCAGAGCTGGGAAACCAGCAGAGCTTGGAGTGGCCATGCAGAGGCAGCTGCCCTAGTCTCAAGGGCAGAAATCAGCAGGCATGAACACTTCCCCGGCCCTCGCAGCCCACTGCTGTCCAGCCTGGTACACCCAGGTGGGAAGAGAGATGGGCAGTTCCAGATGTGCATCTGCTCTGAGGCAGCAATAACAGCACCAGGGGATCGATGCTTCCCCTACAAAGGTGTACTGGCAGCACAGCAGGATGAAGGCCTTGTGCTGGATACAGCAGACTGCAGAAGCATTGGCTCCAGGCTCTCTGCAAAGCGGAGGCAGGAGGACCTTGTTCTTCCCTTCCCCCAAGCAGTAGAAGAGCTGCAGGCCCAGCTGTCCACAGCCGGCTTCCCCGCGCTGTATTCACCGCAGCCAGGGCGAGGGGAGCAGAGCCAGCACAAAGCGTCCTCACCCCTGGGAGCTCTGCCAGGGCCCCCTGGGACAGAGGGGCACTGCAGACCGGAGTGTCCCGGCACCCAGCAGCACCCGCCCAGGCAGCAGCACCCAGCCAACACTCACACAAGGGAGCTTCTGGCTGAAGGACAGCCTTGGAAGGGGCAAAAGCTTTGCTCCTCTGCCCTTCTGGTGCTCCCCAGCTACACAATGGGGCCACGGACACTCTGTACGCTCCCACTGTGCTAAACTACCTGGATGGGAGCCGAATGGCCCAAACCAGCTTGTGTCTGTGGCTTCAGCATGCCTCGCTATGGGGCAGTGGCAGCGCTGGTAGGAGCCTGGCAGAGGCAGCGCGGAGCTGCCTGCTGCCTGCTCCAGCCGCCTCCTGCTTGCTCTGGGCAGCAAAGCAGAGCTCTGTGTTCCCACAGCCCAAAGAGGGCAGCCTATTGCAGGCTGAGGAGGCAGCAGGATAAACCCCACACATGGAGGACACTACCAGCCTCCTGGAGCCAGGCAGGGACTTTGCCAGAGGCACAGAGGGGAATCTCCAAGCAGGGGGTCAGCCCAAATCAGCACTTGCTCTCTGCACGCCTCCCCAGCACGTGCAGGGCAGAGGAAAAGCTGCATCCTTGGACAAGAACCATATTTATTTCACGGACACAGAATTGCACTGGTGGTTGATTCTACACACACCGGGGACACGCAGCAGCAGGGCCCTGCAGGCTGGGCCAGGCCGCTGGGAGCAGATTTACACAGAGAAATTTTTTCTTCTGAGGGGCCAACTGATCAGCGGGATGGGGCTCTACGCAGCTGAGGTCCCGCTCCTGCCATCAGGCAGCTTCCGCCCCAATCAAGGATAGAAACATTAAATAAATATATACAGCACCTCTTGGGGCGGGCTGGAACAGGCTGGGTGGGACAGGGCTCAGTTGCCCATTTTTACTTTAGATGTCTAGAAAGAAAGAAAGAGAGGTTAGGCCAAACCATACAAACCCCAGCCCAGCACCCCCATCCCACCCAGCACCCCAGGACCATCCAGAAGCTGCAGACAGCTTATCAGCCCCACTGATACGACACGAGCATCACACAGGGTGCACCCAAGGTGACAACCTCAGTGACAGTTGCTCAGAAGGGCCATCAGAAGAGTTCTCACTGCTGCAAATGGGCACAGTATGCTGTGGGGAGAGCTGTGCCACCGCAAACCTCAAAAGCAGCCTCTCTGTCCCAATGCAGAGGATTGTGCTGGAGCCCAGGTGTGCCTCCCTGGAGCCGAAGAGCACCCAGGGTGACAGGCACCTTGTGCTCACGTAAGCCTGGTGGTCCCAGGAGGTGTGTACCTGCAAGATAGCAACGATGACCCCAAACAGCCCTATGGCACTGCCAAAGATCTCCACGATCAGGATCTTGACGAAGAGGCTGGCGTTCTGCGCATCAGCCAGGGCAGCCCCGCTGCCCACGATGCCCACGCAGACCCCACAGAAGAGATTGCACAACCCCACGGTCAGGCCAGCCCCAAACATGGAGAAACCTGTGAGAGAGGAACACTGCGAGAGCAAGAGGTAACCCGCACCCAGGGCACACTGCAGCAGCTCTGTCTCAAGGTGACAGAAGACCCAGAGCTACCACCAGCATCCTCCTCTTTGGGAAACATCTTCCTCTTTGCAGCACAGCCCAGCTGAGTGCAGAAGGGCATAAAGAAGGTAACTAAAAAGCTACTTTTTGGCAGAAGAGTCACACAACCTTCAGACACCTGCAGCAGGCTACGGGCCAGGAGAGCCGAGCCCTGCAGTCCTGTTCTCTACAGCCGAGGGCAGAGGGAGCAGCAGGAGGTGACAGTCAGGGTATGGCAAAGCTCACAGCAACGGCAGCAGGGACTGAGCAGTGCTTACCTGCATGGTAGTTCCTGGCTCCAATCGCCTCTGGGGTGACTGCAGAGAAAGGCTGAGAGAAAGCACAGGCCTTGGGTTACTGGCAAGTCTGTGGTTTCCGGGAGAACTACCTGTCCCCAGTACAGCATGAGGCAGCTACATTTTGTCTAGACTGGACCCTGACTCCATGTCCCTGGGTGGCTTCACGATATCTGCCCTGTGTGTGCTCTCCCAACCCACTCTTCAGCGTGGACAAGGGCCACCGCACAGACCACCAGCCCAGGGCCTCCCAGAGCCACAAAAGTGTGCAAAGTCCCCAGAGGGCCACTGCTCACTGCTCACACTGCTCACAGCTCTGCCCCACACTCGGCTGCCATCCCCACTGTGGCCCTGAGGTCATCTCAGGGCTGGCAGGGCAGCCCAGGTCCTCCCATACCTCAGCCATGTTACTGATGACAATTGCCATGATGATCCCGTAGATGGCCACAGCCTCGCAGAAAATGATGCTGTGGAGAAAGACAAAGTCTGAGCACAGCGTCCCAGTCAGTCTGAGCACAGCGTCCCAGGCTCTCCCCCATCCCGAGCAGCCCCTGCCGATTCTTGCCAGGCCAGCCAGAAGCCAGACCCCTCCGGGGCCATAGCTCAAGTCTGCCCCACTGCTGCCAAGGGCAGAAAGGCAGCTCAGCCTACCCACCGCTTTCCTCTCAAACAAGGGAGAGCTGCCAAGGACAAATGCTGGGTGCTGGTTGTGCTGTGCCACCCAAGGAAGCTGCGATGGCCCTGTGGGAAGCAGGCCCAGGAAGCCCTGTCCTCCGCCAGCCCCCTTTGCTCCTCTGGGGAAGGGCTGTGCAAGGTCTGGCCAGGGGAACCCTCACTGGGGGCAGGAAGTGTGATCTCAGGGTGTTTGTTTTGAACACGCTGGGCTCATTCACTGCATGATTATCACACAGTGACTCTTCAAAGCAGCAGTCTGGCTCCTTTAGGGCTCTTTGTTTTGAAAGCAAACAGCTCAGCAAGGAACGGTCTGCCAGCAGCGCCCAGCTAGAGTTATGACAGGAGCCTCTGCACTGGGCTGGGACCTGCCCCACTCAGGCATGGCATGAACACAAACCCCAGGTCTGTGCTTACCTGACCAGGTTCTTGGTTTTGATCCGAGGGGCTTTGACTCCACCACCGATGATGCTGGAGCCCGTGATATAAATCCCCCTGTGGCAGACAAGGGTGGTTGGTGGAGGGTCTGGCACTTGCTGAAGGATTCAATAGGGATATCAGGATCTTCCAGCTGAGCAATGAATCTGGCATGCAGCCGGGGGACACTACGAACGTAGTCTGTCCACGCCCCAGGGTACAAGCAGTCAAAAGCTCCACCGCCTACACCAGCAGAACTGCTGGGGCACAAGAGCCATCACTGCATAGCCTGGACTCAGGGGCATGGCTTCCAGAGAGCCAGGGACGTCCCTGCTTCTCCACTGCCATTGCAGCCCATGAGGTGGTCTGTCCAGACTGTGCAGCAACCTGTCCCCACTGCTGCAGTGACCCACCAAGCCCCAGACTCCTGCATGCACACACTATTCTGCCCCTGCCCTGCCGTAGGAAACGGCACTACCTAAGCAACTACTGAGGTGGGACAGCAGGAGCCTGCTGAAGAGCCAGCCCCACTCACCAAGCAGCTCCCACCACAGACAGGGAGATGGCCAGGCCAATGCCCAGGTTGGACCACATGAAGGGTGAGGTCTCTGTCAGGAACCTGGAGAGGAAGAAGTGCCCTGAGTTAGCACACAGGCTGAGCCCCTCTAGTCATGGTGCACAGCCCCAGAACAGGTACCCCCCACCCCATCATACAGACTGAGATGCGCTAGGCAGTGACAGATGGTGGGACGCAAGAGCCTTTCTTTGCCAGCCAGCAACCAAGGACCCTCACCCACATGGACCAAGAACTTCCCCCCAGACCCTCACTGTCAAGGGGAAGCCTGGGCTGTGAGGCTGCTGGGACAGAGGTGGGTGATGGCTGCATGAGGACACTATATGGAGCCAATCACACATACACGTGGGCTGCATCTATCCCTCCTCACAGTGACCACTGCCCATCACTCAAAAGCAGGTGCTGTTTCTTGCCAGGCACTGCCAACACCAACCACCTCACACAGCCTTGTGCTCAGTGGGGAGGATGCCGGTATTTACAGGGAACTCACCAGGCCACATCGAAGCGGAAGCCCAGGTCAAATATTGTGTAGCAGATCCCTGGAAAGGAAGAGTGACATGGGAACCTTCAGACAGGCACCAGCGACTACCCCAGTGCTGCCATTTCCTCCCCTACCTGTGGAGCCCAGGGGCAGAGGCCCAGGAGCACACCACAGCATGCAGGAGGGTTACTGGGAAGACTGGCTCAGGCGTGCAGAGCTGTGGGGCAAGGTGCCGCACCAAAGTCCAGCCCCAGCAACCCCAGTACTCCCCTATCAGCACAAGACAGAGACAGCCCGGACCTGCGATACTCCCAGACTCATTTTCTGCTCCCTGACCCTGTTGAGCACCCACAGGCCACGCTGGGCTGAAGGGAGCCCTGTGCCCCAGCACGGTCTCCATCTGCATCACTCAACAGCTCAGCCCCGCTGGAGAGCCACGGAACCAGGTGACCAGCTGTGAGCTCTTCTCTCTCACAGGGAAGAGAGAAGTGCGAGGCTGTGCCCTGACTGACCATCAGATGCTGCTCCGTCACCATCCCACCAGGGTCTGTGCTGCTCCCCAGGAGCCCTTCAACACCAGAACCTGCATCTGGCCCCCAGCATCCCCCTCCTTCAAGGATGTTCAAGACATGCCTGCTGTCCTCAGTGTTTTTCACAAGGTTAGTCATTTCCAGAGAAATTTGTACTCCAACACTGGCAGGAGACAACAAAGAGCAGTCCTGAAACCCCCAGAAAAGATCTTCCTTTCCAGGGAGCGATTACAAGGGCAGCTCACCCTGCTGTACCCCAAGTGCTCCTCTCCCATGCCGGATTGCAGCTGGGAGTCACACCCAGCAGCCCAAACAGACACAGAGGTGCTCACACTGAAACCCTGCTTTGCTCTGAGCTCATGAGCAGGAAACACGGCTGCAGACCAGAAGAGACACTCACTCTTTGCATGACTTGGAGTGCACAGCTGGAAAAGACACAGACCTAGCCCTAAGGAACAGATAAGCGCAGGCAGCATGGCACTGTCTGCTCCACAGCAGATAAAGAGGGTGAAGGGATGGCTCTTTACCATTGCTAACTAGAGCCAGCAGCTGTGTGACACTGACTCCGCATATGGCTGGAAAAAGAGGAAATGGCAGACTTCTGAAATGCTTAAAAGCAGCAAAGAGGACATTGCATGTGTCCCGCTGCTCCCTTCCCTCCGGAGTTGCAGTCTGGAGGCCATGGTGACAACAAGCCAGCAATGTGCTTAGCAGCAATACAGGGGCAGCACCATGTGCCCCAGGTTGGAGGTGCCTTTCCCTGCCCATATCGAAGACCTGAGGACAACTCATCCCATGGGAGTGCCTCAGTGCTGCAGCCTAGGGAGACCTGCCAGCCTCACAGCAGGGGTGTCCCCACTGTCCCTATGTGCTAAACCCCTCCACACATGACTTGGGGCCCAGTACCCCATGCACCAGGAGGACACACAAACGCTGCCAGATGAGCAGGCCCCAAAATGGGAAGCAGTAACGCTGGTCACTCCTCCCGCCCGCAGAATTGTGGTGTCCCCCTCCCCTGCAGCAACACACACAAATGAGGAACAGTGCCACTGTGACCAAGGAGCATGGCAGGAGGCCACATCCCAGCCCACACGCCTGGCGACCTTCAGAGATGATCTACAGTGCTGGGCCTGGCCGGTCTGTAACTTGTGTTTTGGTTTTGCTGCTTGGCTGGCTGAGCAGGAACTGAACCCAGCCAGCTTTAGCTGCCCCCACTCCCCAGGAGTGGTAAAGAAGAACCACAACCAGCTCAGGGCAGATCCTTAGGGCACCTTCCATCTCTTCAAGAGCAGATATAGCCTTGGATTCATATATAAAAGAAACAGGGTGAATGATGCTTTCCTGTGAGCTCTGGCTCCCAGCCCTGCAGCCAGAAGGGCAGAAAAGAGCCAGGGCAGCAGGACCAGAGCACCAAAGCAGGGCTCAGGACAAGGAAGGAAAGCACAAAGAGGGACCACAGCAACACTGCGCCAAGGAGACTGCTTCCTGCTCACTCCTTCCCCAAAAAGGGACTGCCAACAGGGCAGGGGAAGTTAAAAGCATCTGAGCTCAGCTTGTTGACATTTTCCGACAGTCTAAAGTTCACAGTGTGTGTCCACGCTGGTGCGAGCTGCATGATTCAGAGAGCCCAGGAAGGCAGCCCTGGGCCCAGCCCTGGGTTCACCAGGCCCTGGAAACATGAGGGAGTGAGACATCCTCAGCTTCTGACTCTGTCTTTCCCCTCACCTAAACACTGAGGCAGGAGCCAAGGTCTCCCCAGCTTCTGCCTGGCTTGTGGTCACCTCACTGTGCGCTGAAAGAGGAAATAACCATCAATTCCAGCATAAAATCTTCCTGCTACCCCTTGAAGTCATCCCCTTCCCAGGAAACATTAAACCCATCCTCAGTGCCACTGAGCCCGATGCCATCAGCAGTAGAGCCCAGGCTGCCACAAGCTGCAAAATGGCCATGCACCAGCTCTGGAATCATCTGGACAAACTTGCACATTTCCTTGCACAGGCACAGCTTGGCAAAGCGGGAGGGCCATCTCCTCCGTCCAGGAGACAACAACTGTCACAGCCTGAAAAAACAGGCACCTGTCTTTACCTCACCTGATCTGCCAGATCCAAACACAACCCTCGACTGCCACCAGCACCTTTCCACACTCACACTGAAGCAAATCAACCGCTCAACCCGGACATACTCAGAGTGCTGACAGCTGGGCATCCAGCGGCGGCTGACAGTTACATGGCGCTGCTGGGGGGCTGAGCCCCTCAAAGCACCCAGGGGGGGATGTCCAGTCTGAGGAGCCCCACAGCGGCGCTCCCGGTGCCGTGGCAGGCCACGGGCCAGCCCTCCTGCCTCTGCCCCAGAGCAGCTCGGCCACCGGGGGACTGACAACGTTGCACCTCCCTTTTCGNAGCCCGAGCTACTGTCTCTCCTCACACCCAGAGCCCGCTCCTGCCCCACAGCCCGGCCCTGTCACCCACAGTCGGCCCTGTCACCCACAGCCCGACCCCCCAGCCCTCCTCTGCCCCTCAGCCCGGCGCCCAGCCCGTCTGCCCCCCGTCCCGTCCCCGTCCCCGTCCCCGTCCCCGTCCCCGTCCCGGCGCTGACCGACGCCCAGCAGCGTGCTCCAGAAGGCGAGGCCGAGCCCCGAGTACAGCAGGGCGAGCCCCGTCATGGCGGCGCGGGACAGGACGGAGCGGGCCGGCCGGGCGCGAGCGCGTCACCTGACCCGCGCGGGACACGTGAGCGGAACCGCAGCCCCCGAGCGGAAAGGGCGTGACGCCACCGCCGCCACCGCGCCCGCTTATTGGCTGCCCGGCCTGACAGCCGCGCGGGAACTACACGGACCAGAATGCACTGCGGTCGGAGCCTCTTCCCATTGGCTGCCCTTCCCCTCTCCGCCCCGCAGTGAAGCGCGATAGGCTCCGCTCTCTCAGGGACGGGATTTCCGGGAAGAGGGAGGGCGGGGCCGTGTTCTCATTGGCCGGTTCCGCGCCCCAGCCCGGAAGCGGGTGCAGGTGTCCCGCGTGGCGGGTCTGACCCCCCGACGCCATGGCAACCGCCTTCAGCAGCGACGGGGAGGCCGCGCTGCGGCGGGAGCTGGGCCCGGCGGTGGCGGCGCCGCGGGGGGACCTCGACGGCTTCTACGAGATGGGCCGGGCCGCCGCCTTCGTGCGGGGCGGCGGGTTCCGCAAGGTGAACGGGGCCGGAGGTGGAGCGGGGCCGGGGGCTGCGGGCCGCCCCAACTCGCTGCCTTACACCCTGTGCTCTCCCCAGGTCGCCCTCCAGTTCCCCGACGAGCTCCTGGCGGACGCGGCGGCGGTGGCGGCCCGGATGGAGGCGGCGACCGGAGCCGAGATGTACGTCCTGGGAGACACCACGTACGGCAGGTCGGTGAGGGGCCGTGGGGCGGGGGCGTCCCGGGGGTCCTCCACGGGCAGGAATGGGGCTGCTCGTCCCTTGCCTGGCAGGCCCGAGGGCTGGAGCTGCCCGGGCTGGGGACAGCGGTTCCAGGGAGGAGGAAGAGCTCCGTGGTGTAGAGCCCGTCTGACAGCGGGCCCTCCCTCCCCGCAGCTGCTGTGTGGACGAAGTGGCCGCCGAGCATGCAGGTGCCGAGGCGGTGTTGCACTATGGCCCGGCCTGCCTCAGCCCCTGCAGAAAGCTCCCGGTGCTGCACATCTTTGGGCAGCAGCCCCTGGACGTTGGGCGTTGCACAGAGGCCTTCCGGGAGCTCTACCCCGATCGGCAGAGCCGTGTGGTGGTGCTGAGCGATGTGATCTATGTCCACGCGATGGGTGAGTGCTCTGGGGCAGGAAGGGGGTCTCTGGTGCTGCTCTGAGCTCTACAGAGCTGCCAGGGGAAGAGGCAGCAGCAAGCAGGCAGTCCCCAGACCCTGTCAGCCTTAATTTTTGTCCTTTCCTCTCCCCTAATCTGCTGTCCCACCTTCTGTGGGTCAGGTCTGTGACTGTGTTTTGCTTTCATTCCTCTGTCCCTTCAGGTGAGCTGGAGCAGCAGTTGTGCCCCGAGTACCCCAATGTTGTTTTCTCCAGGGTGGTGTGCGGGGACCCTCCTGGCCCCGCACTGCCTGGGGAGGTGCGGCAATTTGGTCGCCAGTTCCCGGTGGAGGCGCTGGGGGGGCTGCAGGACTGCGCCATGTTCTACGTGGGAGCCGAGGGCCTGGCCCTCACCAGCTTCATGCTGACCTGGAACCGCTGCCCCTTCAGCTCCTTTGATCCTGCCACGGGCTGCGGCCGCCGCGAGACCCTCAATGTCAGCCGGGCCCTGATGCGACGCCTGTACCTGGTGGAGCGGGCCCGGGACGCCCAGGTGGTGGGCATCCTGGTGGGCACCCTCGGCGTGGCAGGCTACCTGTCCGTGCTGCAGCATCTCCGCGAGCTTTTGCGCTGGGCTGGCAAGCGCAGCTACATGCTGGCCGTGGGGAAACCAAACCCCGCCAAGCTGGCCAACTTCCTGGAGGTGGACATTTTTGTGCTGGTGGCCTGCGCTCAGAACACCCTGCTGGACTCTAGTGAATTCTACCGGCCTATCGTGACCCCCTATGAGCTGGAGCTGGCCTGTAACCCAGCCCGGGAGTGGACGGGGAACTACTTCACTGACTTCAGAGACCTGCTGCCAGGTAACAGCTGGAAACCAGCTGCCCAGTACCCTCCTGGCACATGTCCTGCCCTGCTCCCCTGCCTGGAGGCTGCAGTTGCCCCGGCTCTGTGCTGGCCAGAGGACAGACATAAGCACCAGGCTAATGTTACCATTTCCCGGCAGGTGCCTGTGCACACATTGAGCTCCCACCAGCTGTCCCAGCAGCAGAGGCCGTTCCTGACATCTCGCTGATCACGGGGGAGATGCGTGCGGCCCACCTCTATGACCACCCAGCCCCCCAGCTGCCCCCCAGCACCGCCCTGGCCTGTAGGGACCAGACGCGGGCCCTCGCAGAGATCAGCCCTGCTGGTTCGTGATGTGGTTTCATGGTGGGGCTGAGCCCCGGTGCAGGGGCAGTGCTGCCTCCCTGCTCCCAGTAACAATTCCCTCTTTCTCTCCTCCCAGCCTCCTTCCTGGAGTCCCGCAGCTGGCGGGGCCTGGAGCAGCAGCTGGGGCAGACGCCCGTCTCCAAGGCTGTGCAGGGCCGACGAGGGATTGCCATTGCCTACGAGGACGAGGGGCGCGAGCAACCCTGATTCAGCAGCAGCACCAGCAGGAGCAGAGGGCGTGCAGGGGCCCAGGCAGTGCCTGCCACTGGGCGTTGGACCTGTGAGGGTGTTACGAGGGTCCGGACCTGCCACCAACTGGCCCCATGCTGGATGTGGCTGTGGGTCAGTAGTGCTGTGGCGAAACAGCAGGAGTTGCACGTGTGTTTGGGGATGCTGGTGGCACCCCAGGGCTCAGGGCCAGGAGAGGGGCCTGGCCCAGACTTGGCCTCTGAGGGCTCCCCAGTCCAGGGCAGCTTTGGCCCTACATGGAAAGGTCACAGCTTCGCACAAGCCAACAGCACCAGGACTCAAGGCTTGTGTGGGCTACTGCTGCTAACTAAAGCTGAACTGAAAAGGACTGGTGAGTGAATCGTCTTCTAGAATAAACGAGGGGCTGAGGAGTGCAGGCAGGGGTGATACCAGACATCCCAGAGTGAAAACAGAAATCACAGCGCCCACTCTGGTGTCGGCTAAAACCAGCCTGAGAGAACAGAAAACCCGAACTGCGACCCCCCAGAAATGAAACCGCATTCACAGGCTGGGCTGGGGACCAAGGCAAAGGGGAGAGGGCTCCGAGCATCAGCAAGCCCGCCCGGTGCCTGCTCTGATGAACAGGAGTGGGGTGCACGCATCCTGTGCTGCGGGGAGGACCCCATTTTTGGCAGGGACGTGGTCTGGCCCCTCTTGTGTGGGGCAGGACTGTTTCGGCTCCATGAGGTGCTTGTTGTTGGGCAGGACAGTGTGGCGAGCAGGGGTGGACCACTGGTTTTCACCATCCTTCCCACAGCCAGGGGGGACATGAGGTGTTGAGGCACCCCAACCTTGATTTAATCCCCTCTGCTGGGCTCTTCCCCAGAGGCAAAGGGCAGGCAAAGTCCGGGCACTGCAATAACGACAGCCACAACATAGAAATATTCTTAATATAATTAGGTGCAGGGCCTCCCCCCTCCCAACCACACACGTACAAACGAGCAGGGGGCAAGCCCCCCCCCCGGCCAGCCAGCCACTGCCATGGGCACAGGGACAGCCTCCCCGCCGTGGGGCACAGACACCCACGGGGAAGTGCCGGGGAAGGGCTGGTAGCCCGGGCACGGGGCAGCCCGTGCTGGGGCCATCCTGCCCAGGCTTCCCCCTCGCCCGCCGCCGCCTCCTGCAGCCGGCACTCCCGTCCCCTGCGAGGGGGGAGCATGCTGGGGGAAACAAAGATGCTGACACCGAGATGCGGCCACCAAATCTAGCTGAGGAGCGTCCCAAGTGGGTTAAATCTAGGTGGAGGGTTATTCTACGGAGCCGTACTGCAGCGGGGCAGGAAGGATGGCAGGGCAGGGGGGGAAAGGGTTCCTTGCAGGAAAGAGCTGGTCCAGGCAAATTGTCCGCGGTCTTGGCCAGGTGCTCAGTAGTCTGCTGTGTACTCCGTGCCATGCAGCCCTCGGCACAGCAGGGTGAACTCCTTCACCATCTCCTTCACTCGCCGCTTGTTCACACGCTCTCTGCTAAGACAGAGGGAGGGGACAACCGTGAAGCAGGAGGGACACACCAGGCCATGCGGGGGGAGTTATTCCCACCACATGTGGGACACAGCCATCAGAGGGAGGGGTGCATGAACCTGAGGATCTGCTGGCTAAAGGTCTCCTTCTGCTCCGGGCTGACACGGGCTGAAGGGAAGCCGTCCTGCTGCATGGCCTCCTTGATCCAGACGCTCAGGTAGCTGAAGCAGTGCTTGTTCAAGGCAAAGAGGATTTCTGCGAAGTGATCCATGAGGCTGCGGGACGCCTGTCCGCCAACGCCCTGCCACGGAGCAGACAGACCCTGCTGAGCCCCCGGTGTCACCCTGCCTGCACCCACCCACGCTGCCGGGCTCTCTGCCCTGGGCTCTGCAGGGGAACAGAGCACAAAGCTGCCCAGGGAGCCCGTGGTCCCGGCGTCTCTCACCTCCAGCACTGCCTGCAGCAGCACTTTGCCATTCTCATGTACGACCTGTCCCACTGGGGCGATCTCTCCGCAGCGGGGCAGCAGTTCTGTCTGCAACACACAGCCCAGCCCGCTCAGTGCCAGCGCGGGCTCCACACCCTTGCCCAGCTCCTGCCCTCCCAGCTCTCAGGTGGGGGGGGCTGCACGATGCCACGATACTCACAAAAAAGCCACAGGATGCTTTGACCGTTGGGGCCTCAGGGAACTTGAGCGAAAGGACACCTGCAGGCAGAAAGCGCTCAGGTTAGCAGCCAAAACCCCGCACGCCACCCCAAATCAGCCCTGTGGTCCCCAGCCCCTGGCTGGTCTGTGTCTGGCTCCACAGGAGCAGCCGGCTGGCTTCTCCGAAGAGCGATGTGGATTGTGTGCCCATACCCGTGGTACTCACCACACTGAAACACTGCTTTGACATCCAGGTTGCTACACAGGAAGAGGTCCGGCTTCCTTTTCAGAGCCTGCAAGGCACACAGACAGGCAGCATAAACCCAGCGCTGCAGAGGCAGCCAGGAAGCCTCCGAGGAACCCAGTGCCCCAGACAACCTCTGCCTGGACGCGCACTTACCTGGGCACACCCACGGTAAACGGCAGATTCACACAGTACAGCAGGAAAC
>VYZM01015059.1:1211638-1238097 GCA_013398915.1 Dromas ardeola
CCAGGCAGTTTGCTACGCTCAGGGACAGCTGATCCCAGGACCTGAAGACAGATGCCACAGCAGCGTACACACAAACGCTTCAGACACAGAGATGGGACAGAGGGCTCCTGTCCCACCAGAGCAGACCAGGCAGTGGCAGCACTCCCGGGACAAGGGCAGCCACGTGGCACCCAGGAGAGACCAGCCACCTGTGTGCTTTGCTCCTCTCCTCTTGAAGATGCTGGCATCCCTGGAGTCACAGCAACTGGTTCAAGCAGTAACCCCAGACTGGACCAGCAGCTCGCTCTGCTTGGGCTCCAGGGCACAGATGACAAGGAGATGCCAACATTGCAAGTCTAAGATCAGAAAACCTTTGGTATTTTTCTGCCACACGGCGATCCCACCAGCCTCTGTGGGCGTCAGGCACTGCTGCTGGGGACACCCTGAGCTGTGGAACCCCGTGCAATGACTTGGTCCCTGCCTTTGCTGGCACTGGGCAGCTACTGGACGGGTATGTTTCGGTCTGCACCTTCCACTCCATGGGAAGGGTTTCTGCCCTGCCACAGTGAGCCCGGCTATGTAAGGTGGCCATGTCCATGCCCTGACCACCATGTCACCGTGCCCACCGCTGCAGACCAGCACTGGGGATGGCAGCCATGCCTCCTGCCCTGCTGTCACTGCGACATCGGGGACAGCAGCCGCAGCACTGGAGCAGCCCCGCTTTGTGCCTGGAGCTCAGAGGGCAGGCAGCCCTTGGGCTGAGCTAGTGTGCAGGGCCACTGCTGTCCTCCGAGCCTGCTCCCGGGGCCGAATGCAGGGACAGCTTTCAGCCAGCAGCCCCCAGGACGCACAGCCATCGGACCACAGCTGCGGTCTATACTTGGAGCAAAACAGACTTATTTCCCACCCCATCTTCTCCAGGGAAAGTCCATGGCCATCTGCCCAGTGCAGAGAACACATGCTGGAGACCAAGAAGCTGAGGAGCACCTTTCAGGGTTGCGCTATCTCCTTTCTGACTCTTTGTACCCCACGCTGCAAGAGAGGACTCAGGTTCGGGCACCAAAAACATCGCTGTACCAGGCGGAGATAGCACAATTGCAGGGACTTGCTTCCCTGTGAGATACAAGCAGAGACCTTCATGGGGGCAATCAGGGGCCACATTATACCCGTGTGTGTGTCTATGTACACATTATGTGCACCATCCCTCCTGACGTGCTAGGACCATCAGAAGGCTAGCTAGCGCCTGGGCAACGGTTTAGAAACACATCCACTCATTGTGGCTGCTGCCCTCTAGTCAGCCCCATAGCAAACAAATGCTTGCAAGAGACCTTGCAGTTTTAGCCATGGGCGACTACCCCCGCTGGAGCCCTGGTGTGGGCTCCAGAGCGGTGACCATGAGCTTCTCCCCCAACAGCACGCTGCTCAAGGGCAGCTGGCTTCTGTGATACCACCCAGCTGTAGATTCCTCTGCCCTGCCCATCCAAGGGGCTGGTTTTAACCCGAGTCCTGCATGCTGCAAGACTGTTCAGTTGGCACAAGAGTCATCCAATGTGCTCAGGTTGCCACCTACCTGCAGGGTGAGTCTCCCAGCCAAACCAGACCAGCAGCAGGCAGAGCCCGCCAAGATCTCCCGCAGACTCACTGCAGCATCTGCTCCTCCCTCCATCAGGGCCATGGGGGAAAGCGTGCCAATATTGGGAGGGCTCCTTCCCGCAGGACACTTCCACCCCGAGTGCAGAGTGCAAGCCCAATCTGGGCACATGTGCACATCTATTGTAGACACAGATGCTTTTTACCCCCATGAGATGGGGCCCTGTGGCGCTTCTCCCGTTAGCAAATGGCACCAGGTAGATCCAGTTGTGCTTTCCCAGCACCAGGAACCCTGCTCCAGCGCCGGGGCTTCTCTTACCGCCAGCCTGTCCTCCCCATCTCCTGCCAGAGCAGCTCTGCTCATGTGTTCTGGGATGGGGACAGGTCTTTTAAATGCTTTCAAATGTCCCCCCACATCCTCTGCTGCAGCTGCCACTGCAGAGGTTGGCCTTGGCTCTCTGGCGAGGGCTGTCCTGCAGGCTGGCACGTTGGGTTCTTCACAGCAGCTGGCAGACCCCCAGACAGGTCTTCAGCGCAGGCTTTTCAGAGGCAGGGAGGCATGGAAGGGACATTGAACCCCACACCTCCAGCAGAGAGGGGACAGTGGGGGGCTGCACGGCCCGCTCCTGCAGCTTTCCAGAACACACAGATCAAGCCCTTGTGTCCGTCACCACCACCTCTTCCCAGCCCACACGCCTGGTAGAGCAGAGCCTCCAGCTTTGGAAAGGGCACATGAGCTTGGCCAGGCACCAGGGCCAGGGAGGAGTAGTCAACCCCTGCCTGCCAGGGACAGGGGATGCCCCATGTCCTCCACGGGGCTCTATAACTCTGGCCGGAGGCAGGCATGGTAGACAGCTCAAGGACTGCTGGGTGCAGCCTGGACCAGACCAAGAAGGGAGGGAGGTGGGGGATGGTGGTGGCTGGGCCATCACAGGAGGTCAGTCCTGCATCTTCTGCTCAGCAAGGCCCCACTTGTGCAGTCTGTCCCTGGGCTCCTGGTCAGGGAAGGTCACCGCAGTGCTCCCAAGGTCCGTGGCAGCGTGGAGCCCTGCCAGGGTGGGTGGATGTGCTTGCAGCCACCATGTTTGCAGTGGGGAGGCAGGCTGGAGAGCTTCAAAAGCCTACCTGCAACTGGGAGCACGCACACTAGTGATACCCACTGACCAGGGAGCAGGCGAGAGCTCCCAAACACCAGAACCTCCTGCCAGGGTTTGCAGATGCAGACCCGAGTGCAAGCCCCAGCTGCCGTGGCTGTGCGGTCCTGGGCACCCTGTGTGGGTGGCACTGAGCCCCCCAGCCCTCCAGGGGGGATGCTCACCTTGGGGACAGCAGCGATGCTCTGCACTGTTCTCAGCACACAGCAGAGGTGGGAGAGGAGCGTCTGAGGGCAGATTTAACTGCAAAGGATGCTGGCACCACTCCGTGCAGCCTTACAGCAGACTGATTTTACCCTTAGCTTTAAGTAGTAATAGCAGCTCCAGGGTCTCCAGCATCCATAAGGCATTTGGTTTAAGCCAGCATGCTCTCATGACCAGCCAGCCTTCGTCAAGAGAGGATTACCAATTAGCATGGTGGTAAAATGATCGACCGCACTAACTGGGCAGTCTCACGGGCTGCAACCAAGCCCAAATAAATATACTGTAAAGTCAACTGAAATCCTGTCGCACAGAGAGACGGCTCCCTGTGTGCTGGTGACAGAGGGCTGATGTGTAGGTATCAGGTAGGAGCTTCTGAGTTATCAGAAGGTAGGACAGTACTTGCTGGCAGAGGGAGAGGACAAAACCACTGCCTGCAAGGAGAAACCAGACAAATTGATGATACATTTCCACCAAGGTGATCAACCACAGCAGCAGATGGTCAGGGAAGTGGGAAAGTCTGCACACTTTGACACGCTCTTGGGTCCAAACTTGGTGCTGCTCTGGAAGGTGCATTACTTCGCCAAGGGCTCCGCCAGCAGAGCAGGCTGGAATGAAAACACAGCCCCTGCCAGATCAAAATTGGATCTGAAGAGACCTGCAGTTCTCTCCAACTTCAATCCTTGGATTTACAAATGCTCAACAGCATAACTGCAGAGCATGGTCCTCTGGAAGAAGACAGGCTGGACACACCTCTGCCATCAGACAGATCCTGAAATCCTGACAGCAAGGAGCCAGCAGGGGCAGCAAGGCCATTTCTTGATGGGGTTTCAAAGCACCCTGCCAGATCAACAGTCTGGGAAGAGGGGCAGGCCAGAAAGAGGGAGAGACCTCAAAACAAGTCCTGTGCATGAGGACAGAGGATGGGGATGGGATCCTTTGGTCTTTGTGGGGTTACTGGAAGAAAAAGCCCAGGAAAACATCAGGTCTTGAGTGGCTGTGGACGGTGGTAGGCTGGCAGCATGAGGCCAGACCTCTCAGAGTGATCCAAGACAGAGCAACCACGGAGGTAGGAACCTCTGAGCTGCTCCTACAGCAGGACCTCCGGAGGACACAGCCTGTCTGGAGATCAGCACACTGGAGACGGGGCCAGCTGCCAGCACGCTGCCCCAGCATTACCTGCAGATCCTGCATGTAACAGCTTCCCAGCAGCCAGGATGGGTGGTGTTTGCTCTCACAGCACACCCCATGGAAGTGCAGCACAGTTGTACTTGTCTCTCCAAGAGAGCACAAATGTGCTGTGTCCAGGCACAGAGAAGGACCCCAAGCCAGAAAGAAGCACAGCACTTTCCAAAGAAACAACAAGAAGCCTTGGAAGAGTCTCTCAGGGCCACCTAATTCCCTACCTGCCCAGCAGGACCACCTCTACCTGCCCTCCAGGAGCAACACACTTGTTGAGTCCTTGCAAGCCCTCCAAGCAACAGCAGCTCCTGAGTGGCCCTCCAGTGCTTTCCTGTGCCCTCAGGAAGATGTCCTACTGCCTAACGTGGATCCTTTTCCATTATTTCCTCCCATTACTGTTTGTCCCACTTGAGGAGAACGGAAAAGGGGTTTTTACCTACAACTGTGGCATTACCTTTTACACATCCCAAGACTCATGCAGCTCCTCAGGCTCCCATCAGCCATTCCTCCTCACCATGTGTCATCTTCCTAGATGCTTTTCTCTGTGCTCTCTGGTCTGCATCTCCAGAAATGTTCCCCAAACTGGGCACAGTGGTCAGGTGGAGGTCCTGCTAACACCTCCATGAACCTCAAGCACAGATCCCATTCACTGATCCTCCCATCACGTTCAAAACCCTTGTTAAAAGGTCGCAGCTCCCAAAACTGGCATCAGCAAAAGTTGCAAATGCTTTCTGATAACCTCGATTGTGTTTTCAAGACAAAAAGCAGGGAAGAAAATGCTGCTTGCAAGATACGATGGGTCTCAGCAAGATCTGGGTGTCAGGATGAGACCCATGAGGAGCAGAACTTGCCTGAGGATGAGGTGCAGCCTCCTCCCCACTCCATCCCTGCAAGACCCACGTGTGGGCTGAGCTGCTATCAGAGGGGGCTGATGGCTCAGCACCCAGACCGGTCAGGTACCCTTCCTGGGCTGTGGCAACAGCACAGGCGTCCTTGCACAGCCACCGTGCCAGCACGCGTGGTCAAAGGTCTCATCATTACAGAAATCAAGCAGAAAGCGACTTTGCTGGCCCCTCCTTGCTATCGACCCACCCTCTGGGTAGATGCTGGGGGACGTATCTCCAAGAAGGGCACTGAGTGCATCGAGGACATCAGGGCTTCTCCCTGAAGGGCCGCAGTGGGCGGAGGAGCGTGCTGGGCTCCCGCTGCTCCCAACAGGCGTATACACACACAGAGCATGGCGCCGGCCCCGCCTGCCCACTGCCAGCGGTGACGTGAGTGCCAGCCCCACAAGCCAGCCCGCGGCCCCTGTCACACCGACGCAAACCGTCCCCGTGTGCCACCCAGCCGGTGGGCACGCGAACACTCCTGCCACTGCCACCGCCACCCCGAGAGGCTGCCAGGGCGGGAGGCAGCGTGGCACCATGGCAGGTCCAGACGCCATCACAAGCACATTGCTCAGAGCCAAACCCCGGCAGCTGCCTGCTACCGTGGGCAGGGGCTTCCTCCCACCGCCCTGGGGCAAGGCAGCCAGCTCAGCCCATCCCTGCCACAGAGAACTCATCGCAGGGCAGGCAAACGGGTCGGAAAACATCCACTTAATGCTCTAATTTGTCTGTCACCCGAGGGTGACTGCGGCAGCAGCCCTGAGCGCCCCGCGCCGGCTTCGGCAAGGCAAGGGGGGGTGGCAGCTGGAGGCTGCCCTGCAGGGGAGGGCACTGCCCTGGGGATGGTGCGAACCCAGAACTAAAGGAGAATGTTTTGTTTTCAACTTCCACGGAAACAGATGGAGAAACTCGATATTCAACTAAAAGGAAAAAAACGTTGTCAACAGAAAGCTAAAAATAGGTTTAAATTGAATTAAAAAGAGAAAGAGAGAGAACAGAAAGTGAATGAATAAGAAACTAAAACACACCTGTGCCAGGAGTTGCATAAATGAATCAACAATATCAGGATGATCCCTGGGCCCTAAAATATAATAAAGATGTAACTTAAGAGAAAAATCATACAAACAGCAACTCAACATCATATAGTTATGTGATACAGAAAGAATTTACAAGTGAAAACAGGAGTGTAAGGGAGGAGGGGTGTGTGGGGAAGGGGATGGGCAACATGAGCAGCTTGAAGCAAGTTAAAGAAACAAAACATACAAAAAATCATGAAACTTGGAGAACCCAAGAACAGAAAGAAACTGCAAAGGAAAGGGTCTGAAGCCCCAGGGTCTCCAGCTAGCACCTGGGTGCTGCAGAGCCAAGGAGGAGATCTTCGTGTCCTTGGGGAGGAAGAGGAGGAGGAGGAGCAGGGGCTAGCTGGGCACCATCTCCCCAAGGAGAATTAGAGATTTTGCACTGTGGGGACTGAGCGGGTGTCTTCAGAGCACCATTTGGTCCTGGAAGATAACTGCAAGTGAACGACAACACCTCAGCAAACGCTTGACAGGCCCGGCCGGGCTCAGGCGTGCACATGCTTGTCACCAGCACCAGCTGCTCAGGAGTCCCTGGCACAGTCGCCCTCCCCCCCGTTCCCAGATGCTCTCCGAGACCCTGAGTCCAGGACCCTCCCTGAGGTCTCCTCCAGCATCATCCTCCTGGGAGAGACCAGCTTGGTGCCCAGAGATCTCCATGCCAGCATCACTTGCCCTACCTTGGCATCTGTGCACAGACGTGTCTCGGCCCCTCGCAGGGTCACGCGTCACCCCCTCTCCTGCCACCCATGGGCTCAGCAGAAGGGGCTCGCCCTGCTCAGGGCTGGCCACCCACCGAAGGGGACCCAAGGGGTGGGTGGGAGCACGCAGTCCTGGGCACACAGCGAGCTGGACGGCTGCTTGCCTGAGCAAAGCTCACATCCAAGCGTTGGCACAGCTCGAGCTCTGTCCCCTCCCCTTTCCTCCTGCAGACATGCCCGCTGCTGCCCAGAGGCATCGCTGGCTCCCGGGGTGCCGAGCCAAGAGGGTTTCAGTGTAGACGCATCCACACGCCGCTGGCAGAAGCGGGGACCTGATCTCCAGATAAGCCCAGCTCTCTTGCCAGTGACATCTTAGCGCAGCGGGATTTGCTCGGACCACGGCGTGATGATGAAGCTGGGGTCCTCACGCCTCCCCCACCTCTCTAGAGAGCTCTGAGCCTTGTACTGGGGGGCAGCATCACCCTACCCGGCACCTTGCTGTGAGCAAAGGAAAAGCCCCCTTGGGGACCGCATACGGAGGTGCTGAAGGACCAGAGCCAGCGGCTCCAAGGTACATTTGTCCCTGTCATGGGGTAAGTCACCAAGAGGCTGAGTGGAGCCATGGTGCGGAGGAGCCTGTCCTAACCCCATTTGCTTTCTGTAGGGCGGGCAGCAAGCCGAAGAGGGGGCCCTGCCCTGCGGGAGGATGCCAGCATCCTCAGCATCACAGTGGTGACTCGGTGGCCAGCAGTGACTCTGAAAAGGTCAATTCCCAGATGCTCACATACACATCCTCCTGCTCGTGCGAGGGCTTGACTCCTGGCCACCATGAGCACCACTGGCCCCAGGAGGAGCCCCAGGATCTCCCGGGGAGCACAGCCTCCCTGCTAAGCAGGACTGGAGCTTCGGCTTGACCCTTGCAGCACGCAACGCCCAGCCCTGCTGCAGAAACAGGGCTGTTACGGCAGTCCAGAGTCTTGCCCAGGGGTTCCCTGCTTCTGCTGCCCTGCAGGGAAGGTACCCACCTTCCAGGGGTTGGGATGAATCCGAGAAACAGAGATGGCCCCATTAGCTTAGCTAGGAGTGAAAACAGCCATTCCTGGTAAGACGCCTCCAAGACTCCATGCATGCAACAGCCTGACAACAGCCCCAGCGCGAAGAAGAGTTAATCCCACGTACCTTGCTGGAAGAGGGTCAGCGTGACCGAGGTAACGAGCAAGAAGAGGGCCTTGATGGGAGGGAAGTGGGCAGGCTCATGGGCAAAGATGTGAACCAGCTGCAAGAGAGAGAGAAGGACTGACGCTGCTGCTGGCCCTGCGTGCCTCTGGCCTCCCAGAGGAGCGGCAGCCCCTGCCCCGAGCGTGGCTCCGTACCTGCCGGGTGAGGTCGATGGCAGAGGCCTGGGGGATGGTGCTGTACATCTGCCCCAGCATCTCGCACAGCTGAGGCACCATGGGGGCAAAATCATCCAGGAGGGTCTTCACAGACTTCTCAAAGATGGCACAGACAGACTGCAGGAGAAGAGGGCTCATGTGAGCAATGGGTGTCAGGAGACCTCTCCTAGGGGGCAGGACTTGACAGACGGGTCCCAAGGGAGGGAAGAGCTGGCAATGGGGATGGGGACCAGCCAGGCAGAGGGCTCAGACCTGCTCTGGTACTGGCACCCTGCCCGGCAGCACAGGATGCTCCCCAACACCAGGAAACACCCTTCCCACTGCTGCAGGAAGGCTCCTGGAGCGCTGGGGGGAGAGTGGCTGGGGGGATGCTACACTTGGGCACTACTGGACTGAGTGAACAGGAGAAAAACCAGATGACATAGTTCCAGGTCAGAACAGAGCTCCCCCATTAGGGAACACAAGTGTTCAGTAGATCCTAGCTCCCCGCTGACAGCAGGGCCTCTCTAACTGAAGAGGAACAGAGCTGGTGAAGGCACAAGACAGACAAAAATGGCTGGATGCTGCTGGTGACAGCAAGCAGCACGGGTCTGGACAACCCAGCAAGGCATCCCTCCTACAGGGAGGTGGAACTGCCTACAACAGGTTAGCAGCATCACCCAGAGACCGTCCTTTGTTGTCCCCAGTTCAGGGCAGCAAGGACAGGCAGAGCTGCAGGCAGTACTCAGGAGGAGCCCGGTTACCTCCACCACCTGGGCATCATTCAGCCACTTGCTGAGGACCTTCTGTATGAGCTGGAAGACTTGCTGCAGAACCACCACCACCTGCAAGGAACAAGAGGCACTGAAGAGCATTGGCCCTCACAGCACCGGGGAGGGGAGATTCAAGACTAAGTATGGCCTGGACTCAAACTTTCAGGCACCACTGCCCCCTCCCCTCTCCAAAGCTGGGCAGCTTTCTTCCCTGCCGAGGCAGCCTGGCACAGCTCACAGCTGCACCTGGGCAGGCAGCACCTGGGCCGTCCTCCAGAGCAGCGCCCAGCCAAGAGGGATCCTGCAGGTCACCTCTGCCCACCTCAGGAGTGGTGGGATGAGCTGAAGGAGTTCTTTTAGCTGGAATGCACCAGCACTACCCTCTTCATGGTACACACTACATTCCCCATTTAACCCCCCCTCTCCTGGCACTGGTGGTGAATAGCGAGGCTTTGGCCAGGCTGTGACAAAGAGCATAGAGCTACCACGCTACTCACTGGGTTGGGTCCTTGCTGCACTGGCAGTTTCTTGACCTCGGTGCTTTCATGGTCATCATCGTGGTGGCTGATGTCTAGGGTGGTGAAGAGGTTGGAGAGCAGGCCCAGGATGTGGATGATGGCCAGCTTGTTGGAGGGATTGGGCTGCCAGGGAAAAAAAAAGTCAAAGCGTGACACAGACTGCACTGCTCAATCACAGTCATGCCTTTGGGATCCTGAGGAGCAAGAACTGCAGAGGCAAGGTGCCGGAGAGGGGTTCCCTGCACTGCGTGCTCTCTCTCGAGCCCACATTCAAGAGCGCTGCTTCAACACATCAGCCCAGGGCTACAGCCAGCGGGAGAAGCCACTTCTGGATGGAGGTAGCATGAAGGCACTCACCGTTTCATCAGCCAGCTTTTCCAGCTGCTGGATGTAAGGGGTGATCAGGGAGTGCAGGTTCTTCAGAATCTCCTCCACTTGCAGTGCAGAAAGCAGGAAACCAAGAGCCTGCATCAGCCACATGCATTGGCTCGTCTGGGACAGAGAGGAGACAAAATGGGGCAGGTCACTGCCCAGCCTGCCATCCTACCACACACATGCTAGTTAAGACAGCTGCCAGGGGCCCAGACAGCAAAGCCAGGACCCCAGAGTGCTGCAGCTCCTAAGCTGTTCTATCTGGGACACTCTCAGTGCATCTCATTGCAGGAGAAGGGGCAGCTCCCCACCAGCACGGCAGAACCCAGGGAACAGGCACTCTGCCACCAGCACTTGGCCTCTTCCCAGCAACCCGCCAAGGCAAGACCAGTTGGTGCCCAAGAGATCTCCGTGCTGGCACTACTCACCCTACATCAGCTCACCATCCTTTGGACAGACCTGTCTCAGCCCCTATGGGGTCAAGTGTCCCACCCTCTCCTGGTCACAGGCACAGCCTGGCCTCTGTCCCCACACTAATCTCGCTTCTTTTTCCTCTTGAAGATGTGCCTGTTGTCTCAGCGTCCTTGGGCTTGGAGGGACTGGGAACTGCTAGAGTTAAGTCTCCCTAGGGGCTTCCCCCTCTATGGGGATGTACCCCCCAGTTTGACCCCAGCCCACGTGCAGTGGGAGCCCAGCAGCGCAGTGAGCGGCAGCCAGCAGGTACTCCTGACCCTGCACAAGCTGGCTGCAGTGCTGAGCTCTCCAGCCCAACTTGCAATGGCACCCCTCATGTTTTCAACTAAGGACAACTAAGGGGTACGGGGGCAAGCAGCACCAGCCAGAAGTGTGAGCCCGCCGCTCTTACCTTGTGAATCTGCTTCATCAACACCTCCTGCCGAAGGGAAGGGGAGAGAGAAAGAGGAGGGTGAGTGCTGTAGAAAGAGCCTGCCCTTCCAGGAGGCAGGACTGATGCAGGAGGTTAAGACAACCAACACCAGTGTGGGCACAGACAAGCAACATGCACTCCCCACAACCCGCCACAGGCAGGCAGCAAAATCCTTGTCCCCTGGTAAGCTCTTCCCTGAGCCAGCCCACTCGGCCACCCAGCAAGAGGAGCCCCTGGCTTGGATGGGCTCTGTAGCAGGACGGCTTGAGGAGCCAACCTCAGCCAGGGCTTCCTTAATCCAATTGAGTCCCCCAGGCTCTAAAAGCAGAGACTCATGCCCTCCACCCACCAGCCCCTCTCTGCTCCCATGCACACCCTGGCAGCTTGCCGAAGTCCAGCCCTCTTCCTAGTGCCCCGGGACTCTGAGCCCCATCTGCCCCAAATCTTGAGAGCCAAGGCAGACCATGGGACAAGCTGCTCAAGCACTGCAGGGACCAGCTCAGTCTCCATGGAGAGGCTTGAACACCAGGATGCCCTCCAAGATGCTCAGCAGCAGCACCAGCTGCCTGGCAGGTGCAGAGCTGGCAGGATGCCGTTCCCAGCAAGGCAAACAAAACCCTGGGGAACGGAAGGACGCCCAAGTGCAACCCCAGTGGATTCCCTGGCAGTCGTACCTGCCACTGCCTGCCATTTCTGCACTCACAGCAGGACACAGGGCCTGCCACCTGCGTCCACTGGCCTAGGAACAGGGCAGATAACAAGTCCCCGATGCCAAGCAAGATGCCCTGAGCTGCTGCTTTGCGTCTCTCTGCCCTGATCCTTGGAGAGGAAAGGGTGAGCACATCCCAGGTCACTACCTGCATCCAGCTCCTACCTGTGACACGGCAACAATGTTGGCAGCATAGGGTGGCAGGTCATACTTGCACTCCCGGCAGATCTTCTTCAGGGTGGAGACGCTGGAGATGGAGAGCTCAGGGTTGCCCAAGGCTTGGAGCACCAGCGGCAGCACATTGTTAATCATGACAGGGTGATCAGCCAGCCACTCCGACAGAGCCCCTGCGCACACAGATGGGATCAGACTGCAGGACTGCGCCACAGGCTCTTGCTCCCCACATCCTGGGATGCTCAGCTTTGCTTTTCACCGCTGTTACTGCTGAGCAGGAGCAGTCTCAGAGGGGCTCCCCCCTCCCCAGCCCAGCCTGTGCACGAGCAAAGGCCTCACCGATAGTGAACATGACAGTGTCGGCAAGCTGCACGTTGCTGATGCTGATCCGGGGAATGAGGCCGATCAGCCCCGGCACCACGTCAGAGTAGTTCACGTCGATGGTCTCGGCAATGGACTGGAAGCCATAGAGCAAGGCCTCCGTGTGCTGCGAGGGCGGGAGAGGCACCATCAGAGCCATGCACTGACCCCTGATGCCCACCCCAGCCCCAGGCACTAGCTCAGACCTCATCACAGTGGCAGAAGAGGCTGGTCCCTGGGCAGTGCTAAGGACAGGGAGGCAGAAGAAGACCTGTTCCTCCTCCTGGCAGACCTCAGAAAGCCTGCACGTATGCTGTCCTTGTCTCTATCATGTCTCTTTGTTCTCAACGCTCTGTGGTGAGGATAGGTCCCTGAGGGTCTAGTAGCCATCAGCCTGGTCCCTGGGTCCCCTCGCTCACCTGCCATGTGGACGGCTGCTCCGTGTTGGTCAGGAGACGTCCCAGTTTGTCATAGAGGCTGCTCAGGAGCTCAGCGCCCAGCATCTCGTACACATACATCAGCGTGTCAGAGATGTCCACCCTGCAGAGAACACGGAGGGTCTCCAAACGCTGTCCCCATCCCCTGCAGAGCGCTCCACGCATGGACACGTTACTTCCCCTCCCACTGCCAGGCAGGGTGCAGGTGCTGCCTGCACAAGGACACCGCCCCAGCCCAATGCGGAGTGCTCCCAGGGCTTCCCAGGCAGGGCAACTGGTGCCATGCCAAAACACCAGCTTGTTTCCATATTACCCCCACAGACAAAACAGCTCTTGGTGGAAGGAATCTCCTCCATGTCCCAAGGAGCCCCAAGGAGGGACACGGAGAACATTCCTTCCAGCAAGCACAGTTCCTTCCACCACTCCATGGCGCTCAGGCTCCAGGTAGGCAGGATGCTGCCTGTGTCCTCGCCTGGCTGTCGAGCAAACCCAAACCTCCCAGCTGTACCTGTATATCCGAAACTGCTCCTTCTCATCTGAAGACCAGAAGCCATACTCCTCATCGGAGGGGAACTGGGCTTTGTGCAGCAGCACATCCACCAGCTGGAAGTAGACAGGCCTGTAGACCTGCTGGTACACCGCCTGCTTGTCCGGCTCGAAGGAGAGGATGTCGTCCTGGTGGCAGGAGGAAGAATATACCAGGTGTTGGAAGAGGAAAGAAAGTGGAGCCAGCATGCCTGCTGCACGGGGGGCTCAGGGGCACCTCCCAGGGCTGGTGGGACCTGTCACACTTCAGAGGTTGCATTTCCAGCTCCCCAAAGTCCACCTGATGCCAAGCCCTTCTGCAGTGGCAGCATTATCTGGAGGCAAGATACCAGAAGCCCCGGCAGCCGGGTGGAACCTTGGGCATTTGAGGACAGCGCAGTTACAGCAGGGTGGCACTGCCCTGCCGTGTCCTAGTCTCAAAAACACATAAGCCTCAGACCCTGCGAGGCAGGCTGGGATGGGTGCCCGGGGAGCAGAGCGCTCTCCTGCCTGCACCCCTATCCTCAGACCCATCCTGAGAAGCAGCGAGGGGATGTGGGAGCCTTGGCCCAGCCCCACGCAGCAGAGGAGCTGCCGGCACGGTGCCGCCATCACCCCCCTCCCTGCCCACACTTAGCCACGCCGCATCGGATTGCGGAGGAATGGAGCTGGAGGGATGAACGGCGGCTAAAAATAGAGCGCAATGTGGCAGGGCTGCTGTTGGCACAGGGAATGCTGTCCCTGGAAGACAGACCCCGTGCTGGGCAACCACTAGCAGCCCCCCAGCCCTCTCTTTCCTCCTCCGAGAGACCACGACTGACACGGCAGCAGGGTCTGGCCCACAGTAAGCCGGCACGCACTCTGCTCCCTGCCTGCTGCCGGTGCAGCCGTGCAGTCAGGAGCGAAACCACCAGGTCTGCTGCTGGGGAAAAAAAAAATTAGCATGAAGTTTTAATTAGTTATGTTAACGAGGCCCTTAAAGGCTGCCTCAGAATTCCAAGGAAGACTGGGGGTGGAAAAAGCAAGCCACGGGGCCAGCATTTCTGAGGTACGTGCCCTGTGGTGGCTGAGTCCTGGGCGAGGAGTGGGGGCATCAGAAATCCCTGGGGACCAAAGGCAGCCAGGCCAGACCCCCCGTCCCCATGCACCGGTGCCTCCGTCCCTGCCTGGAGCGCAGGATCCACGATGGCCACTGACCTGCAGTGTGTACCAGAAGGTGAGCGTCAAGGAGCTGGTGGTTTCGTTGACGGGGTAGTGCCCGGGGATGCCAGTGCAGAACATGATCATGTTGACCAGGGCCAGGAAGCTCTGCCAGTGCTCCACCTGGTCCAGGAGGGCCCTGGGGAGCAGAGAGCACGGTCAGGGTGGCATCACTGCTGCGAGCCTGGCTCCTCTGCCCTGACACACATCACTGGGTGCCGGACAGGCCCTGGATGAAGCCACACATGGGGAACAGTGGGCTGCTCCAAGCTCATTCCCAGTCCTGGGGACCATCCCCAGCACTCACCGGGAATGGTTCTCCCCCAAGGCCACAGCAATGCGGCAGATCCCATGCGACGTCTCCATGTCCCCACTCTGGACCGCCTGGCGCAGCTGCTCTTGGAGGCCCAGCACAGGAGGAATGAGCTTCAGGAGCGTGTTCACGTACCTGCAAGCACAGCCTGAATCAGTGCCGGGCATCGCCTCACCAGCACCTGCTGCCATGGCCTCCCACCATCCCTCCTGATGCTCTCCCAGGGCTCCTGCCCAGCTTTCCCTACTGGAAGGCTGCTTTGTGCAACGGGACATCCAGGAGCCTGTACCACTTACAGGGACTCTCCTCCCAGCCCGTGGCATTGGGATGAAAGCTGAAGCCCCAAGTACTCCCTCAGCAGAGCCTCTACAAGCGAAGAGAAGGGCCGAGCCAGCAGCCATCAGCTCTGTGCAAATTCCCCACTGCACCACGGCGTGGGCATCTGCCTCTGCCTGCCCGAACCTGCCGGCAGGGCTGCCAGCAGCCCCCAGCCAGCACTACATTGTCACTGCCATGACCAGCTCTGAGGAAGCTGTGCACGTGCTGCAGCGTCGGCGGGGATGGGGAGCAGGAGAAGGGCAACGAGGGCAGACCTGCGGGCTCTTTTCGCCATGCCTGCACCCTGTGCTTCTCGGCTCTGCAGGAGGGCAGCCAGAACTGCCGCTGGGAAGCCTCACAACTCTCCAGCGTGGGCACATCCAAATTGTGCTCTCTGTCTGGGATGAAGTGGGCAGCCACCCTTGGCGACTCCTACCCAGGGAGGATGCTGGCCCCACGGCACGTCCTCCCCGCTCCCCCACCCTCCCGGGCTGCCGCAGCCCTGCGTGGCACAGCTCTCCCACATCACATCACGCACATCAGCCTCCCCTAAGCGCCGCTGCCTGGAAGTGATGGTAACCAAGGCAACGAGAAGGAGGCAGCCAAGGTGAAACGCAGCCCAGGGCCCCCGGAGAGAGGCCGTGCTGGAGGCTGATGAGCAGCCTGCCATTTCCCTGCCCGCCGAGGCGTGTTATCCGGAGCTGCAGCTATTCCGTGCGCTCCCCGCCTGCCCCACCGCACGCAGGTGCAGGGCCAAGGATGCTCAGAGCGGGAGGCACATGTGATGCCAGCTCTCCTGTGCCCACCACGGGGAAGGGACGCAAGTGCTGACAGCAAGACAGCTGCATGTCCACCCTGGAGCGGCACGGCTGCACAGAGCGCCAGCAGCTCTTGCTATGGCTGATGTAGGAGCAAACAAAGCCATCAGTGCCATGAGCGCTGGGAGAGGGCTGCACTGGTGGCAGCAGCTTCTAGGTCTGGGTCAGTGGGAGAAGACAGAGGGAACAGGGTGTCTCTGCCTCAGCATCCTCTCTGTGTGCTACTGGGGTTCACCCCCCTCGCCCCTCTTCCCCAGAGGAAATCACATTGTGAAGGGGCCAGGTGTGTAAACCATTTTCAAGCCTCTGATGCCCCATGAGCAATGCCCATGGCAGTGTGGGAGCGCTGTGATAATGGAGAATTTGGGAATTCACCAGCTTCTGTCCCAGGGAACCGATGCTGCAGTCAGGGTCAGCCCAAGGGAGTTCACAAAAAGGCGCAGGGGACCTTGCACTGCTCCAGTGTAGGGCAAAGCCAGCCCTCCTCCACAGCACGGGGCTAACACTACCCCAGAAATGCTTTTGCGACTTTAGGTGTTTATGGCAAGGATCCTGCTTCTGCTGGTTACCTTAAAATACTCACAGTGCAGATGCCTAGACCTGAGCTAGTCCTCTGGACTCCCAGCATAGCCAACAGAGAGAATTTGCTACCATGCTGCAACTCATCCCGTGTTAGTGAAGACTTCTAGAAAAGGTTGGGTGAATCTGAGAGAGTTGGGGTTGTTCAGCCTGGAGAAGAGAAGGCTCTAGGGAGGCCTTATAGCCCCTTCCAGTACCTAAAGGGGGTCTACAGGAGAGATGGGAAGGGACTCTTTTTCAGGGAGTGTAGCAATAGGACGAGGGGTAATGGCTTTAAACTGAAAGAAGGGAAATTTAGATTAGATATTAGGAAGAAATTCTTTACTGTGAGGGTGGTGAGGCACTGGAACAGGTTGCCCAGGGAAACTGTTGATGCCCCATCCCTGGAAGTGTTCAAGGCCAGGCTGGATGGGGCTTTGAGCAGCCTGGTCTAGAGGGAGGTGTCCCTGCCCATGGCAGGGGGGTTGGAACTGGGTGATCTTTAAGGTCTCTTCCAACCCAAACCATTCTACGATTCAATGAACCATGTCCTGAGCACCACTTTTCTCTGCTCACCGCCTATGCAGACATAAGGGTCCATGGTGAGGAGGGAGACTCCTACTCTAGGTTTGTTGTTTTAACCGATTGCCCAAGAGCCATGGCCAAGTCAACCAGAGCCAGGTTCCTCTCCTCCACATCCAGGAGCACAGTGCATGAGGCCACCCCACCTACTCGATGCTGGTTCCCAGCCCTGAGCGACCAGCTGGCACCACAGCTCTGACTGGGCACAGAGTTTGTCTGGTCCCTTCTCAAAGCCCAGTGAACTGCAGCATCCACAGCTCCCTCCGTGGGACCAGAATCTCCTCTGCTCTTCCCACAGCCCTCCCCAAACCACACCATGGTGCAGGCGACCTGCAGATGGGCAGCTCACACAGAACAATCTCATCCTTCCTCATCTAAAATCTGAGCCACGTCCTGACAAAAAAAAGCAACATATTAAAAACCTGTTTCTAATGAAGCTCTTGGAAAACTCTTCTAGTGCAATTCCTCTAGGGACTCAGCACCAGGTGCCAAGACCAGGAAGGGACAGGCTGGACACCAAGCAATCCCACCCGGACACCTGCGATCCGCCAGCTCCACCACTGCAGCTATACCCTGCTGCTTTCAGAGAGGCAGCTCAGTGTCGGATGCCCACGCTCTGTAACTCCCACGACGGGCACACACCATGTGGAGGTCCCTTCTCCCCTCCGACACTACCCGCCAGGCTGCAGGAGCACGGCCAAGTGCTGCGTGCCAGCTCTCCTCCTGCAGCACGTGCTGCTGAGCTCTCTGACCCGCTTAGCCAGCGGATAATCCTCAAACGAGACGGAAAATCCAGCCCAAGCCTCCTCTGCAAACGAGATGCAACAATATCTCCGTTCCTGCCTTCCTGCAACTCAGGAACTACCCACTGCCCCCACACACAGAGGTGCTCCAGTTCTAACTCCTGGCCAAGCCTCCAAGGTTTCTTCTCAGGTCACCATATCCTAACAGAGGAGCAGTGTCCGGACTCCAGCAATGCCCAAGAGATCCCCTCCTCTAGGTGCAAAGGACTCCTACCCGCCTGGAGGTAAGGAGATCAAACACTTCGCACCTACAAATCTCTGCTGCATCATCTCTAGTAACACCTCAGAGGCAGGAAAGCCACCCGCTGCTGCTCGCGGGCAGGGAAATGGAAGCCACCAGCACAAGCGCCTTACTCAAAAGTGAGGTAGTGCCACGGCCAGGTGATCCTTGCCCATGAGGTCCTCCTCCACCTGAACACAGGTGGCTGCTCCCAGGGTGAGGAGCTGCAGCGTGAGGGATGCCTTGCAAGGTGGTGCTCTCCTGGGAAGACGACTCCCAGGCTACCTAACCCTCGGCAGCAGAAGCCAAGCTCATGAGACACTGAGCCTTCTGCTAATGGTAGAAGCTCACCTGCATGACTGCCTCTGCAGCAATGTCAATGAAGCCAGCTGGGAGGGGGCGAGGAGGAAAGACACAGCGTCCGTAACACCCAGGGGAAGCCATGGGAAAGCGGGGAGCCCCGAGACCAACCCTCTCACAAAGCGATGCCCTACAAAGCTCTGGAGAGCACCATGTCAGCAGCCCAGCACCGAGGATGCTCTGAGCCTACGGCCAAGGGCAGCGGAGAGCCAGGCCCCCGCAGAGACAAAGGCGAGACACCGTGGAGGAAGAGAGCAGCTTAAAAGCAGCAGGGATCTCCCAGACTGTGGAGAAAAGGGACAGAAAGGTCAGGAGACTCCCTGGGGCCTTGGGGAAGAGCTGGATCCGCTGCGGCTAAGCAACAAAACTGGAGGGGCGGGACAGCTGGCATCACGGGAAGCAGGAGGAGGGACGCAGGATGGAGGACACAAGGAACAAAGGGGAAGAGAGAGCCCACCGAGGTCGGGAAGCAGCAGTTCCGTGTGCTACTCTGCTGCTGAAGCCATCCTGGATCTCAGCACCGAGCACAGTCCTGCTCCTCCCTGGAGCAGTTGACACCACACGCCGCCTGGCAGGGTGGCCCTGTGACAATGCCACTGCTGTCCCCGTGCCCCAGGAGTGGGGGCTGCACCAGGCTCGCACACTGGGCAGCCTTTCAGGCCGGCTGCCCCGTCCTCGCCACTGCCTGCATGCCTATGGACAGGAGGGTGCTCTGCCACGGACGATGATGCCTCCAGGGACAGAAGGATGGGGAGCTAGGACCGGTGATGCTGTAAGGGAGCAGCCAGCGTAGCAAAACCAAAAGAGGCCAGAAACTGCTCAGCAGGGTCAGCACGGGAACGGCTGACCAGAGGAAGCTCTGCTGTCAGCCATGATTCTCACCAAAATTAACTTTGAAAGCTCAACAGAAAGCTCGAGTTTTTAATGCAACTGAAGAACAGTGCTGCAGGGGCAGGATCCTGCACACAGGTGGGGAATCACAGCCAAGGGACTTCTGAAACTCGAGGTAAACGGAAAGGAGGAAGGCGGAGAGTTCAACATTTCAGGACTGCAGGTCACCTTCTCTCACCTTCTCATTTTCTGTACCAATCCTGCTACAAGGGCTTGTGTTGGCCCACAGCCTTTGCCCGGTACAAGGAAAAGTTGCTTGTGGTCATCTTCTGAACACCAGCAAATGAGGTAACCCCTCTCCATAACCAGCAATGCATCAAAATCCTGACGGGTTCCTTTGCGCACTGGGGCTTGCAGTCCTCAGATGCAACCCCCTTGTCGTCGAGGAGCCAGGGTCTCCTGGAGCCGGGCACTGCACTGGCTGCCCCTACTCTGAAGCCAAGGGGAGGACCAGGGCTCACAACCGCAAGGGCAGCAGCATCCGCACCACTGCAGAGGGTCAGAGCCTGCGTGATGCAGAGCGATGCACAGGGACGCACAGCAGCAGCAGCTCAGCTCAGCCTTCAAGGAAACTCTCCTCTTCAGGGGAAGGTTGCTAAGCAGCCAGGAGGGGATGTGGCCACAGGAACCGAAGGAGATGTACTAGCCAACCGCATCCTGGGCTGCATCAAAAGAAGTGTGGCCAGTAGGTCGAGGGAGGAGATTCTGCCCCTCTACTCTGCTCTGCTGAGACCCCACCTGGAGTGCTGCATCCAGCTCTGGAGTCCTCAGCACAAGAAGGACATGGACCTGTTGGAACGGGTCCAGCGGAGGGCCACGAAGATGATCCGAGGGCTGGAGCCCCTCTGCTGTGAGGACAGGCTGAGAGAGTTGGGGTTGTTCAGCCTGGAGAAGAGAAGGCTCCAGGGAGACCTTAGAGCGGCCTTCCAGTACCTGAAGGGGGCTACAGGAAAGCTGGGGAGGGACTCTTTGTCAGGGAGTGTAATGATAGAACATAGGGTAATGGCCTCAAACGGAAAGAGGGGAGGTTTAGATTAGATATTAGGAAGAAATTCTTTCCTGTGAGGGTGGTGAGGCACTGGAACAGGTTGCCCAGGGAAACTGTTGATGCCCCATCCCTGCAAGTGTTCAAGGCCAGGCTGGATGGGGCTTTGAGCAGCCTGGTCTAGTGGGAGGCGTCCCTGCCCATGGCAGGGGGCTTGGAACTAGATGATCTTTAAGGTCCCTTCCAACCTGAACCATTCTGTGATTCTGTGATTCCCTTCTGCAGGCATTGGTCCCGAGAGCTGACAGCAGCTAGGACAACATGGCCAAGCAGACGAGCTTGGAGCCCCTCAGCGCAGCACCAGCAGGACCTGCCCCAGCTCCCAGCTCAGCTGCTCCAGGGGCAGCCATGGCCCCAAACAAAGGACGAGTCCTTGGCTGGCACGAGCTGTTGGAGCCAGGAGGAGGGAGAAGACAGGTCTGGTTTTATTATCTCTGATATTTTATTATCAAATTAGCTCCTTGGCTGGACCAGCAGCACAACGCAGAGGAGGGTCTCGGAACTTCCCCCGGCCTGAGCCAGGCAGCTGCTCCCCAGTTGGGCACTGCAGGAGGAGCCAGAAGCAAGCAGCCTCCTCTGCTTGAGAGCAGGAGGGTGAAGATGGGCTGTGGCTGCCCAAGACTACATGGTCCTCACAAACCAACCCTAGTGCAAAGCCTTCCAGGTCCAACTATGTGAAATCAGGAGACTCCAGCTGCTTTTAACATCTCCCACTTCCAAGCTCTGTCATCATCACCTCCAGGGTCTATGGTAGCTAGAAAAAGCATGAGGTTTTTTCTCCCCACCCCGTTCCCCCATCAATGCCCAGGAGCACCAGCTGGTGGCAAGAATGCACGGGAGAGGCTGCCCTTACCTCTGGGCATCAGGCTGGGAAATGGCATTGACAACAGCCTCCACCGCTGTGTCGAAGAGCTCCGGGTCCTGCAGAGAGGTGAAAGCTGCCTGGATCAGGTTCTCGCAGTCCATCAGCGGGATCTCCAGCTGCACCCAGCTGGAGAAGCACTTCAACACCTTCTGCTTGATGAAACCCGGGGAGTCCTGCTGCTGCAGCAGCTGCTCCAGCAAAGGGAAGACGGAGCCGCACTCCTGTGCCAGGACGCTGCGTACCTGGCCCTTGCGGTACTGGGGCAGGCGGCTGGTCTGAAATTCCTCGGGCAGCACCGTCAGCAGCTCCAGGAGTGCCAGACACCGCGCTCGCCCGTCCACGTTGGAGTCCTCTGCCTGGAACATGCGCACCATGTCTGCCACGGCGCAGGGCCAAGCCTCCGGCATCATGCTGAGGGCCAGGGAGGCCAGTGCCACACACAGCCGGGTCAGCACGATCTTGGAGCCACTGGCGAAACGGGTGATGTGGGTGAAGAGCTGCGACTTGAGGCTCTCGTACTGGTCGGCTGGGATGTCATTCCAGTAACGGGAGATTTTAATGTGGAGAGCGCTGGCACCAAAGTACTGGATCTCGGGCACCTTGTCCATGTTGAGGAGGAGCCAGCTGAAGTGCCACGCCTGGGGGGAGACCTGTGCCTGCATCAGCCATTTCTGAGCCAAGTTCTTGTTCTCGATGTTTGGGTCGTAATACAGCTGATGGAGAGCCTGGAAGAGAGAGGGAAGCATCCTAGGGCAGCCGAGGAGCACAGCCGCGGCCGGTCCCACCAGGGGAAGGCTCACCGGCACGGAGCCCAGCGCCCGGGCTGACCGCCAGCCGCTGCCCTGCAAAGCCAGCCCCCCTCCCCGTGTCAGCCTGCCTTAGCTGGCCTCCCTCCTTGGGCTCTCAGCAAAGCGAGAGCGATCTGGCAGCGGGCGAGGACCTGCTGAGCATTCTTCCCCTCCTCCTCTCACACAGCACTCTGGAAATTTCTTTTCCTTAGTCATCTCCCATCCTCGCCTTCACTCATGCCGAACCTGCCTCCTTCCCCGCTGATGTGCTGTCACCGGGGTGGGTGCAGGACCCCTCTGCAGCACGAGGGCTATAAGGGACATGGCACACCAGCACTCCTGCCTTCCATCTACACCCGCTCTGTGGGTGCACCGGCTCTCAGAAAGCATGTGTGGCCCAAAGCTTGTGTCTGGGAGCCCAAGAAACACAAGAGCCGCTGCAGCTATCTTCATCTGCCAGGTTGTACAGAGCCCTGGAAAGCCACAGTCACTAAACTCAGGCATTAATCCCTCCGCAGTCCCTTTGAAGTATTCCCAAACCCGCCCAGTTACAGCTGCGCCAGGAGAGCTGGCATCTAACCCTGCCTCTGCCACCACCTCCTGGGACAGCCCAGGGCTGCTCACTCCATCTCCACGTAAGGAGAAGGAGAACATCCCTTACCTGCTCCGACTGCTTTGGGAGATCTAGTTACTGCTCTGCAGAGCTCAGATCTACGTGAACAGCCTCACGCAAGCTGCAAGGCTTTACTTGCAGAAGAATATTATATAGATCTTAAGGGCAACATTAATTAGTTACTCCTCCTGAGTGGCTGCACCTGGTAACCAGAGATGCCCTCGCACACGGAGGGGAAGAGTAACTACCCCTTGCCTGAACTCCATCTTCCAGCAGCAAGGTTTTCTGTCTGGCACAGCGCATTTCATTTCAAATCACTGACTGCACATGCCAGGAGCAAGGAAAAGCAACGGCATTTGTCAGGCTATCAGGCACCCATCACACCCCACCACCAAATAGGAGGACGATACCAGCAGGTGCAGAGGATTTTTTGTGTCCCTGTGCTGGCTCCAGGTCTCAAATATCCTCCTCCTCCCCCCTAAAAAGCTCTATGAAATTCTTGTGTGGCTCTTGTACCCAGGAGAGGATTTAAACCCTATTTTTAAGCGTGCAGAGCTGGCAGCCTGGGGCACAGGAACAAGCTTCGCAAGCAAGTGCTTGTGTCTCCTGCTGCTTCCCAGCACAAGACCAAAGAGCAGGACGAAATGGCAGGAACCTCACAGAGACGGCATTGCCTGGGCCATCATTTGAAATGCCTCTGTTCAAGACACTGTGGCGGGGGGAAATGAGGATAACCTCTTTGTGAGAGAGAAAGAGGTTATGAAGTATGTCGCAGGAGACGGAGCCAGCCGACACGGGCTGCAGAGGGACAGGCGTCTGTCCCAATAAAAGATGTATCCTGACACAGAAAAGGCTAACCCTAGATAAGCAGGACACGGGGAGAGAGAAATTTGTCCCAACAGAGTGGCCAAGGGGAGCCCACGAGTTATCACAGCTACCTGAAACCTTGCTCTGTTCTCGGTTATCTCAGACTCTTGCTGAAGCATCACTCAGGCGCCAGGGCAGAGGTAAGCACTGTCACCCCCTCCATCAAAGAAACAATTTACTTCACTATGGAGCAGTAGCTGCAGACGTGCTAAAAGCTCAACCACTCCTGGGGGCAGGAACCTGGCTCCTACCCCTGCGCTTCTGCTGAAGACTGAGTCGTCCTGCAGCAGGGCTGGAGCTCCAGCTCCCAACTATCTCTTCCATTTACCAGCTCAGTCTCTCATTTGTTCTCATCAGCTTACTTTCTTTCCAAAAGAAAGAAATCTCACTTGAGATTCCCAGAGTCAGTGACAGACCATTCTTCTCCTTCCCTGCTCTCTGGGCACCCTGACAAGGTGCAAAGGCCAGCAGCGGTCCCCCTCTGCCTGCTCTCCAGCCTGGGACCCCTCCCCACCTTTCCATTTACACTCCCACACATTCCCTAATTGATTTATTCTAATTTGAATAGTCTTCCTGATAACGTATAGAAAATTGTAGGGAGAAAAATAAATATCCCTATGCATCATATATTAGGAGGCATAAGCTGTATACATGTCCCAGGAGCCCTCACCTCTAATCCAGTAGGAGGTTTGTAAAGCACGGACCACACCACATGTGGAGGACGGACCTGGCCTCCAGCACTGGGTTTCCAACCCGCAAGCTTCCCGGCTTCAGGGCTCCTGCTTCATGGTCTCATAGTGGGGATGCAGGGAAAGCGTGGCACCACGCACACTTCGGGCACACCGAAGCGAGCCCCCGGTGCGATGTGCACGTGGAGTGAGGCTCACACAGTGCCATGGGTGATGGGGAACGTGTCAGGGCAGCAGAGTGGGGGCTGGCGTACGCAGCCTGCCTGCTGGGAAGCAGTGAGGGCTCATCCTCCTGCCCGGCTGAAGCTGCCGGTGCTGCTGGCTCAGGCCTGATCCTGCCGCTGCCTTTTAGCAAGCAGATCCCCGTGCTTCCATTGGATCAGTCAACTGAAGGGAGAGGAGCGAGCAACCGGGCAGAGCCCAGCACAAGGCTGAGGTGCGAGCGCCCTGCAGGCAGCCCCTGCAGCAGAGACTCCGGCGCTGTCTAAGCCAAAAAAACAGCTGCTGCATCGTAAGGATGGCAAAGAAGGAGCATTATTGTAGATGCTCCCCTCGATGCTCATGCTGGGGAGATGTCACCACCACTGCATTAGTGGAACGGTGAGGGATCGGGTCGTGAGACCCCTCCCCAGGCAGGGTCAGCTTTCCAGCCATGCAGATGGCTTCCCCACCACCACCCCCCCAGCACCTTGCCTGCACCCCTCATGCTCCGTCTGCCCTGCAGGGGTGCCCGCTGTCATCAGTGAGCTCTCCAGAGAGGCATCCATCACCCAGCAACACCACCGCAGAGCCTCGCTCCTCCCACAGGGAGCCTCTGGAGAGGTTTCCAGCGGAGCTCTCCGGGGACACACCCTGGAGCCTCGGGGAGAGGGTGAGCGGCAAGATGACCAAGTCTACCAACTACACTAAGTTATTCAGAGGGTGGAAACAAAACTGACGCTGAAGAGTCACACTACAAGCTGTTGGAAGTCAGAAGAATATTCTGGAAAAACGCGGCTGCTGGCTTCCTCATCCATCCCTCCCTGAGCACCCTACCCAGGAGGGGACCATCCGTGGTGGCTCCTGGCTGGAGCACGGCTGTTCCTGCCTGCGTGCAGGATGCCAAGTAGAGAGGCAAGGCAGCACGTGTCCCGGGGCTGCCAACAGTGCACCCCATCTGGTGCTCTACACAGCACAGGAGAGCTTTCCAAGAGGACCTCCAAGGGTGGGCCTCAATACTGGAACCATCCTAGCCCAGCTCAAAGCAGCAGATGAAATCCCTGGGAGAAGACCAGGCTCTCTCCCTAGCCTGCCACGCACATCAGCTGAGTATCATCCTCTGCTGAGTGCGTGGGACAGGAGGCTGCAAGGCACCATGCCCTGTAGAAGGGTACCTAAATGCCCATCACCCTCCTCCCCAGCAAGGAAAGGCACCGTTCTCATCCCAGAGGATGCACCAGCTGCCGTTGGACTTTTGACACCACCACGCTGGCCAGCACTCTCAGGCCCATCAGAAAGCACTGGAGATGATGAGGGGAACTCATTAAGCACCAGGAGGGAGAAGCAGAAGGCATGAATCGGGCAGTGACATCTAACAGGGAGGCTTTGTGCATTCTGATTTGAACGGGTGGCTGCCACCAGACCTGTCTCCTCTGCAATTAGACCTGTAACATGAGAGCTGGTAAACAGCCCGGCTGTCAGCTATGCCCTTTGGCCAGGGAAGGCGCTTTCTCCAACATCAGCTCTGCTTGGCTGAAAATAATTCAAGCTTGTTATGATGGCTCTTCCCTGCCCTAAAAAGCTGTGGACAAAGTCTCAGTGAGGGTCTAGATACCGGAATGGTATCAGCTGCTCAAGAGAGCCAGAAGTAAGCTGCCTTGGGGCAGGGGGGCTTGCCCAAAAGGCATGGGTCAGAGGTCCCACGCCGGTCACTTTGGACAGCGGGAGGGGGACCTGTCCAAGGAGAGTTATTGCCAAGCAAAGGCACCTGATCTTAGCTCGCAGTCTGGTATCACGAGGGAAAAGGAGCTGCTACGAGCCCAGCATCTCCCAGCCTCTCGGAGCTTCTGCAGGGAGCCCAGAGCCAGCAGGCTGTCTCCACGACTGCACCGCGTAAATCCATTAGGGTCCCCAGCAGAGAGGTGTTGTGTCCGTGCTGTTTGGGGGGTGACAAGAGGAGCCCCAGACATGTGGCTCCAGCCCCACAGAGTGGAATCGTGCTGCCTGCCAGTCCTGGGGGGCTCCACAGGGAAACGGGTCCCCCTTCAGGGGCCAGTGTGCTTCAGCTAATGGAGGTAACAGCAGATGCAGCTCTGAGGTCTGCAACCCGGCAGGGGAAACAGCAAGCTGCAAAACATATTCTTGTCCTGCTCCTTGCCCTGTGCCCACAGCCGCGGCATGCCGGGGGCAGCGGTGGCCATGGCCCCTCGGCAGCCACCAACCTCCTTCCAGCAGCACCCCCCGGGATGTCTCCCGCTGCAGTCTCTCGCTGTCCTTTCTAGCTGAACGCACTCGCACCGCCAGCGCTCCGGGCCTGCGACGGCACAGCCATTACCAGGGCTCTGCCGAGCGAGGGGAACGTCATCCCTGCCTCCCCCGGCCCCGCGCAGCAGCCATCCTCCCTACCCCTGTCCCCCCCCCCCCCCCCCGCCTC
>VYZM01015062.1:24883-46351 GCA_013398915.1 Dromas ardeola
AAAAAAAGAATAAAAATGAACTAATAAGAAAATAAAAATAAAACCATAGAAATAAAAAATAAAAATAAAATTATTACAAAACCCAAAAATTTAAATTAAAATAAACCCCAAACAATAAAATTAAAACAAAAAAAAGAAATTAAAATTAAAGGTAGCACTTTTCCTGCTGGGATCTCTGAGACCCTCTAAGAAACCCCATCCAAGGGGGGAAAAGCAGGTCTTTAATTTGTTTTTTTTTTTTTTCTTTCTTTTTTCTATTTTTTCCTCTTTTTTATTTATTTTTTTTTTTTAATTTTTTATTTTTTCTTCATGTTTCCTACCAGCCCTACCAGCACAGGGGCTCAAACCCATTTCTCACCAGTTCATCCACGGTGCTCCCAGTGCCTCACAGCTCTCCTGACTGGTATTCTGGTTGCTCTCAAACCTCAGAAAAATAATAGAAAAACGGAAAAATTAAATAGAAATGGAAAATGAGCAGGGCAACTGCGCATACTGGGAGAAGTCCGGGCAAGGCAAATGGGACCTCAAATGGACAACTGGAAAAGAAAAAGTGAGTGAGCCCTAAAAAAAGCAGGAAAATGAGATTTCTTAATTTTTTTTCTCTGGAAAATGTAGGGAGGAAATGGGGATGATGCTCTTGGAAATGGGAATGGTGCGACTGAGCGAGGAGCCTGGATTTAGGGCAAAAAAAAAGGGGTTTTCCCCCCACCAAAGTGGCCTTGGTGCTTGGGGAACATGACTTGATGCTGGGAAAATCATGAAATTCCCCCTTCTTGCCCCAAAACAGAGGGGCCTGGCCTGGATCCTTGCCGGGGGGCACAACGTCAGCTCCGCGTCCCTCTAATGTCGCTAGAGAGGAGCAGAGGGGCAGAATCCCCCCTCCCACCCTGCTGGCCACACTACTGGGGATGCAGCCCAGGTTGCCGGTGGCTTTCTGGGCTGCCAGCACACATTGCCAGCTCATGTTGAGCTTCTCATCCACCAACACCCCCAAGCCCTTCTCCTCAGGGCTGCTCTCCATCCAGCCTGGATTTGTCCTTGGGATGGGGGTCGAAAGGCCCCAGAGGTTCCCCCCGGCTAAAGGCTGCTGGCCCCAGGCAGCACCTTATTCCACCCCCAAGGGCTGCTTTGCCCCGGGGTTTCACCCTGGAGGTTCCATCCTCTGGTGTCACCACGATGCTGTGGGTCAAACCCATCCTCGTTTCAGGTGGGAACGGCCCCATCCTGCGTCAGGACGTGGCCCCGTGCTCCTGGGAAACCTGCCTGGCCAACGCCAGTCGACATCCCGGAGATCAAATGCTCCCTCAGTTGCTTCCAGTTGCAGCTTCGCCAGCGGCTGTGCGAGCAGGGAGGCCACCACGCAGCAGGTACCACGGCTCAGCATCACCTTTGGGGTGCAGGTGGAGACCCCCCACCTTGTTGAGGGTGCCGGGGCCTTGTTGTCCCCTTTCCACATGGGAGAGAGGAACAACAAGACCAGGAACATTGGGGAAAGTACCCCCAAATCTCCCCAATTCTGTCCCCATCCACATCACCCTCTCCCTGTACCACCCCATGCCCTCACCACCTTCCTCCATTGCTCCTCCTGCTTTCCCCCCACACCACGGCAGGGAGGGGGTGTTTCCAGCCCACCTTCCCCAAAAATGCACCTGGAGGGGCTCAAACAGCAGGAAAAAGCTCCAGAGGCACCCAGGGGATGAAGGGCCGCTCACACTCCTCCTCTGCTGCAGGCGCCTCGCCTTGCCGGCTCTGTCCTGCCGGCTGGCGGCCGTTCGCAGCCAAGTGCTACTGGGTTTCTATGAAAAGCAAAGCCTGGGAGACAGCATCGGAGAACTATTCGTACCAGGGAGCTCAACTGGTCAGACTGGAGAGCCTGGAGGAGAAGGTAAATAGCTGTGGGAGAGCTCTAGTGTTCCCCCTGCATTTGGCTTTTTTTTATTATTATTATTATTTATTTTTTAAAGCTTTGCTTTCTACAAAAAGCCGCACAACTTCCAGACTGGAGCTGAGCTTTCCTTAGGGGCTTGCAAAGCGCCCAAGCCCACTCTGCCAGGCAGGATTTTGGGGAAAAAAAACCCTCAGAAATGTGAACTCGGAGATTAAAGAAGAAGGGAAAAACTTTGCTGCCTCATATTTGAGTTTCCAGGCTCCTCTCTCACCCCAAAAATGCTGCCTGTCATCTCCAGCCCGCACTCCCCCCCTCTTTTCAAAGCACCCACCGGCCTCTCCAGCCCCCAGTCTGCAGCTGGGATGTGCCAAGCTCATCCCAGCCCACGGGAGGGATCAGGCTCTGAGACTCCATCCCTCCTCTCCCAGGCTTTCATCGGAGAGATGCTGGGAAACGCCTCCACGGCCCGGATGGGGCTGAGCTTTAACCAGTCGGGAGAGAAAGAGTGGACGTGGTGGGACTGATCCCCTTTACAGAAAGCCCCGTGAGTGCCTCCCTGCTCCGCTTCACCAGCAGGTTGCGATAACCACATCCCAAGGGAAATATTTCCCAGCCCGGTGCTCACCACAGACCTCAGCTGCTCCCAGAATCCCTCCGGAACCAGCAGCAACACTCGTGGGAGCGAATTAAAACAGAGCGACGCGGGTCCAGTCTCTGCAGCCCAGCTGCTAAATGGGGAGAAAAGAGGAGAAAAAGCAATTAAACCCTTATTCCTATTTTACAAAGTGCAAAGGTGGGGAAACTTCAACCTCTTAAAAAGCAAGAAGATGGCCCAGTGGCAACATTTTTCATGCAGGGGTGCTGTCATAACTGCAGTGACCCCCGTATATAGAAAAAAAAAAGGCTGTTTTTGATATAGATAATATTTATTAGACCAATATTACACACATGGGGGTCTGGAGGAGGAGAAATAAGTTTTGGAGGGGTGGGGAGCACGGGCTGCCTGAACACTTCTTGTTCCCAAAAAAAAAAAAAAANTAAAAAAAAAAAAAAAAAAAAAAAAAAAGGCAAAGGGGTGGTACATTCCCACACTTGCAGCTGAGCTGGCAATGGTTGACGCGATTCAGGGGGGTTTTTTGAGGGGGAAAAAAATCACCCAAAGGAGAGAAATATTGTTGGTGGAAAGGCAGCATCCAAGCGCAGGCCACCAGGCTGATTGCCGTCACCGTGCTCTAGGTCTCCAGTGGTGCGTCCCAAGGAGGTGGACGCTTGTGGGGCGATTCGGAGGGGCGAGCTGCGCTCCCACATCTGCAGCACCCCTTTGCACTGGATTTGCCAGAAAGAAGCCACCGAGATTTAAGGGCGGAGGAAACGCCATGAGGTTTCAACGGGACAAACTTCAGCGCCGGGATGGCAAAACAACAGCCCAAGAGCAGCGGTTCAGCGGCTCCGTGCCGAGGTTGGGGTCTTCTCCCGAGCAATTCTCTTTCCTTTCTCCACTTTGCGTTTCTGTTCCTCCAAATCCACCAAAAAACAAAGACACCAAAAGCAGCAGGGAGTTTTCCAAGTCTCTTGAATATTCCCCAAGTCTCTCTACAACTGCAAAAGCCAGAAAGACACTAGGGGTCAGGCTAAAGTAAAGATTCTTTGGTCACAGCTCCATGCCATTGTCATGAGTTTCTGCTTTTGTAAGCTAAAATTAAAATAAATATATACCATCAGGACACTCACTACTGTGTTGGGTAGGGTTAATAGCAGCTTGTGGTTGATCTCCTCTGCTGAGGGGGAGGTTTCAGGTGAAACTGAGGAATTCTGAATCCTTCTGGCTCCTGCCGGGACGCTTTTGCAGCTGGCTGCAGATGGAGTATTTCATCTGGGAGCACCAGTCGCTCCTGATCCCGTCATGATTGACATAGGCACATTGTCCCTTGCCTCGAACATTGAACCTGCACCGAAGAACAGAAGAAAAACCTCAAAGGGAAGCATACGGGTTGGTGTCAGCCTCAGATCAACATCTGAGCACCTCCCTTACGGGTTAACGGTGCTGCGAGGAGCAGGGAACACCCTTCCCAGCAAACAACCTGCCCCACGGAGAACAAAACCTGCTTTCCACTCCACAAAGGGGGAATATTTTCAGTTGCTTGGTCCCAGGGGGGATTCATCCAGGGGATGTCCTCAACCCCCTGCCAGCATCTGCATCACACAAACCCACGGGACTGCGGTCCAAGTGCTTTAGCTCAAGCAAGAGCGGTGTTTAATCGCTCCCACCTCATTAAATTTTTATATATATATATATATATATATATGTGTTGTCTTGCATTGAATCACAGCCCAGGACATGGTTATGCTCTCCAGAAGAAGACGGGACGTACGAGTTGTTGTAGCGAGATCCGTTGAGCCACTTCCAAGGTCCAGAACTGTCCCTGCGGAGACCGATCCAGTAGTGCATGGAACGCCCATAGCGCAGGAAGAAATCCTACGGGGGAAAAAAGGAAGCATCATATATATCTTCACACGACGGGAATCCCAAATCTGCTTCCCCAAAGCCATTGACACTCCAGTTCCTCAGGGATTTCTCATTTACCAGCTCCTTCCCAGTGTCGATGGTGGCCAAATGGGCTCCGAGAGCAAGGCAAGAGATCTCACTGCTGTTCCAGTCTGCTTCATCCTCCACAAAGTAAAAGCACTTCTCCCCATACCCAATCCCATTTTCCAGGCAGGTGGAAAGGACAGAAGAGGGGCAGGACGGACAGGACGGGCATTTTTTAGCTGGAAATAAGCAGAACACGTCCCGGTGACTTACGCTGGTGGGTTTTCTCTGGGGGTGATGACTTTGGTGACGGACAACTCCATCCTCAGCCACTTACCCGCCAGGGCAATGATGGTGAGAAGCAACGCTGCTACCACGAGGGTGACCCCAATGGGGACCTTTTTATCTTTAATGCACTTGAGGCTAAAACCTGGGGACAAACTGTGTGGAAGAAGCATGGCCAGCCAAGCCGTGGCACAAAAAACGTCCCTGCAGCTCTTCTATTCCCCCTGTGGTGCCTTCAACACCTTGAAATACAGCCACAAAGCGCAGAGGGGGGGCACAGTGGAGTGCAGGCTCAGTTTGGGGGGTGCTTTCATCAGCTTCTAAGGATTTTTAGGTCTGCCTGACCTCACTGCGTCTTCTCCATCCCCCCCTCAACCACTAAAGATGGGAACCAGACCCACAGCTTGGGCTGCTCTGTGCCTCCTCCAGTTTTGCCTTCCTTACATCCTCCTCCTCCTCACCACAGTTATTCTAATTAAATTTTAACTGCCCAGGTAACACTAAACCCAGCCATGACCTCCAAAACAACGTCCCCAAAACAAGCCCACTGCTTACTGGTCCCTTCTTCCTTCACTCTCCGCTGTGACGGCATCATTACGGTAGTCGAGTCTTCACCTGCGCGAAAGCAAGGAGCCCGTGCAAAAGAAGGGAGTTACCACTCACACTGTGAAGTTATCCCATAGGAAATGCCTGACCTTGAGTATTTTTCCCTCCCAGGACAGTCAAGGGGGAAAACAGTAATTTCCCTTCACCTGGTTAACACGCAGGGCAGGAAGGGAAACATGATCTCTTGAGTTCCACCTTCAAAAAACCCAGACTCGCTTGGTTTTTCCAAACCTGCCTTGATTTTACTGGCTGCAGCCAGCTCTGTTTGCACTGGAGAGGCGTTGTCTGAGTTAGAATCAGAATGGTTTGGGTTGGAAGGAACCTTAAAGACCACCCAGTTCCATGGGCAGGAACCTGGTTGCTCCAAGCCCCATCCAACCTGGTCTTGAAGACCTCCAGGGCACCCACAGCTTCTCTGGGCAATCCAGGCCAGTGTCTCCCCACCTTCACAGGCAAGAATTTCTTCCCAATATCTAATCTAAATTTCCCCTTTTTCAGTTTAAAAACATTATCCCGCAGCTCTTAAACCTCTAAGAAAGGGGCTGGTGCTCACATACCTGCGTCACGAAGAGCTTCTGCCATGCCTGGTGCTGCAGAGGAGGGGACAAAAGGACCTTCTGGGGACGAGCGCGTCCTTCAACTCCAATGCCACCAAGTTGAGCTGCGTCAAGAAGATCCTGAGACCGCAGCAGGGACCAGCCAGGTCCTTCTCCAGCCCGGGGATTTGCCAGGATGCTCCTCTGCTCACTAAAATAAAAAGACAAAAAACTCATAATCCCCCCCCCCAAACCTCAGCGCTGCTCAGCACAGCACTTATTTTTCTAAATTCCTTTCCTCAAAGCTCCTTTTTTCCTTTTTCCACGGCCCTGCCCACATTCAGTCTGAATTATTGCTTCACAAAACCTCCCACAAGTGCTTATTTGTCTACGTTGTTCTTGCAAACTGTTTTTTCCAAATTCTTCGGATTTTTAACCTTACCTGGGTACAGCCTTTTCCACCACAAAACATGAACAGACTCAGGTCTCTCCTCAGTGAAGCGAGACTGGTCCCACGGGAGATATCTACATTATTATTCACATTTACAAAAAAATACTAAAAAAAAAAACCTGACAAGAATCCAACAGCGCAAAACAGAAAAACCTGTGGTTTGTGTCAACAGGCCTTTGAAGTCAACAGCTGCAGCTCCTCTAACAAAGAGCTTCTATATTTATTTAAAATACATATACAACCCTGGTGTGCAGTGTGTTTGTTTATTAGCAGCACTAAAAATACAAATTGAAGTACCTGCAATTTGGACCTTCCTCCCATTTGCAGCAAGAATTTTCCAACCTTTGTGTGCGCACAAAGGTAAGAATCAAAAGGATATGTTTTTATTTTTCTCCCCAAACACTTGATTTTGAGTAGGGTTTCATTGATGTACCATTTTGCTACTGTCCCCAACACCCAAAACCCAAGTCATTTCTGCTCCAAGCTTGGTGTGTTTTGGAGTAAAAAAGCAGATGATAGAGGAAAAGTTAAAAACAGTAAGTGGGGATCAAGGGAGAAACCTGATCGTCAGAAAATACGCCCAAATACACTGGGCTTATGGTAAAATAAAGACTTTTGTGTCCCAAAAAACATGTCAGAAATATTAAAGGCGAACATTGTTCTAGTTCATGGCCGTGGCAGGGGGAAACATTGCTGCCCAACGAAGCAAAGTCTACAAGCGTCACGTGGAAAGAAATGAAAAGCGCTTTTGTCTGGCACCTGAGGGGCGAAGAATTCAGGCAGCCAACGGGACTGAATTCCTCGTGCCCTGGCAACACCCAAATGCTGCTGCAAAAAGAGAAAAATCAACCTTTTAGCTGCAGGGGTGTCCTACACAAGAGGGGACACAGCGAGGCGACACCCTGGGGTCACCCGGACGCCAAAGTGGGACCCACAGCTCTGGGGGAGCAGGAGTCCCAAGGGAGAAGGGAGCAGAGTGTTGAGGGAGGAGATGCCAGAGGGTGGCGAAAAAATCCTGTCCCCCAACGAAGGAAAAATGGGCTTTTCCACACCAGTTTCACAGTCCAAACTGGCGGGGAAGCCGCTGCTGAACTGGGGATTTCCAGCTGCCAGGAGAGAACAAATAAACTCCCACTGAGCAACCGACTTCCACTACGTTTTTCGCTCTGTAGCAGCGGAAAAAAATGTAATTTCCCCCCCTCCGTGCCCACATCCATCACCTAGATGAGGGATTTAAACACACACAGGGATGGTCCCTGCTCCCGAACCCAAAATTTCTCCCTTATCTGTAGTACTGGGGCAAGAATCCAGCAAACTGGGAACAAGCAGAGGAAGTGAACAGGCAATATACCAAGCGGATACCAAAACCCATCCCTCCTACATCCTTTTCTCAATAAACAAGTACTGTTCATTTAAGAAGCTGTATTTTTATTAAATTAATCTCACCATCCTCCTCCATCCCTCAAAGGGAGGTGGGGAGACAGAGGGGCGGCTGCATCCCAAACCCCAACCAGGCTCTGCTGGGATTTACAGAATCAGAGCAAAGCCACAACCCACTGGTGCTTCCAAGACACCCCCTCAATTTGGATTTCTTTGGGGTACAGCAGGAGCAAGTCACCATTGCTTCGATAAAATCAGTGTCGATAGCAGTTTCTCTGCTCTGCCTTCACAGCTCAGCCTTTCCGTGATGTCATGCAGCACCCCAACAGTAACAGGCACCAGTTTGAGCGGCGTTTCTTCCAGCTGGGAGCTTTCACAAGCCTCCTGTACCCCCGACATCCACCCAACATCACCCATGACCCCGCAATCGCATTCTCTGTGGGCAGCAAGAGGGTTTGCACAACTTCCTTTCCTCCCTTCACAGTCACTTATCCCTTTGCTAGCAATTCCTGCCTTAAAATGATTCCAGCCAAGTCATCGCACAATTTCCCCAATGAGAAATTCCCCAATCCCTCAGAATTAAGCTCAAGTTCAAACTGGTTTGACCCAGGTCCAGCCCAAGCCTCCCACTTCCTTTCCTTGAGGTTTTTACGCCCGGGTTCATACCCCGTAACTTACCGCTCGGTCATGGGGAAAGGCGGTGGGTGCAAACGGCTGGAAAACCACCAGTTCCAGTTCTCCCAGCTCCCGTCCCCACCGGCTCAAGGCTTTTCGGCCCACACCGAGATGTGCCGTTGCCCCGGCGGTGGCTGAGAATCTCTCTTCCCGTCCCTTGCCTCATAGAGAGAAATACTGAGGGTATATAAAGCTTTCTAGATGTTTTCCAGCCAGAAAAAAAAAAAAAAAGAAATATTCACCCAGTGCAGATCTACAGGCGAGCCGTCAGAGCTGTCATAAATGACAAAAACAGAGGAAACGCTCCCACCCCCAGCACCATCAACACAAACCAGCTCAAAGCAGATTTAATTATTGTAGTTATTTACCACTGATGACCTTCCTCTTCTCCCTCCAGCATCAATAAGGGCAGCGGGGAGCGGGAGCCTTTGTACCCCCCCGCCCCGTGTCCCCCAACCGAGGTGGCAAAAGGGGGGACAGAGGCAGAGACACATCCCCACCCTCAGAGATGTTTCACCTCCTTTCCTCCCCCACAGCTTTTTTGCACGGTCATTAAACAACTCCCATGCGCTCACGTTCCTCTTTGAATTAAACCAGCTGCTTCGGTAAATTCCACCAAGGAAAAATAATCCAAGGGAGGGTGAGCAGAAAGGGCAGTATCAGCTCTTCACGCCCAGCCACAAGATGACATGGCTGGTTCTTAGGTGACGAATCCCACCACCTCTTCCCAGGAAACAATATTTTCCAGCTTCCCAGCCAGGTAGGCTTCCCCACGTGAAAGGTTCGCTTCCCTGGTACAAAACAAGAGTTTAAAAAAATCAAACAAATACAAGGCCAAAGCTGCCGCTGGTGCCAGCTACAGCAGATAAGACTATTTCCGGGCTCAGCAGCCAGGGGGTGAGGCCAGATTCTTCCCCCCACCATGTTGTGGTTTTGGCCAAATTGGCCAGTGGCCGGCAACAGATGCTCCCCCCCCAGACCTCTCGTACACGGAGAAGAGGAGGAGAGATAAAGAGATTTGTGAGTTTAGAAGAAACTAAACTACTTTAATGAAATATGAATAGTAAAACATAAAGGAAACAATGAGATACATACAGTATATACAAAACCAGCTCCCAGGATGGCGTCACCAGCAGGCACTGGGGAAGGCCTAGGCTGGACTCAGCGACGGGTGGGAACTGCATTCCACAGATCACAGAATCATAGGGTTGGAAGGGCCCTCTGGAGATCATCTAGTCCACCCCCCTGCCAGAGCAGGGCCACCTTAGAGCAGGTTGCACAGGAACGCGTCCAGGCGGGTTTGGAATGTCTCCAGAGATGGAGACTCCACCACCTCTGTGGGCAGCCTGTTCCAGTGCTCTGCCACCCTCAAAGTAAAGAAGTTCCTCCTCATGTTTAGGTGGAACTTCCTATACTCAAGTTTGTGCCCGTTACCTCTTGTCCTGTCACTGGGCACCGCTGAAAAGAGCCTGGCCCCATCCTCCTGACACCCACCCTTTAAGTATTTATAAGCATTATAAATAATGCCCCCATAATCCTCATCCCCCGCAGAAGGTGCTGCTGCAGGAGCCCCAGAAGCAGCTGGTGGGTGGCAGGGACAGACTTGGCCCAGACAGTGGGCGATGAAAGCTCAGCGCATCCCCTGCCACCTACGCAGAAGTAGGGGGGGACATCGGGGCTGCTGCAAACAGCCCCTTCCCAGTGATCCCAGTCCATCCAGCTGCCAGCATCCCAGTTCAGGCGGCTGTTGTCATGCAGCGGGGACGGAGGCGGTCCAATACCACAGGGAAGCCCCACCGAGCTTTGCAGCTCGCTCTGAGCTAGGGAAACCCTGTTTCTGGGGCTTTATGCTATAGGGAGAGGCCCTTCGTCACCTGTGAAGTGGCAGCTGCCCCGTGTCCCCTGTCCCCCTCCTCTGCTCAACAAAGTGGAGTTTGGGTGTTCGCCCTTCTTGGGCTCTGCCTCAGGGTGAGCTCTCGTGCCAGGGGTTGTGTTGTTGAGGGAGAGTAATTGTTTAGCACAAATTGATACATTTTAATTAGAATAAATTACTTAGTATTGTAATAGGGTGCGATTTGTGCTGTTTGCCGAGCTTTACTGAGCATGAGCAGCTGGATTTGCTGAAGCCTTTAGGCCACGATAGAGTTAATTTTCTTAGCAATTTCCCTTAATTAATTCCTCAATTTAATTTCCTTAGTAGCTTTCCTAGAGCTGAAGAGTCCCAGACTCGGGAAAAACACCACCAAAACATCAGTGTGACATCAACATCTTTCCCACACCAAAAGGCTAAACACAAGGGACACAGGCGGGACACAAGGATGCTCCTTCCAGCCCTCCCCGATCGCAAACTTCCTTGAAAACACCACACGGAGCCCAGATAACGTCGTTATTCTTTTACACATTGTCATTGCACGACATCAGCTCCCGCATCCCCCCCGCAAAGGGCCTGATCCTGCCCCATCCCTGAGCGTCTCTCCTGGACACAGTGCGGCTCAGAGATGGGTGGCTTCTTTCTGGCAGATCCATGGCAATGCCGAGACGCAGCTCTCGGAGCTGATCCTGCCCACACTGATCACCCCGCAGGCTCTGCCTTCAGCCAGGGGGCTCAGCTGGAACCTGCGGGTGCGGGAGGGAGCCCACGTCACACACGAAGGTCCCTCAGGTGACGGTGGCGGTGCCCACCCTGACACCCGTCCCTCCCCAAAGCGCTCACCGGCTCAGGTCCAGGCGGGAGCCGTTCAGCCAGGTCCAGCCCTTCCCGGCAAAGAGGCCGATCCAGAAGTAGCGGGCAGGGTTCTGGAGAGTTTTATTTAGGAAATCCTGTTTCGCAGAGAGGGCAGGTGGTGACGCCAACGTGCCACAGGTCACCATCCCAAAACAGGCTCCAGCCCCCGTGTCCCAGGACAGAGCCCCACCGGTGCCCCCCACGCAAAGGCACCCAGGGCTGGGTGCTGACCCCAGGTTGTTGGGCAAGCCCTCAGCCCTTCCCCAGGTGCCACCAGCCCCATCCCACATCCCCGAAGCCATCGGTCCCTTTACCAGCTCATCCTGGTCCCCCAGCATCAGCAGCTCAGCACCTCGATTCCCACAGTCCTCCCGGCTGGCATTCCAAGGCCTGATCCCATCGGACACCCAATAGCACTTGGTCCCATGCAGCGTCCAGTTCATGGGGCAGAGCGTGCACCCCTTGCCCTCTAAAAGACAGGGCCGTGTTCAGCCAACAAGAAACCACCTTGTCCCCTGCACATCCCGAGAAGGACAAGTCGTTTAGCCTAGTTTGCTCCCCAGGAATACGGCAATGCCCCGAGCTTTGCTTGGTTCGCTATTGGGGAATAGAATATTGGGGAATTTGGCCTATAAGTTTTTGGGAAACCTGATGGTGCAGAGATGTATTGTGGCCGGGGCAGTTACCTTGCGGCTTTGACAAGCAGAGAGCTTCCCTTAGCTCCAAGCGGATGTTCTCCAGGCTGGTGTTGCCATCTCCTACGTTCCTGCTCATGTTCTTGCAACTTCCTGGGTTCTCTGACTGCTGGTGGAGAACTGCAAGGGCGGAGCAGGGGAGAGGGATGGGCTGCCCCAAGATCTACCTTCACACAGCCCCAGGGGGCTGCAGGGAAGCGTCTGGGATGGATCCTGACACCGAGCAGGTGCTCAGAGTCCTCCAGCCCTCCCCTCGTCCTTCCTGGTATCTCAGCCCAACCCAAGCTTTGATCTGAGCATCTCATGGGGGGCGAGAACTGGCCTCGGGGTCCCGACCTCAGACAAACTCCTTTTGGGGTACGGGGTCAACACCTCTGAGCTTACCCTCTCCCCCGGCATTTGCAACCGCCTCCACTCCACTGCCGCTTTCCACTGCCAGCAGGATGTGTTACCTCCACCCCCTGCACGAGATCACACACGAGATACGGAGGCATCAAGCTGGACGGCAGCAGAAAGCCCCGTAGCCTCTGACCGCTGCGGAAGTGGTCTCTGCTGCAAAACAAGCTGTACCAGCCTTATCGGTGCAGCCCAGTGGGGCCTGATGCAAGGGTGAAGGCCTCCTCACCACCTTCTGACTACCCCTTGCAGCCCGGTGTGCCCCCAGCAGATTGATTTTGGGGTCTCTCCAGCACTGGGCCCACATGAAGTTCAAACCGTCATCCCCGGATCACTGCTGATCGTGGATCTCCTCCCGCTTTGGAGGATCTCACCAAGATCTATCAGACATTTGAGTCTCCCTTCCGCCTGCTCAGTGTGGTCTGGGGGTGCTGGGGGCCAGAACAGATGCCACCAGCAACATCACACCGAGCACAAGACTAATTTTGGCAGGGCTCTGTGCAACCCTGAGCTCGGCCATGGGGTGACAAATTCTGACCCTGACACAGACGATAAGTTTCCAGTGGTTTCTCCTTGCTGGACGACCAAAAGTCAAGTCTCCTCCACCCATCAGATCTAAGAAACTCTGATAAAAACCCACTTCCCCATACCTTGCACTGATGTGCATCAGCCAATGCCGATCATAAAAAGCAGATTTGCCTCCTATGCAAGCCCCTGGGCCAGCACCCCAGGAGCAGGGACCCTCTCCCTGCCCTTTGCATGGTCCCCTCTCTGGATTGTCCTTTGGTTGACCCCGTGCCGCCAAGCGCACCTACTCACGCAAGAACCCCATCACCACCACGGCCACCCCGAGGAGGAGGTTCCCAGTCCAGCCAGTCCAGAGCGCGGTTCGGTGCCACTGGGGACAGCCTGGTGCTGCAAGAGAGATATGTTACGAGAAAAAAAACAACACAACACTGCCCTGATCCCGCATCCAGTGAGCCAGATCTGCAGAGCAGATTTGGGCGATTTTCTCCCCAAAAGCCCTCTGTGGTGGTGCTGCTCGTTGTTCAAAAGCTGTGGTCAATCGTCGTCATTTCACCACTACCACCCTCCTCCATTTCACACTGATCCTGCTGGCACCACGGCAAAGTGGCTCGTGATGAGGTTGAGGTGGTTTTACCCAGATATCCAAAACTTTGAAAATCAGGAGTTTCCTAGATGTTATATATAAGCTGTTAGAAAGGGTTAAGTCAAGGTTAGAGGTGGGTCAAGATGGGAGATGTGCCCCATCACGGCATCCCTTCCCTGCACTAGGGCAAAACTGCTGAACCTGGATGGACCGAGCTCTCCAAGGAGACTTCATCTGACCAGCCCCATCCTCCCCCAGCTCCATCCTGCCCAAGGAAGTGCAGAGGCAGAATCAAAAGGGATGTGTTTGGTGGAAATCAGGAATTCTTGCAAAAAGGAGGGTGCAGCGTGTTGACTGAAGAGGTCCTCACCAGGCAGAGGTCCCTTCCAGAGGAGGAAAAAGCAGCAATTAAACCTTTTGCTGTTTTTTTCCCCCACCATAAGCTAGAAACCAAAACTAGAGTCAGCAGGAAAAGCACATGAAGCTGCACAGCAAGGCAGAGGAGGAAGGAAAGAAGGCATGAAACATCCCTGCAAGTCCAGGAAAGATGGACCAGGAGTATCGAGACACGGATCAGGCAGCTACAGACAGCAGCTGTCCTGAGAGCGTGTGAATTCGGGTAGGTTTGGAGCCTTTGCTGGCTGGGTGTGGGGGAATTTCTTCTTCCAGGATTTCTTCTTCCATCACACCAGGGCCAGAACAGCCCCTTGGGATGGGTTTTAAGAACCAGCCCCTGAAAATGCGCATGGTGCAGTGGCTGAGTCCTGCCCCACAAGCTTCAGAGGTTTAGGTTGCAGAGTTCAGCCTGTCCGCCCAAGAACGATGTTCCAACGGCCGAGCTGGGGGTGTGGAGGGCTTAAAAAGTAATTGTGCAAAACTGGGGCTGGCTCCTGGCAGGGCTGCGGGCGAAGCAGCTGCACCAGGAAGGGTGAGGGAGGTGTAAGAGGGGCAACGCCATCCCCAAGGGCAGCTGCAGGCAGAAGACAAGCCGTGGGGTTTAACTCCATGGCAGCAACATTAATGCAAGCCCACTTGGTTTCCACAGTGGAGGAATCTCATTTCATCAAGCCACAGTAGAACTCCAAGCATGGAGTGAAACAGTGACCTTGTTTCAAGAAAACCCCTGCAGCCGTTTCAAGACAAAACTCCTGACGGGATCCCTTATCTCACCCCCCCGCAGCCGTGGACCCCTTCCCCTCCTGCACCACCCGGAGGGTGGGAGTCTCCCAACACAACTACAGCCCAAAAACCACAAAAAGTCCCCTAAAAAACCCCACGCTGCACTTACTGCCAGGCTGAGGAAGTGAATGCAGGTTCCTGCGGCGTTTCCCAGGACCAATAGCCAGGTCAGCATAAGTGATTTCCCCAGCCATCGCGGGAGAGGCGAGAGGAGCACCCAGCCGTGCCTCAGGCTCCAAGAGTGGCAATCCAGCAGTCGGCAAATACGTTTTTTCGGAGGTTTGTCACTCCTCCCAGATCCACTTTGCGAGCTCCTCTCCAAGCTAGAGGTCTGCGAGGGGGAGCGCGAGCCTCTGAATGCGCATCAAGAAGAAAAAAAAAAGCACATTCGATGCGCTGGCCTGCCTGAAAATGAAACTTTACGCAGGTTCTGCTGAATTAAGCCTGGGAAAAGGAGTTCACATCAAGGGAAGTAACATCCGATAGCATAAAGAAGCCTTTTCTATTCATATTCCAAACAAAATCTCCCCTTTAGTAATAAAAAAGCCCAAAGAAACCCAAAACATACAGTTCTGCAGAACGGCAGATCCAGACTTTGCTCCACTCTGTCCAAAGTCATCATTTTGCGTGAAAAACAAGGTGTCATTGCCAGAATAATGCAGACTCTGTGATCTCCCAGAATATTCCCAGCAGGATAGCAAGAACTATGATTTTTATGAAATAAAATAAAGCCAGATCCCTTCCACCCTCACCTCCTCCCTTTAGCTACATGAAAGGTGTTTTCCAGCCTCAGCCACTGCTGCTTCTCCCCACCCAAACCTATTCCAGTATCGTCACCTTCGCCCTGCTACTGATTTCTCTGTAACCCCAGTGATTTTCCAGCCTGGGTTTCAACCACAACGTAATTTCACTGCTCTGCAGAGCAAGCAGGGGACAAAAACCCTGGGAGACTCGTTGGAAATAAGGGGGAGGGATGGAAAATATTCCAAACAGCTCAAAAAAACATCTATTTGTTTCTCCTTCATGCCTTGTTTTCAAGTCGCTTCCAAGAGACAGTCGGCTTCTGCCTTTGGAAACTGGGATGGGACCAGACTCATTAGAGGCCAGGAAAGGTAGAAAAGCATATAAACCCCCCAAATTATACGAAATCTAGCTATAAAGGTGTGAGATGACATCCTTCCCGGCTTGTTTGGAAGACTTGCTCATCTTTTTCTGCACACAGGCTGAGGAACCCCACACAAGGATCTTCCAACCCAGGGAGGCAGAAGCCACACTGTCAGAAGAGAAGCCAAATGCTTCTGGACCTACTGAAGCCTCCAAAAATTAGTGATTTACCTCCATTTAGGAGAAAGCGGTTTCTCTGGGGAGCAAACTCACTCCAGACTTGGACAGACGCAAAGTGACCAAAAAAGAGCTCTAAAGGGAGCAGCCAACACTGCAAACTTGACACCTGCAGCCTCGTTAACTTTCACAGCTAGGAACAGCAGAGCCTGCACACTGCTGCGCAGGATTCCTCCTCTCTGCACCAACAGCAGCAGGAAGGAATTCAGCAGTGCAGGAAGGTGAGTGCGCAGCCACGCTGGTTGCTCCAGAGGGACCAGTTCAACCCCTGCCTCCACTCCAGGCTGAACTGGGGTGGGTGAAAGCGAGGGGTGGAGGCAGAAAGAGTAAACTGGGGGAAACATGAGCAAAACCACAGGGCCTGAGGCGCCCACACCAGCCATCACCCTGTTCCAAGCAGCTCAGTGCAGACACTATTTCCACAACAGTCCCCACCTCCTTCCTGAAGCAGAATGGCTGCCAGGAGAAGGGCAGCTGGTGCAGGTGACCCCCCCACGCAGGGACGGGCAGAGCTAGTGCCGCCACCAGCCCGGGCACCCTCAGCCCCGGGGAAAAGGCCCCTCACCAAGGGGGACTCCTGCATCACCCCCCCTGCACTCACCACAGCCTGCCCTCACACCGGGGCTCAGCATACTCCCAGCCGGGCCGGCATCCTCAGCAGGGGCAAAGGTGGAGAGGAAGCAGCCGCGCAAACGCTCAGGTAAGCAAAGGGAGGAAAAAAAGGAATTAGAAAGAAAACAGGAAGAAATCTGGCAGGAAGGAGAGAAGAGAAAAGCCTCTGCCCGTGGCAGAAGCCTCCAAGAGAGAGTTTGCCCAGCTCAGGAAGAACAAGCCAAAGCAAAGCAAGGCAGGACTGCCCCAAGAGGACTCCTCTCCCATCCCTGCTGCCCTCTCAACCCCTAACTGGGAAGCTGGAGGATGGATGGACGGGGAGCACTGGGAAGGGGCCTTCCCACACAGCCACCACACCAGCACCGCGCTGGCAGGGGACACGGACAGGTTTGGCCACCCACCGCCCTGGCCGGGTCGGTCCCCAACACCCACGGCTGCTTTCGGCTGCTGCTGGGGCTCCTGCAGCTGCACTTTCCCAAGGGGCCAAGATTTGGGGAGCCCCCTGAGAGCCCCCGTGGGCAGGAAAACACGGGGCAACAGGGAGGGAACTCCAGCCACCCACCTCCCGCCGCCAGCGCCCCATGTTGCCAGGGCTGGAGGGAGAAGGCCTCGGGGGCAGCTGCCCCCTCACAGCTGTGTCCTCCAACGCTCCCAAAGCCGGGATGGAAAGTGGCCCTGGGGGTGAGGAGGGGAGGGGACAGGGCTGCCTCCAGCAGGCCCCTGCCCCAAGCAGGAGAGAAACACCCATGGCAATACATCATATTTTAATAAACAATACAAAACAGCAGCAAAACACCTTCAGCGTGATTCAGACTAGCTCTCATGGATGCAGCACAAGGGCCACTTCACCCTTTGGCAATGAGTCCCCTCTGCCCTGCACAGTAATTCACCATGTTTTAATAAACAATTCAGTATAAAAAAAACATCAGTCTGACTCAGAATCTAACTCTCATGGGAGCCCCACAAGGGCCACTTCACCATCTGGCTCTGTGTCCCCTTTGCCCTGCACAAGGACAAGGACTTGCGCCGAGCTTTCTGCACCCAGCTCATCTGGTAGTAACTGCTCCAAGCTTCATCACCACAGTTCAAAAGCAGGTCTATGCAATTTGTGAAAGAAGCAAGGTGAGTTCTGGGGTGGTCCCAGGACAAAAAAGAAACCAGTTCCATGCTTGAGGTCCCAGAGGAGGCAGCACATAGCAGCTCCCACCACATCTCACAACCTGCAGGACCAACCCGGACCAGCAGCTGAGGGAAGGACCTCCCTACACCACTCTGCGCCGGTGGAAGAGGTGAAGCTGTGAGTCCCCACCATGGGGAAGGTCCTTTCTCCATCACCTTTCTCACATCACCGCTTGGGCCTGGTGCAAATATACGGCCATGACTGTGAGCAGCCTGCACTCGCGACAGCCCGGTCGTACAAATACGCACACTCTCCTTGGCCGTGCACCTCAAACCTGCAAAAAGCAGCACAGACACCGTTGGCACCGTGGGGGTCATGGTTGTCCCCTCAAGCACCAGGAGGAGACAAGGGCTGCCTGCGAGGGACAGCCCCAGCAGACACGTCCCACCAGGGCCCTGCCTGTCCCATCCCAGGATGATCTCCCCATGGCCCCGGCTCCCAACAGGACTCACATCTGGTTGAAGCTGCTGCCATCCACCCACTCCAGGCGCCCGCTCCGTCTCCGCAGACCAAGCCAGTAATCAGCGTTGCCCTTGAGGCGCCAGAGGAACTCCTGGGCGAGAAAGAGAGAAGCCAACAGTCAGCAGCTGCTGCCAGCCCCACACCAGTCCCTCTCCCAGCCCCACCCTGGTCCCTGCCGACCTCACAAGCAGCCCCAGCCCCACACGGCTACCACTGGCCCTGGGATAGCAGCAGCTCCCACCACACGCCTGCTCCAACAGGCTCCAGAGCTGCTGCAGGAGCTCACCAGCCCAGCCAGAGCTCTTGCTCCTGTTCTGACACAGCTCGGCCCAAACCCCGGCCTCTGCACCCAACCCAGGAAACCCCCCAAACCCCCACGCAGACACAACAGCCCCTCACTCACCAACTCCCCCTCCCTCCTGGGCATGGCCAGCGAGGCCCCACGCGACAAGCACTGCTCCTGGCTCCACTCCCAGCTCCCCTTGTCCCTCGAGAGGTAGTAGCAGACATTGCGGTACCCAATCCACTCCTCAGGACAGGCCAGCACCAGAGCCACAGCTGGATCCCCTCCATGTCTTCCTGCTAGAGACGGAAGGGGAGAAGGGCAGAGGATTGGGCTCCCCAGGAACCAGTGGACACAGCCCTGCAGAGCAGGGAAGGAGGCAGACGTTCCTCCCTTACCTGAGAGTACAGCAACAGCCGCAGCCAGAGCCAGGACCAGAGCCACCAGCACAGCCAGCACCACGACCCACACTGGATGGAGCATGGGCTGCTTGCCTGGAGGGCGAAAGAGCCATTCGGGGTGAGGACGGATGGTACTGTCCCCTCCCAGCCCCACCATGAGCTGCCCAGGGAACACGGGAGAGACCCCCCAGACCCTTTTACCCCACACACACTCAGCTGCAGCTTCTCAATCCCCTCCCCAGGCACAGAAACTGCCATCAGGCCATTCCCAGCTGGCAGCAAGGGACAGTCACACAGAGCAGGGACAAGACTGTCACCGCACAGATATTGGGGGACGGCCCGCAGCAGGAGAGCTGCCAGAGAGAGATGGAGGGAACTACTACAGCCCCTCAGTGAGGACTGAGTAGAATATGACACCTTTCCCAGACAGCTAGAAGAAGCCTCACACTTGCCAGTCCCAGCCTTCATGAGGTGACGCTGCCACAGGGACACTGTCCCCTCCTGACAGGCCCTGCACTCACCCAGGATTCTTCTGCACGTCCTTTCATCTGTAGCCCCAGGCACCTCTGGGTGGGGGGATTTTCCTCCATCCTCGGAATGCAGGGGCTCTTCTACGTTCCCATTGTTGAAGCAGAACCCGTTCTTCTCCCCCATGGCACCCTGAAAAGTGAAATCAATTTGCTCACAAGAAGCAGGATCTTGCCTGTTTCAAGCCAGGCTTGGATCCAGTTCCACCACCACTGCTCTTATCATTGTGCTGGGAGATTGCAGAGAAGAGTAGATGGGGATGATTAATTCTGACAGCTGACTGGTACGACACCTGGGTATCAAATGTCAGCCACAAACTCACAGTAACACCACACCTCAGCCGCAGCTGTCCCAGCACCCTTCCCAGACAGGCCACAGAGCACTCACAGCTGGCAACATCCCCTTTCCCAGCACTCACCCCCCCTGCTCCACCATCAAAGGGGCCCTGGCCTGGGAATGGGGGGGTCCAGGGTCCCCTGAACACCTCTGCTGAGCCTTCCTCCGCTCACCACAGCAGCTGGGACACCACCACCAGCAGCCCCAGCACCCCAGGCTAGGGCAGGGGCGAGATGTGGAGCCTTTGGGGATGGAAACTCCATGATCCTGGGGGCAGTGGGATGAACGGGGCCTCAGCAAAGCCTCTTGTGGGTGCTTCGGAGAAAGACTCAAGTCAGGGTGAGGGAGGGAGCGAGGCAGATCCGAGAGGAAAACACATAGCCCTACAGTTTCTATTTCACCCACTGCTTATCTGACCAAGCCCTACACACCTGGTAAAGGCAGGGTCAAGACAGAAAACAAAACTCACAACAACTGCTGCAGCAGAAACTCCCCGGCCCACATGCAAACACCACCAGCAGGAACACCGAGTTGCAAAACAGGCTCAGCTGGCCAAACGGCACAGGACTATTAACCCCAGAGCTCTTTCTCTGGGCTCGGGCAAAGCAGCTCCTGCCCTGCCAGTTGCAGCCCTGCGCCTTTAAGGGATTGTGTAACTGAATATTTTCGTTGGATTTCAACAAGCCAGCTTCCTGCCAGAAAAAAAACAGAAGCGGCTCCTCCCTGCAACAGCCCCGAGAAAAGAAAGCTCCAAACAAAACAGAAAGATAAGAGGACCGTAGAGGGGGGTCCTGGAAGTAGACCCTCCCTGCCCGGCAAAGCCCTCGCGGGACCAAGCCCTCCCAGGAACCCAGCGGAGCCCGAGGGAGCCCCGGGGCCGAAGCCAGCGGGGGAGCCCAAGCTCAGTCGGCGGAGCTCCGGGAAGCAGCGAGGCCCTGCGGGGGGGTGGGGGGCGGCTTCCCGACGCCGGAGGGAGGCGGGCAATAAATAACGGGGGCGCACAGGGAGCGCCGTCCCGCCGCGTTTCCTTCCCCACAGCGAGCGGCCGGGCCCTACCTGCCACACGGACAGATCCGAGTCCCGGCGCTCCGCTCCCGCCGCCGCCCAGCGGGAACAGTGGGACGCGCTGTTCATACCCTGGCACAGCCCGCCCACCGCTGCGGCCAATCAGCGCACAAGGACGAGGGGTGGCGGCAGAGGCAGCCAATCGGAGCGCGGCCTTGAGCTCCCCTCAGGAGCTGCCCCTCGCCTCACGTTCCTCCCGGCCCCAGCCCCGCCGTTTTGGGTAGAAATTCCCTCATTTTAAGAGGCCACCATTTGCGAGGCCGCGAATCGGGGCGAAGCACTTTCACGCTCTCTGTCACGTTCTTCCCAGCCCGGGCCATTCTGGTGATTTTTAGCCCCCGCAGCCGCGATGGAAACCCCTTTCTCTCCTCGGTGCGGCCGTCGGGCTCTGGGGTGACAGGGCCCGCGCACTCTGTTAGTGTGCTTTAGTGAGGGATTGGAGTTGTTTAGCGTTGTTTAGTTAGGCAGTGGGGGAGCCCCAGCTCAGCCGGCGGAGCTCCGGGCAGCAGCGGGGCCCTTCGGGGGGAGCGGCTCCCCGGCCCCGCAGGGAGGCGGGCAATGAACGGCGAGGGCGCACGGGGAGCGCCGGCCCGCCGGGCTCCCTTCCCCACAGCCTCCCGCAGCGAGCGGCCGGAACGCAGCAGCGCTCACGGACGGTCCCTACCTGCAACACGGACAGCAACGAGACTCCACGCTGCTCCCTCCTCAGCTCCGCTCCCGCTCGGCGCGCAACGACGGAGGGACTCGCTATTTATACCTCTGGAACACCACCCCCCCCCCCCACACCAGCCCGGCCCACCGGC
>VYZM01015064.1:0-12309 GCA_013398915.1 Dromas ardeola
CTGGGGGACACCACTGGTTATAGACCTCCAGCTCGACCGAGCTCCATTAATCACAACCCACCTCCTCTCCCAAAGTTCTGCCACCAGCATCACCCCCAACAGTGACACTGCCATTATCTCTGTTTTCAGGCCCGTGGACGCATTTCTTAGCATGGATGGGGTGTAGGAACTGGTTGTCTTCTCCATGCTGAGCTCTGCCATGGGCTCGTCCCCAGCTGCCACCGTCCCCTTTCCCCAGCCCAGGGCAGCTGCAGCTCCCCATCCCCTTCGCAGCCTTTCCCAGGGATCTATATCGGATCAATACGCGTCTAGTCAGGAGGTGAAAGGTGAATACATTAAAATACACTTAGTAAACACCATCCGCAGAGCTAGCGAGAAGGTGAAGGCAAGAAATCATTGTAAAATAGCCCCTGGAAGACACATAACAGGAGAGAGCCGCATCCAAGGGCCAATAAATCTCCAGCCGTGGGTCTGAGCTCTGGAGGGAGCAGCTTTGGATCAAGCAGGGCAGGGCTTGAAAGCAGCAAAAGTGATGGGATTCACTGGCTTTCCAGGAGGGATATTTCCCCAAATCCTCTCCCTGGCCCACTTAATTCGGAAAAGGCTTGTGTTTCGCAGCAGCCAGGCACAGGAACGGAGCAGCGGGGATGCGCGTGGGAGCGCATTTTTTGCACCCAAAAAGCATCTCTGGTTTCTAAAGGATTTAAACTGGGACCTTGGAGGTGGCAGGAAACATCCCTGGGAAAGCTCAGCGCTGGTTTGCAGCCTGTCAGACCCCAGTACCGCAGTCGGGGGGAGCAAACTCCCCAAACCTGCCCGTGGGACCGCAAAAAAGCAGGAAGCAAAGCCAAAGGGAGAGGGGATCTCGGGGGAAGGTCTGGGAGGTGTTCCAGGGTGTGGGTAGGACACGTGGAAATGCCACAACGGTACTAAAAAAAAGGCTTCATTGCACTCTGAGGTGGACCGGGGCTCAACAGATTCTATAGGAGATAGCTAGAGATGATAGCTATGGGATATATATATATAGACAGACAGCTATAGGAGATGCTATAGACGATAAAGGAGATTTTACTGGTTTTTACCTTCAACTGGAGAGTCAGGAAGCAGGATGGACAAGCTCCTGGTGTGCAGACAGTATGTCATCCCTTCTGTCTGCCCAAAAACCAACTTCTTTTTGCCACCAGCTGCCGTGTGCTGGGGGCAGAGAGGCTACATCAGCTCCTGCACCCACTGTGTACCAAAATCTTGGTGTAGTCCTACCCTTTAGATCACGGGGATCCACGCCCAGAGCATCAGCACCCAGGAAAAGGGGGTCCTTGCTCAAGCCAAGATTAATTGGCACAAGTGGAAGCCGTTGCAGATTCAACAAAACGCTCCTCTTAGCCCTGCTTCGGGCAGCAGGATTTCCAGCCGCTGCTAGTGGCATCCATTGATCTGGGAAATTTATTCCCTAGAGACTTACGGGAAATGGTTCGAATCAATTTAGACCCAATTATCACACCAGTCACCTAAGAGCAGGGTGAAGAGAAAGCTCTCCTCCCTCCGCCGCAGCAGAAGGAGAAACCCGGTAAAAATGAGTGTGTTACTCCAGGCAGGACACGTGGGGATCTTTAAAGATGCCCTGATATTTCCAGCAAAGAGCTTAAGTCTTTAAAACCAATGAAACAACACCACTGGGGAGCAGCCCAGGGTTTCCATCTGGAAGCCTCGGCTTTGCTAGCAGACAAACTGGCTTCCCAAACCCACGGAAACACCTTCGGTGCCTGCACAAGAAATAGCATCAAATATAACCCGCCCAACCGAGAGCTCCCGGGGGAGATGCTGACATGGCCTTTGGCCCCAGCAGCTACATCCAGGCTTCTGGAGACCAAACCGGAGCTGATCTGCTCCGTCCATCCACGCTCTCGGAGGGGCAACCATGGCTTGCTAACACGAATATCGCCTTTCTTCTTGGCGGAAGCCCCAGCCTGGGGGGGTGGCAAGTAAATACGGGGACGGGATGGACGGGACAACAACGTGGGAAAGCCATATCTGTACATCCTCGGAGGAGGAGCACATCTCTCCTGTCCAGCGACACGGACATCCCCCCCAGCATTGCAATATGGCAAAATACTCAGCAGCAGCATCCGCTCACCTCCGAGCTGGGGCCAGAAGCATTTGTCCGGGCTGGAGCTCCGGAGAGCTGGCCTGGGGCCAGCCACGCTGTTCCTGCTGGCCCAGGGAAGAGTTAACACAGATGTTAGGAGGCAAAACCAGAATACAGGCTCAGCAATAAATCTGCCTGCCCCCGGCGGGGAGCAGAGCAATAAGAGAGATTAAAGGAAGCAACCCAGACCTCTGCTTCCATCGATAAACAAGAAAACAACAGCAAAACAGCTCCGGGATGAAGCCGGCAAAGGGAAAGCTGCCCGGGTGGCTGCTGGGGGCACGAGGCCACCGAGCCACGCTCGCACACGTGTTTGGGACGTGCCCTTTCGCTTCAGCCTCCTGGAGCGATGCAACAACCAGAAGCGACCGTGGATCCCACGCAGTGATGGCAACCTCCAGAAAGACGAGAGTCCCCATGGGATCTTTTGCTACCACCATCCAACCGAAGATCTTTAGAAGATGCGAGAAAGAAATCTATATTCTGCCGGCGCAGCCTCCTCCCTGTCCCTTCCCTCTTTGCCCTCTGGGCTTTGGTTTCCTCCATTATTTTGTTTGTTTGTTGGTTTTGCAGCGGCCGATAAGGGCCCCTGTGTGGGGGAGGCGGTGGGAACCCAACCCCTCCGCGGATCCGGCCTCTGCTCCCGCTCCAGCGCCTGGAACGCGCGAGGTTTATTCTAACGGGGGATAAAAAGGGATAAAAGAAGACTGAGAACAGCTGAATGAGTGACAAGTTAATAGCAAAAAAGAAAAAAAAGACAAGCGTGACCTGTGTCAGGGTGAGATATTTCACAACATATCCTGGAAAAATTTAATGATGTTGAAGGGTTTTTTTCGGTGTCCAGATCTCAACCTGCACCGAGCAGAAGTGGCGTTCTTAAAGGACTTTAGAAAGCGTTAAAGAAGCCAGTGATTGCTCACCGGCAGGGTCATGTTTATACTGGGATTACAAGCACTTAACACCTTTGGGTTGTCTTTGCAAAGCAGGTCAAACCGCAGGGCTCTGCTCCGCACCCGGTGAAACGAAGGGCCCAGCACCTCGTGGGAGCTGTTTCCCCCTTGTTTTAATTCCCCAGGGAAAGCAGCCCCAGGGCCAGATCGTGCCGTGGAGAGGCCGAGGAGATGCTGCTCCCCCGGCCTCGCACCGAGAGGGCATTGAGCCCAATCGATTGTGTCCCAGTATCAGGTTTGCGGCTCCCCCCCGTCACGGGGACAGCTGGGGGGGCTGTGACACCCCGGCGAGGTCCCCGGGCTCCTCTGCTCCCACCTGCCTGCGTGGCATCGCGATTAGCTGCGGCGGTAACGGCTGTGATGTCAGAGTGGGAGGATTATGACTTCAAAAGGAAGAATAAGCAGAAGGAACAAATTACATCCTTCTCCCGACACGAGGGATGCCCAAATGTGTGGGTAATGCTGCTCATTAAGGAACAGAGAAGGCGCTGGCAGCGCTCCTGGCCACCGATGCTGCAGCCTGCCCCACCGACAGCCCCAGCTTTGGGCAAGGACCACCCAGAGACAGGACATCCAGGCATCCCTCGGGATGCCCGGCCAGTCTCCAGGCAGGACTTGGCGCTGGATCCAGCCCCCGGCAGCTCTCACAGGGTCTCTGGAAGCAGAGAGCACCCGGAGGCAGCCAATCAACAGGGCAAAGCCATCAGCCAAGCAGCCTCACAGCCCGTCCTGTCCCAGGTGTGCTCTCTGACAGCAGCCAGCACCGTGTGCTGGAGGGAAACATGGCAGCCCCGGAGCCAAGGGCAGAGCCAGGCCCCCCAAACGACAGCCTAATCTTCATTAACTTGAGCTCAGCCTCGGCTTCTCCTCCAGGACCCTTTCTGCAAGCGAGAAGCACAGCCAAGGCTCCAGGCACTCGTGTAAACACTCTGTTCCTCCAGAAAGAGACAGTAACTCATGTGACCCACACTATTTATTTTTCTAAGACCATTTCTCCTGCCCTGGCACTGCAGATTCTGCTTTTGACACTGACTTTCTCTTGGAGACCAAAAGGCACGAACCCTCAGTGTTTAACCTCGCCAAGCCCTGGGGTCCCTGCCTGGGGACAGCCTGCCTGTGCGGGCGAGATGCTGAACACGGAGGGATGGGGAATCCTATAAATACCCTTAATTATTACCCTTAATTATTCCCTAACCCCTTGCTGCATCTTTCCAGCAGCCCTGCCTCCTGCATGCCTTCCCCAGCCCTCTCCTTTTGTTTCTCCCTCCTGCTCCCAAGGCGCTGGGGCTCCCGACCTCCCACAGCCCATCACGAGCTGGGAGGCTCAGGGGGGCTCAGAGGAGACCCGGGCGTTTCGCCGCCGACGCGTATTATTTTTGGCCCCCTCGGCGAAGGCAGGAGGGGAATCTGCCGCCCGCGGAGAGCGAGGCTCGGAGGCCAGGCTGATGGCAGGAGCAGACGCTGGGAACCAAACGGCCTGAAATTATAGAACATCTGGCCGGGAGCAGCCGCAGCCACCCGGGTACGGTGGCCAAACGCCAGCCCGGCTGGCCGGAGCGGTCCTGCCACATGCTCTAGGTCAGCGGCGCCGGAGCAAGACCCTGCTCCTTCCCCTCCTCCGGAACCGAAATCCCTCCTCTACCTCTCCCATCCCGCTGGGTTTTGTCCCCACCGCCCCGCGGAGCAGCTCAGCATCTCGCAGGCAGCACGGTGCTCGCCTTCGCTCTCTCCCATCGCCCTCCGAACGGGCCACGAGGAGAGGGACCGTTCTCTGGTGCTGTGAGGAGACCAAAGCGGTGGCTGCCAGGCTGCCGGGGACAAGCCGGCTCTGTTAGCAGAGCCCAGGGAGCAGCATGTTCTCCATCCACCCTTTTCCCGGAAAACACTCCAGAACCATTCAGCAAAAAGGCAGGGCTGTCCCTGGGCATTTCTCTTGTACAATGATGTCAAGAGGAACCTCACGTTTGCTATCCAGGGCTGGTGGCGCCTTCGACCCCATAAACACCAAGCGATCCCACTTTGCAAACCCTCCCTCTCCCAGTCCCCCCCTCCCCTGGGGGGGTTCCATGAAGCTGCGACAGCAGAAGCGTGGGGAGGGATCCGTCCCTCCGTCCCACATGGTCGGCATCACCTGGCTGCACCCTCTGCGGGGGCACTCGCCTTGGGGGGTATTTCCAGACCCACCTATTCCCAAACGCCCTGGGGAAGGGAAGAGTGGAAAGCACCTCTCTCACTCCCCCTCATTCCCAGAAAGGCTTTTTCGGCTGGGAAGGAAATGGTTGCATGTGCTCAGCCACCGCCGGAGCCAAGCCCTGATATTTGGCTCGGCGAGAAGGTCATGAGAGGCGACCTGCTCGCCTTCCTCCAGCCAAGGGAGGCTGAAAACCCCGGCTTCAGCCAGACACACGCAGAGGGACAAGCCACGCAAGACCCCCGCGGCCGAGCTGAGATGCCCACCGAACCCCACACACACAGGGGGGCACACGGGGGAGCTGCCGGCGGTGACCACGATCCCGAGCAAGGAGGGGTGGCAACCCTCGGCCAGCCAAAACGGCAGGCGTCTGGCTTGGCTTCCCGCTGAGGAGCTCCAGACCGAGCAAAGACAGAAAATAAAGGATAAAGCCATCAATTGAGGCGGACGGCTCGCCCCGGCCCTCGCCCCTCGCGCAGGGGCACGGCCAGCCCTTGACTCACATCTCCAAACCCTTCAAAGGACTCTTTGTCTCCCCCAGCCCGCTCGCCCGGGGCGGGGGCAGAGGCATGAGCCCCCCCCGGGGACGCCACGAGCCCCGTGGGGACGGCGGGGAAGGAGCCCCGTGCGCCCAGGGATGCGCCTCGGCCGTTCCCTCCGCGACGGGGCGGTGAAGCCTCCGGGCAGCTCTGCTCCCCTGCGCCAGGCTTAAACCCCTTCGGAGGGGGCTTGAGCTGGGGACCCATTGCCCTTTCATGGGAAACACATGCGTTCCCCATATTTACGCTAATATCAGCCTTCTCACCCCCCCGAATTTGGCTGTGTAACATCCCCCTCCAGCCAGCTCGCTCCAGCCACGGATTTGGGAGCTCATTCCTCCAAAGGAACCTGCCGCTCTCACAGCCCCAGCCTGTGATTTATTGAATCGCTCTTTGGATAAAGTCCTACACGTATTTCCAGTTTCACTGGGGGTGGTTTGTTGTTTTTTTTTTTTCCCCCTCCCCCCTCTTTGGCATCAGCTGTGCTCTCCCTGCAGGGCCGGAGAAGAGGGGGAGCAGGGAAGGCAGCCGGAATCCGATTGCAACCTTCACACGTTTCCAGGCTTTTTGGAGCCCTTTTTCCCACCAAGAAAGCTGGAAACCTCGATCCGTCAGGCCACCTAAACAGAAACACATGGCCGCAGCTCCGCTCGCCAGCAACGTGAAGCGGGGAATCAAAGCGAGGGAGAAATGAATGGTTTCACCCACGGGAGCGGGTTCGGCAGCGCCAGCCGGGGACACAGGCAACGGGGGGGCTCTGGCAAAGAAGAGGAGCTGAAAGACGTTCAGAGCTGGAAAAGAGAAGAGGAATTTGAAACCCGAGGGCAGAGAGGATGAGGATGCCGGACAAGCCTGGGGAGCGCTGCCCGAGGGGATGGGGAAGAGCACGGCTGAGTTACACCCGCTGCAAAATTCATCGAAATTTCCCTCGAAACAGGCGCTCCTACTTGCATGGGGGCTGTGCAGCTAAACGCGCCATTCCAGGGGAAAAAAAAAAATATCCCACAGAAGCACTTAAAATATTTGCATTAAATACCCAACAAGCCTATCAGCATTAATAGCATTACAGTAAATTCCAGACAAATTAATAACCATTAGGCCGTCACGTAAAAGCACTCCTGGAGCTGGCTGGCCTAAGCCTCCCTGTAAATCACGTTGCTATCAGTAGCCAATCCTCTGTTCCCAAACCAAGAACTCCTTTTGCCAGCAGTGCCTCATGATACAAATAAAAACATCCCGACGGCATCGTGTGCCGGCACCACGCGTCCCCGCAGCCCGGGAATGAAGTGTCTCTTCACGTTATCACAAATAAAAGCCACCAAGATGGCAAAAAAAAAAAATAATTGCGTGTCACTTTTTCTGATTTATAGTATTTCTTGCAATTCAAAAGCACCAGGATAAAAGGTGTTTGGGAGCTCGGCTCTTACCTACTGGCTGTTACACGCAGGGCAAAGCTTGCAGAAAGGTGCCAGGGAGGAAGAGGGATGCTCTGGGGTTAATGGAGCACTGGGGAGGATGCATCTGATTTCCAGCTGCCATAAATTCGCTGCATGATCTTACCCAATTAATCCACCGCCCTGGCTCGGTTCCCTCCCCTTTCCCACCCAGCAAAGCACTTTTGCGCCCAGGGATTCGCAGCCGGGTTGTTCCGTCGGCTGCGCACAGCTGGCCCCCGATCCCGTCTCGGGAGCCCACCCAGCCCCGGCAGGCAGGGGAAGGAGAGGGAGGGTTTCTCTGTGCTGCTGCCACCGGCGGCACAAACCCCTTCGGCCTCAGCCCCCCCGAAAGGGGAAGAGATGAGAAAAAGCCTCCCAAAGCCATAAAAGATGAGCAGAAGTGGGTGCAGGGGGCGGATGGGGAGAATTAACCTCTCCAAAGCAGTTGCAGCACCACGGCTCCCAACCAGCTTGGAAAACGCTGACCTCTACCACATTCAAGCCCTGAGATTAATTACCCGGGTTAATCGCAGCTGTAATAACTGGCTTAGTCAGCATTACGACACTCTCTCATCCTGCGGGTCTGCTTCTTACCTGGAAAAACCGTCCCCGGCTTTTCCCTGCCCGTTTATCAGGGCTGGGGTGGAGGAAGGTCCTGCCTTCCTGGAAGGCTTTATTCCAGCCAGGATTTACCTACTTTTTTCATGCAATCGTGGTTTTCACCCTGTCCCCCTGCTGCCGTTGGGTGTAAGAAGTGTCCCGTGGGTCACTCATCACCCGTGAAACCTGCTGCTGCTCTCCCAAAAGGAGTCAGCAGGGACACCGCTATTTCTTTCGGCAGAGCTGGTGTTTTGGTGCAGAGCAAAGAAATCACCAAGCCCCGATTTCCCACCTAAGGGCTGGCCGAGACTCAGACAGATGTTTTCTATAAATAACCAAATAAGGAGCACACAAGCTGCAGAAATCGGGAAAGCAAATCCAATTAGGTTGGAAAAATTCTTTCCCGGGCTTGCAAAAGGTCTGTGGTTAATCATCTCGCAGGGCGCATCTCTATTAACATAACGGAGGTTTTAGGTCCCAGTTCAGCCTCTCCTTTGGGGTGAAACCTGGCCATGGGGGCAGGGAAATGCACCCCTATCTCTTTGTCTGCCTTAGAAACAAGAATGTGAAAATTTGAGCCACAAAAAGGGATTTGCCAAGGGAAGAAAGGAAAAAGAGCATTGGAGTTTGCTTGATTTCCTATAACAATGATTGATTTTTCTCCCGCTGCTCTCTCGGATTTTGGCCCGGGATCTGGGGCTCCCCTGGGAACCGTCTCGCAGTGTAGGTTTCACTTAAATGGACAATTTGTTGCTTTAACTTGCTAAAACCTCAAAAGCCACAACAGAGCTCGGTTATACACGCTGCTCCTTTCCTGTCTCAGGTCAAGCAAGCGCCGGACCCTGCCAGGTTCGTCGGGAACCGCGATGCCGGCGGGGGCTGACGCTTTCAAAGAGCCCCCCCGTGACCCTCGGTGTTTGAGGTGGGCTCAGCTCGAGACCTCTTGAAAGCAGCCCCAGTTCCCCGGTGCCAAAGCTTTTAATCCAGCAGCAAAAGCTTAGCCGAGACACAGCGGTGGGACGCCGAAGTGAAGCAAATTCAGCCTCCAGACATGGTTTTTTGTTCCTAAATCAGAGCAAAAATTAACCAGCAACTGGTTGGAACTAAATAAAGAAAAAAAAAAAAAAAGGATAGAGAAATCTTCTCATGAAGTCATTCAACTGAGGCTGGAAATTGTCCTAAAGGGTGGGCTATGCTGCTCAGGACGGCAAAGACGAGCCATGGGTTTCTGTCCCTGCTCCAAGGGCTCCTTATGCATTTTCCATTAAGCAGTAATTGGATAAAATGCATAAACAGGCGCTGGCAGAGGGAGGGAACCCCGGGCTCCCTCTCCCGGAGAGACACGGGCTCCCACCGCAGCTCTCGGTGAGCGGTGGTCACCAGTGGGGACCTGTGCCCTGACCTTGGCCACCCGCTTACGGACGGAGGACACGTGTGAATCCTCCCCCAGCAGGATGGAGGACGGGGATGTGTTCTCCCCCAGCCCAAAGAGGAACTATAGGCCACCCCACAGAGGCACCAAGAGTCCCCCCAGCCTTCATACGCGCCACTTCTGGGTGCTTCTCCCAAGGCTCTTGCTAGTCTGGGATGTCACCCCTAAGGAAGCATCCCCCAACAGCCACTGAAGCTCAGCTTTGGCTTGTTGGGAGGAAAAAAAAAACAATCTTGCATTCAGTGGGCGACTTTCTGATCTAATAAATCCCCCTTCCTCCCTGGCTCCCATGAATCGCTGCCTTTGCTGCCGCTAGAGCTCGAGGCGATGGGACAGAGCCCGCTCGCCGCCCCATCCCCGGAATTTGGGCATCGATGGACCCCAAGCCTCAGCTGCTCCAAACCGGCCCCGATCCATGGGCTGCTCTACGCTGTCTGGGATCCGGCCATCGGAGTAATTAGGAAAGCCGCATCGTTATCCGAAGCACGGTTTTCCAAGAGCAAATCCAGCTGGGTTATTCCCTGCGGAGCCTGAGCTTGTCAACACAAGCTCGCACAACGCGCCGCGCTCCGCTCCCTCCCGCGACGGCGAGCACCGAGTTTGGCTGTGGGAAAGGGTTCAGAGAGAGCAAACGGGACAGTTTGGGAGCAAAATGGGGCTGTCATACCGAAAAAGCAACGCTGAGAAGAGTGTTGCAGCCTTTTCGCTGGTTAAAAGCCGCTTCCCCCCTGCCCCCCCAACCCTCCAGCCTTCTCAAGCAAAGCGGGGAAGCTTAAAACCCAGTGAACTGAAAAGCAGAGCCTAAAGAAAGGCAGAAATTCCCCCCAAAGCCCTTGAACAAGCAAAGCGGCCCCGGAGGGCAGGGAAAATGCTCATCAATCACAGCCCCGTCCAGCCCCGTGCCCCCCCGGGAGCTGGGACCTGCTGCCCGTGCGACCCCGTCCCCTCCTCGGGGACAAGGCTGGACTGGAAGTGCAGGCGTCGAGGGGCAAATTTGCAGCTTTTTGGCTGGATTTGTTGCTTTTCGGCAGGGAGAAGGCAGCTGGAGGGTCAAGGGGTGAGCGGAGCCGGGGGGCGATGGGGCACACGCGGTATTTTCACTTGGGGTTCCAGATTATTTATTTTTTTTTCCTCAGTTCCTTATTTCGGGGGAAAAGCCAAGCGCAACCCTGGGCTACGCCTCAGCTCGGGGGTCTGGGTTGAACACACAGACCCTTTGGCTGCTCTCAGCCTGACGCGCCTGCAGGACCCTGCCTTCGAACTCCAAACGCTTCGGCTCCGGGCTGAGCCCCCCAGTAATTAGGAGCCCCTCCGCAAAGCCAGGTCACAGCTCGGCGAAGGCAAAGGGCTGGAAAGGCTCAGATCAGCCTTTCCATCGCCGCTGAGATGGACGGGGCACGGAGATCGGTGCCAGGGTGGAAAGAAGGAGCTGAGAAGGCAAAGCCCCCAGGAAAACGTCGGCTCTCAGATGCGCATCGCCCCACGGGGACCCCCCAAACGCAGAGGCGAGGGCAGGAGTGGGGCTGACACTGATCCAGCCCCACAGCACACAGAGACGTCGCTTAAAAACACACGTGCAACGCGATGCGCGCTCACCTCCTTTTGTGAATGCACCTGCCCCATTTACCCCCTTCCTCCGGCACGTCCCCCCCGGCCCACATCCCGCTCAGCGGCCAAATATCTCCCGCATCTGCCCCAAAATAAGCCCGAAGCACCTGGCCCAGGCGCCTTGCTCCGGGCAACCCGATCCCCGGGACGGAAAGGGGCTCCGTTCCCAGCCGGCTGGGACGGGGGGGCTGCGCTCGGCCAGCACCGGCCGCCCCCGCTTGGCCCCGGCCCAGGCGGCTGATGGTGTGCGAGCGCTGGAAACGCACGGCCGAGAGCCTGCCCTCCCCCTCGCCCGCTGGCCCTTCGCCCCCCTCCCCACCGCATTATTGCGAGGAAATTTTGGGGCGCGTCCTGGTTTGAGCAACGTTCAGTAATTTTACTTTTCAGTAAGGTCTCCTCTAATGCCTGGAGAAACTGCGTTTTTAGAAGACTCTTGTGTCTGAATTTGTGAAAATATTTACTTTACAGCCAGCTCTGGCGTGCCGGTTTCAAGGTCTCGGTGTTTTCAAGCTCCCCAGGTGCGGGGACGAGGAGGAGCGAGACCCGGGCACTTGGCCCAAGCTGCCAACGGGGTTATTTCATACCATGAACGACACATTCGATATCAATTAGAAAGTTTGCTGAGGAGTTTTCTCTCTTCTACAATGGCTGTGATCCTGAGAACTCCTTGCCCCGATGCCGGAGCCCTGTGCCCTTCCCTTCCTCATCCCACATTTGCTGTCCCTGCTGGAAGCGCACGGCTTCCTATGGGCTGGGCATTGTATTTTTATATGGGCTTGTATTTTTATATTGGTATCAGGGTCAGTATTGGTCCTTTAGTATTATTAATGTTAATTACTTAGTCTTATTCTATTAAATATGTTTACATTTCAACCCTCGGAATTTTTCTCAATTCCCCTTCCCAATTGATCACCTATGGTGGATAGAATAATCATCTAAATGACAATAAATTGTCGTGGGTTCCTCAAACCCTGCCAGGGTGGCATTAGCCCAGTCCGCGAGAGTGCCCGGCCGCCCCCAGGACCGTCAGCCCCTACTTGCACATCACAAAAATGTATTTCCATGGGATCAGCTTAGCAAAACCGTTTAAAGTCTCACCGAGTGCCCAGGGAAGAGGGCGATGGATGCGGAACAGCAGTGGGGAGCCCTGGGGGGGGAATGGGGAGGGTGGCCCGGCTCCGTGCACCCCTGGGCACTCCAGTGATGCTGGCAGAGCTGACAGCCCCGGGTGCGATATCCCCCCCCGCCATGGCAGCGATGGGCAAGGTAGGATTCTTCTTTAAAAGAAGGAAAAAAAAAATGAAGGAAAAAAAAAAATGAAGGAAAAAAAAAATGAAGGAAAAAAAAATGAAGGAAAAAAAAATGAAGGAAAAAAAAATGAAGGAAAAAAAAATGAAGGAAAAAAAA
>VYZM01015067.1:405-11010 GCA_013398915.1 Dromas ardeola
CTGGAGCACTGGGTCCAGTTCTGGGCTCCCCGGTTCAAGAAAGACAGGGAACTGCTGGAGAGAGCCCAGCGGAAGCTATGAAGATGATCAAGGAACTGGAGCATCTCTCTGCTGAGAAGAGGCTGAGACCCCTGGGGCTGTTCAGCCTGGAGAGGAGCAGACTGAGAGGGGATCTCATCAATGCTCAGCAATAGCTCAAGGGTGAGGGGCAAGAGGATGGGGCCAGACTCTTCTCAGTGGTGCCCAGCGACAGGACAAGGGGCAACAGGCACAAACTGGGACATGGGAAATGCCATCTCAACATGAGGAGGAACTTCTTTCCTGTGAGGGTGGCAGAGCCCTGGCACAGGCTGCCCAGAGAGGTGGTGGAGTCTCCGTCTCTGGAGACATGCCAAACCCGCCTGGACGCGTTCCTGTGCCACCTGCTCTGGGTGACCCTGCTCTGGCAGGGGGTTGGACTGGGTGGTCTCCAGAGGTCCCTTCCAACCCCCACCATTCTGTCATTCTATGATTCTGTGATACACGTTGATGCAGCTATTTGAGGCTGACCTTGCTGATAGAGCTGAGTGATGTTAGAAAACGCTCACACCGTGCAGCCCTTGGAGGAGCTCCAGGACGTCCTAGTGCTCGTTCCTAGCCCCTAGGTCTCAGGGGCTAATCGCGATGTTCATCACTCTCAGAAACAGCCTCGTGGGTGCTCCGGGAGCACCCACTGGAGACGGGGCAGGTGAACACAAGAAGCAGAGAGCATGAACCTGGAGGCAGCAGATGAAGAGGAAGGGGAGGCTGGGACCCAAGAGGAGGGTGGCTTGCACGGGGTTTCCTCTGGATTCAGACCAAGACAAGAGCAATGGTGTCAAGGGTTTCAGAATTTGTAAACCACTAAGAGAGGCTCATCCTGAAACCAGAGTGTGGTATTTACTGAATATTTTGTGCAAAAGTATGTATAAAAGTAAATATTTTTAATGAAAACACTGGGAAAGCCTAGCTGTGAACAAAAATAAAATCATTACTATGGTAAGAATAACATCACTAGTATAATATACATGCACATTTCTATGCATTTGTTGTTTATGTCACCCTGGTGTGTCTGTAGGCATTTTGAGGTATAACGACAGCCAGTTGGAGGTCAGAATCTGGCATTGAATAGAAGGAGAAGGTGGGTCCTGCTGATGGGGATCAGATTGATGGCAATCAGGGTTCATGGTCTGACAGCTTTTATATCTCCAGAGAGGAATTAGACATCCTGAAGGCAAAACGCTCCAAAGTGCCAACTCTGTGCCTTCCTCAGCATCCCAGGACTGGGGACCCGGCTCAACGCAGGAAGGGAAGGCTCAGTCGAAAACCTGAAACCGCTCTGCCCAGAGACACCAAGATGGGGAACCACGTCTCTTCTGGAACGCCTGCACCCAAAAAAGGCATGTAAAAGTGAATGGGTTTGCATGCTGCATGCAAAAGTATTGTTTTCCTAAAGTAGCGATATATGCCAGGCTTCGAGAGCTAAGGAAGGCACAGAAGTATTATGCTAGAAACAGTGCCTGGCTATCACCTTCCCCGTAATGGCCAACAGAATGCAGAAGTGGCAATGCAGACCCAAAGAACATTTCTGCTCAGTTCTTAGAAAGATGCAGACGACTACTCACATCCCCCTATGATGATGAAGCATTTTCCAATATACTAGAATAGAAAGAAAGATATAAATATTGGTTGAGAAAACACATTTCTAAAGCTGCAGGTCTGTAACTTTTGCTGTGGAGGATCTTAACAGGGGACACAGTCAGCACCTCTGGGTGACCAAACTGCCACAGGAGCTGAAGCCTAAAAATGTGACATTAATCTACTGATTGCTCAGAAAAACAGCTCCCTGATCACCCAACTTGTGTTTGTTCTGCCAGACATGGTATCCCAAGGGATTACTGCCTTCAGTAAAACCAGACACCTTGAGCGGGTCTGTCCTGGGACCCACCACAGAAAGAAATTGTCTCAACGCAAAATGTTCCTCCAAAATATATATATGTGCATAGGTATATGCCCATCTTCCTTCAGTGTATGTAAATCAAATGGAAATGGTGTGACTGTGATTAGCCTGGCACATACAGGTCAATCCTTTTGGTAATAAATAACTTTACGATGCCATGTGAGGGTCACCAGCTTGCTTGGAGCTGGGGAGCAGAAGCGCGCCTTCAGGAAAATGCTCAGGTGGGACTCCGCTGTGCCACACAGCCGTCCCTCGTGGCTGGGGAGGGTGGTCCGAGCAGGACCTGGTCCTTGCTGGGCAGGACCTGCATGGAGGTCAGAGCCAGGCAATAAATGCATTTTCACCCAGGACAGAGGCAAGCTTGACTTGTCATGACTTAAACAGAAAACCTGCTTGCGAATAAAGGAGCAGCTTTATCTTTAAGCCAGCAGAAGCTCTAAAAGCCAGGTCCCAGGGCTCCTGGGTTTTCTCCAGCTGCTCATTGCCAAGCAGTCTGGGCATCTCAGGGAAGAATGGTATCTGCCCCGAGCAGTTTCTTAGTTGCAGGTGATGTGGACAGTCCACCAGATGGAAAATTTTATAACATATTCAGAGCCATCTCATGCCTTCAACCTTTACTCTCCTTCCTGCAAGAGGCATATTAATGATTTCTAGGAACGCTTTGGATGCTGCATCGGTGTGAGTTGACATCCTTCCTGCTCATTCATTTCTTCCCCTCTTTGCAAGATTTCTGAAATGTTGCACTTCCTCCTGCTCTTTGTCCCCTGGCTCAACAGCAAGTGCCAGTCAGCTGTCACTTGGCCATGGCCAGATTGCTCTTGCTTTCTGGACAGTTTCCATCCCACCACCTCCTCCCTCCCCTGGCTCAGTGACATTTAGCTTCCTCCCTTCCCAACTGTCACCCTGCACAACTGGTTTCCCTGGCTGTCCTCATCACTCCCCCCACAACTGCCTCTGCTTCCAGCCCTCTGACAAGACTTCAAAGTTCATGTCCTTTCTTGTCTTCTCAGACTCTGTAAATTCCTTCTGTAAGATCTCCATGGAGGTCAATGAGCTGCAGAGCCCACAGAGACCCATTGCCCTTCTCCTTCCTGGGACATGACAAAGCTGCGACTGGGCTCTTCTAGTGGCCTCTTCTCTCTGCCGTGTAGCCTCCAAAATAAAGAGACTGCAGCTGAAGGGTGGAGGGTGGGACTCCCCACAACTCAATGAAATTCAGACAAGAAGAACTGCTGTCTCAGGTCCAACATCATTTTTCACGAGGAGACTCCTAAAGGACCATTCAGGACATCCCCAGAGAAACTGTGCTGAGCATTTAAGACTGTGCTTTAACAAATCTCATTTTATTTGAACTGAATTGATCTTTAAATTAAGCATCTTCATTATTTTTGTCTGAAGGGCACACCCCACAGCCGCTCCAGCTGGCAGTCCGTGGCTACTGGCATCTCCTCCACCTCGTCTGCCCCCAGGGCGGTGTCTCCTGCCTCCTGGCCCTGTGAGCCACAGGCACTTTGGTTTAGGTGAGTAGGACTGGCTGATGCTGCAGCTGAGCTTAAGGTTCTGAGAGTTTTTCCTCCAGCAATACGGGGGCAGACTGCTTGAGGCAAGAGGCTGGGGCAGCAGTACAGCCCTTCCAGGGATCTCCCAGGGGATGGAGAAACCAAAAGTGACTTTTGAAGACATCAGCAGGGGCTGAGTTATTTTTCCTTCCCTGGGTTTTGCAGCCCCCAAAGTGCCCCTGCCCTGGCATGTGCAACACTTCCCACGCTTGGGGATTTCCCACCCACGGGGCTTGTGAGCGGAGGCGGAGGGGCTGGACCTACCAAACTGGAGGTGATCTCCCTTCCAGGGGACAAGAGAGAGCAACCCAGGAGCCACCAGGCAGTGCAGCACCCACACCCATACAGATGTCCCCTTGCCTTCACCCCAGGGCAGAAGCGTGGCCAACTACCAAATCCCTGCCTGACGGGTGCCCAGCTTGCTGCGGTGTCCCACTGATGCCACAGCAGCATCTCTCAAGGACCCTCTCTGGGCCAGAGAGAACCAGGTCCAGCAGCACCCTTTGCCCTCTGAAATGTTGGGTATTAGCTGGGGCTCACAAGCAGGGATGGACGCACCACAAAACGACCCTGCTAACAGCACAAGGCTCCCCAAATCAACCCTTTATTGCCTGTTTCAGTACAAATCACATCAAAATCAGCACTACGAAGCAGGCTGGGTGCCCACCCTTCTCCAGCAGCCTATGAGATGGGCAGCAGGGCAGCGGTGGTCAGAGGGCTCCCTTGTCCCCATTCTGGCACGTCCCTGCTGCAAAGCGCCCTTCCCAGCATGGACATGGCATGGGGTGGGTGTCACTCTTGGCAGTCACCATCAGCAGCCTGGAGCACAGAGGAACCTGCCATGACACTCACCAAGGCACACAGCCATTTCCCCGGAGCTGCCCCACTCACAGGAGAAGCTGGTCGGGTGCTCAGGTCTCTGCCTGCCGGTGAGAAGCCAGGGCAGCCGCTGTCACAGGATGATGCACCCGGACCCCTGCGTGTCCCTGACCCAGGAGATCACCAAGGGCTCCGCATTTCTGCCCCCCAAAAAGGCACCCAGGAAGAAGAGAGGACGGAGGTTCCCCAAAAACTTGTCGGTGAAGGTGTAAATGTGGGAGCGGTCACTCACATTGTAAAAGGAGATTTCTCCTGCCTCGTAGTCCAAGAATATCCCAATGCGCCGGGGTCTCACACTCATGGTCAGAGGGGAGACAGGCAAGGTGAGGGCCTCATAGTTGCCCCCGTTTTGCAGCCGTAGCACCCAGTAGCCGTTGTTTGGGGAGAAGAGGATGTTGCCTTTCCGGCTGGCAGACTCCCTGCACAGCCCCAAGCCCCACTCGGGCTTGTCTCCCACCTGCACCTCCCAGTAAGAGCGGCCCGAGAAGAAGACCTGACTCCCCAGCACCACCGGAGCGGTGCCGAACCTCTTGGGGTTGTCGAAGAGGGACAGAATCAGCTTCTTACTCCCACGCCGCACACTCTTGCGGTCCTCGGACAGGGTGAGCTCAGGGTGCGCCGTCTCAGGGTCCAGAGTCACGTCCACTGGAGCAAGAGAAGGGTGGAAGGACAGAAAAGGCTTCAGGGGTCTGCAGGCACAGACAGGAGAGGGTGCCTATGACCTGGATGCTAGGCTTTTCCAGATCTTCCCACCTCCCACATTTATTTGCTTGTGCCCATGGTTTCACACAGCTTCCAGCGCTGCCTGGCAGTGGGTAAGTGCAATACAGAAAACCATGCTAACCATAAACCACATCAAAACATTTGGCATCTGGCTGCAGAGTAGAAACAGAATGAGGGCAGCTCCACAGCCCCTGGCACAGCTTCAGAAACAGCCAACACTGAAAGCCAGAGTTTGTGGGCAACACGGAGCCTCCTGAGTGACCTCCTAGGCTTCAAGGTCAGCTCACAAACCACCCAAGACCAGAATGAGGAAAGTCTCCACACCATGAAACCATCCTGAACTCATCAGTACACAAACTGGGACCAGCTGGAAAAGCTTATTGGAAACACCTTCCTGTGCCCCAGGGTATGGCGGGGTGGATCAGTGCCCAATTGAGCCAGGAGCTGGCATGAAAACAGCCCCCTTACCTTTGAACTTCTTCAGCATGTCCCTCATGCCCAGGCAGCGCTCGGGGATGCTGTAGTTTTCCTTCAGGGTCACAGACACAGCCTTGGGGGACTGGAGCTTTACCCCCTCGCACCTGAAAGGAAAGCGATGCCCATGGGCTGTATCCAGAGCCCACAGCACGGCCAGTCTCCTGCTGGGGTCCAGTTAATGCCTTTCTGTTGGCTGCACAGGTGCATCTCCTCCCTTGAGCTCTTTGGCTGTGAAGAGCACTAGGGATAACCGCTTGCTTATTGGCAAGCCCGATGGGATCATGGCTAAACGATGCGGGTAGCGGCGGTGCCAGTCCCTGGGAAGGAAGGAGCAAGGCCAGCCAGGTAGCATGTCCCTTCGGAGGGGACGCATCTCACACACCACAAGGCCAGGGAAGACCTGGGCTCTGGGGCCCTGGAAGAAGAGGATGGAGTCTCTTCTCCAGCCACCGCTGGTCTCAGTCCCGCCTTTGTCAGCCTCAGGGAGGACCAGAGCAGATGCTGGGCAAAGAGGACAGGGGGTGGCTGGCTTGGAGCAGACATGAACATCTCAGAGCCTGGAGGCAGCCAGGACAGCTGGAGGAACAAGCATGGGTACCTACCTACTCAGGATGCTTTTCATGTCCTAGAAGGAGAAGAGAAAAACCATTCTGGGTGTGGGGCTCCAGAGCCTTGCACCCACCAGCCAGTCTGGCCCCAGCCACCTGGCCAGATGGCAAAGGCATCAGGGCTGAGTCAGTGGGACTGGTGGCATAGCCTGACCTTGAGCAGCCTGTCTGCTGGCTGCTGGGTCTTCTCCTTTATCTCCAGGATGAGCTCCTCGAGCAAGGACTTCTGCTCCACCAGCTTCACCAAGTTTTCATTGATCATCAGCAGAATCTGCTTCTCCTCCTCCTCCAGCTTCTGGAGGAGCAGCTTCTCCTCATCAGCCAGCAGCCGATGCAGCTTCCCGAACTCGCTCACAATCCTCTCCCGCTTTTTCTTCACTGCCTCCTTGCAATAAGAAGATACACGAGGTGAGGAGAGGCAACATTAGCCAGGCAGCTGAGACAGAGCCGGATGCTCTGGCATCCACACCTGGCATCAGGCCCTGGGAAACCACCGCATTTTTGATAAGTGCATTTATTTAAAAAAACAGCCCAAGGAACTGCCGTGCTTTCACCTGGCCTGAGTTCCCACTCGACATCCTCAGTTTACCAGCAGTAGGACTTTGTCCTGGAGCATTTCTGCTCAGCTGGACCTCAGATGTCTAATGATGCCTCGTGCAGCACGGGGTCCTGGAGGGGCTGCTGGTCTGCAAGGAGATGCCATCATGTGTCCGGGTAGGTTTTTATTAGATGTGGTACAACTCATCCCTCCAGCAAGATTCAGGCTAGCCTGAATTTCCTTGGGCAGCCCAGAGGAAATGTTCCATGTACGGAAAAACCCACAGCAATGGGAAAGAGGTGGAAGAATCCCCAGGGCTGAGGAGGGATGGAAAGGGGGAACCAAGGAGGACTCCTCAGGTGTTTGAGAGCTTCCACTACTGCCAGCAACAGGCAGGGTCTGCCAGTGCTTTAGGGTTTTTTGCCTAAGCCCTAAAAATTGGCACTTTGCTCGAAACCTTAAGCAGCAGGGAAACACGCTGCAGTTAGCTAGGACCATGAAACCTCAAAACCCAGAAGATAAACTAAAGGAAACTGAAATGCAATATTTTTCTGTCCAAGCACATGATTTCTTGGACCTGAGTCACAAAGGCTTAATAAGCCAGGACAGTCACAACCACTTCCCCCTCACTGCTCGCAAGGAACATTTTTTCCTTTTTACTAAAAAAGCGCAACCAACTGCTGGGCCGGGAGAAAGCCGGCGGCAGCTGAGCCATGGTCCCAGAGCCCTGACTCAGGTGAGCAGGGGAGAGTGACATGGCTCTTTCACAGCCTCCATCCTCAGCCCCATCCCAGCCCGAGGGGGATGGCGGGCACCCAGGGACACCCCAAAAACTCACCACCTGCTTGGCCGAGCTGCGGCGGGCAGGCAGGGGAGCAGAGCAAATAACTAGGGGAGTCCAGAGAAACCTGTTTTACCTGCCAAAGCCAATTAATCATCAACTCTAACTCAGGGCTGGATAACTCAGTCCAGCAGTTTCATTTCCTTTTTTGCAGTCACTTTTACTTTCCAGTTTCCACCCCAGAGCAACACGAAATGTGGTTGTTTTGCTGGCGTCATAGCTCCCCGGGACTGCCTGGAGTTGGGCAGAGGTGCAGTAATTCAGCTCTTTCTTTTTTTAATAGAAACACTTCGAGTTCCTATTGCTGTGACCTATTGCTCACACCTGGCTTGTACCTCATGCACATGTTGAGAAACGAAAGACAAATAAAAAAAAATCCAGTGTCTATTTGTTTAACCAGCACATAGGCCCCCGTGGTTTTAGTGGAGCTGGTGTGCTGCTCTTTGAAAAGCATTTATTTGCAAACCTTTTCAGTCTTTTTTATAGAGCCGCACACTGTCACTGAGCTGGTTTCCAGCACCAGTCTCCATACAACAGCAGGACGTGGGGACATGTCCCACCCTGAGGACCATGCCAAATTCACAGCCCCAGACAGGATTGTGATTGCTGATATCTCTGAAGCTCATTCTTTAAGAATTAAGCCCAGGCACCTGCCTTGCACTCCTGGGTTTTCATCCTTTCCACTGACTCACGCTTCTTCACCTCCTCCACTTCCTTCGAAAGATTCTCCAGGGATTTCTGGAGTTTGACCTGAAAAGAGAAGAAACAGGCTCAGCTCGTCCCAGCAGTGCCGCGGTTCGGCCGGGCCCCCTCTGCCGTGGCAGCCAGGGGACGGTGACCAGGCGGCACCAGGCGGTGCCAGCCCTGGCACCGGAACCCAGCAGCTGTGCTCTTCACTCCACTCACAGCATTAACCCTCTCCGCGCTCCTTGGCTTTTCCCCGTAGTTTTCTCACTCTTTAGGTTTTGGAGAACACAGTGACTGCTCCCGGCAGCGCCGGGGCGGCTGGCGGTGTGCGGCCGGGAGCACAGCTGGGACATGGCGCACCCCTGCACCAAGGTGACACGTCCCCAGGGCAGGACCCACCACCCCCCTTCTGCGGGGGCGTCACGGAGGGGCAGGGCGCCCGGCTGGCTCCATCCCCCCGGGGTGGGCAGGGGTGACCTTGGGTGCCTCTGCAACCTGGGAAACAGCGGGTCCGGCCTCATGCCTGCGATGAGAGCGGCTGGGTGGGTGCCACCGTCCCTGCCACCCCCTCCTCTGCTTCCCCGAGGCTATTGGGAGAGGTGCGGTGGGATCCCGGTGGCCGATCCCCCCGGCACTGGCATGCCCAGGGTGCATCAGGGCAGGACGGGGACCCCCGGAGCCCCAACCTCCCCTACCTTGTACACCTGCGCGGCCTCCTCGATGGGGTAGACAGTGTGTGAGCGGTGGTGCAGGGACTCCCGGCACACCACGCAGATGGCCTCCTCCTCCTCCTCGCAGAAGAGCTTGAGGCGCTCATCGTGCTGGGCGCAGAGCGGGGTCCCCGGCCCCGACTCCATCCCCGGGCCGCCCCGCAATCCCAGCTGCCGGATGCTCTCCACAATGTTGGCCAGCTGCCGGTTGGGTCGGAAGCCGCTGCGGTGGCAGGAGGCCCGGCACTGCGGGCAGGAGAAGGGCCCATCAGCCCAGAGACCCTTCTCCTGGCAGTGCTTGGCAATGCAGCCCCGGCAGAAGTTGTGCCCGCAGTCGATGCTGACAGGTTCGCTCATGTACTCCAGGCAGATGGGGCAGATGGCCTCCTCCTGCAGGCGCTCCAGGGCACCCGTCAGTGCCATGGTGGCCGCTGCCGGCTGGCCGTGCTGGGCGCTTCCTTCCCCTGGGGTCAAAGGCAGGCTCGCAGGCAGGCACGGTTGCACTGGCCTCGTGGCGAGGCAATGCCAGCAGCCCCACGAGAGCCCAGAGAAGACGCCGGCCTTGCCGCTGCGCCCCGCCGGCCGTGGGAGCCTCCGTGCTGGCTGGGGGAGGAGCGTGGCATCAGCTGGGACAGCTGCCGCCAGCCCGGAAGGCTGGGCCTTCCGCCATCCCGGCAGGTCAAAGTGAAAGAAAAACCCTGCCGGGAGAGCAGGACAAATTAAGAAGTGCCAGAAATAACGCGCACCCGAAGATAACCCCAGGCACTGGGATGTCAGAGGAGACAGAGTTTGCTCTCTGGTGTGTGCTGAGCTGAGCAGCCCCCGGTCGCAGCGGCAGCCCCGGCGTTGCCCACCCCCTGCCCGAAGGCGCCGGGTGAGCTCCGTGATCCCTGCACCTCGCCATGCCGCCGCTCACTCTAGGACATCCTCCCGCGACACCCACCCACCCACCGCAGAGAGACGCAAGCTTGGGCATCAACCAGGGCAGGGCAACGCGCAGGCACGGGGTGGGAGGCGCAGGCAGCTGCCCAGAGCCCCGCTGGGAGCCAGCAGGATCAGCAACGTTCCATCGCGCTGGGGACGTGCAGCATGGAGGGGCCGGGGGCAGCCGGACCCCTCCCAGCCACCGGACCCCTCTTGGCCACCCTGCCCACCACAGCCTCCAAGAGGCATCTCCAGAGCCAGTGGGAGAAGCTGCAGGTTTTGCTCCTTTTTATTACACAAAATAACATCAACACAATCAGTACAAATTAGAATGAAAAGTTTCACCGAAAATGCCAAATAAATTAAAATTGCATTTGCATAAACTTAAATAAAAGAGATAAACACTGTATTAAATAGTCTGCCAAATTCACAGGCAATAGGAAAACAGGGATGTGTCTCGGAGATGCCCATGAGAGCAGGTCCTCGCACAGGTGATGCTCGGAGGGAGCAGGGCATTGCTCATCCACTGCCTGCCTTGTCCTTCTGGGCATTCACGATGTCCTGGACCCACTTTTCATCAGGTTTGCCACAGACCTTGTTGCCTTTGACTGTGGTAAATCTGCAGAAAGAAATTCAGTTAAGAGAGGAGAGGAGAGGAGAGGAGAGGAGAGGAGAGGAGCA
>VYZM01015067.1:46176-68867 GCA_013398915.1 Dromas ardeola
CCCCCCTTTCCCCCGGCACCTCGGCATCCAGGTTCATTCCTGGAATAAGGGTTTGCATCCAGCGAAACTCCTTCCCGGGGAAGTTTGGGAGCCATCGGTGTCTCCGGGTGTAAAATCCGAGGGAAGCAGGGGCTGGGATTGGGGTGGCAGCGCGCGCCGGGAGCCCCCTCCTTCGGTTACCGGGGGGCTCATCCCCCGGTTAACGCCGATCCCCGCCGGTGCTGCTGCAGCCGGGGTCGAGGTTTGCTCCCACCCACCCGCTTTCACTTGCTCTCCCCCGGTCTTCCACTCGGCTGGGCTCGGGTGGCACCATGAGCACCCGTGTCCCCACGCACCAGTGTCCCCACGTACCGGTGTCCCCACTTGGGGGCAGCCCCTAACCCGGGCATTAGGGATGGAAACAAGTTTGGGGTGAAAAGTGGGGATTTTAGGGTCCATTCCTGCAGTTCATCCCCTGCGCTGCTCACCTGGGCACCGGCACAGCCGGGTTCGGGACGGGGAAGGTCGCAGGGGTGCAGCGAGGGGCCCGTGGGGTCCTGGCTGTCCTAGGCTCCGTTACAGGATCCAGGCATCCTGGAGGGAAAAGGGGCAAGGGACCCCCCGGCCTGCCGGCGGGAGCTGCCGCTCAGTGGGAGGCATTGCATGGAAAGATTTCTGCCAAAGCTACCTTGGCGCTGCCAGCCTCTGCATCCCCGGGGCATCCCGGCTCCGCAGAATTTGGGAGCATCCCGCTGGGGCGATACCCTGCCGGGGTAACGCTTTGGTCCCAGGATGGCAGCTGATTGAAATGCACGTCCGGAGATGAACTCCTGGCGTCTGCTCCCCGCATCCTCTAGCCTCGCTCCTCTGTTTCCTCCTGTTCCAAAAAATGCCCAAATATTTGTGTTTGCTGGGAAGCAGAAGACTCTGGTTGGGACCATTTGGAACGTTATCAGGCATATTTGAAGGCGGTGGAGGACCTTCCTGAACCACTGACCCTGGAAAACACAGCCATCCTCCCTCCCCAGATAGAAATCACCGCTGCTGGAGGAGATTATCTTCGCATCATCCCCACTTAAAATTAAAAGCCTGGCTAACGGGGCAGCCCGTGGGAAAGGCTCCAGCCATGGCCCAGCTGGCTGGGCAACGTGGGGCAGGAATGATGGAGTGCCCATAGCAATAGTTAAATGAGAAGAGTAACAAGTAGGTTTTTTGTGGGGAGCAAGCATGGCGGGGTGCAGCGGTCCTGGAGAGCCTCCTGGTTTTCTGCTCCTCCTTGGATCCAGCCACTCGTGCTGGGGGCTGGTTGTGCTGGGGGGTCTCCGGTTGCGGTGGGTCAGAAGTGCCCAGCAGCAGGAGCTGGGGTCCATCCTGGCCCTTCATGGTGCTGGAGGTGACCAAAGCACTGTCCAAGCTCTTCTGCAGCCCTGGATGACTTCTCTTTTGACTGTTATTTCAGCTGGAGGCTTCAAAGGGATCCAAGTTTTATGGTGTCGACTTCCCCAATGGTCATTGGTGAGGTTTGGTTTCTTCTGAAGCCTCGCTTTTTGCCAGCTGTTGTCCCCAAAATCAGTTTTCTCTCTGTCCTTTTTTTTTTCCAAAGATTTATCTGTGTATTGGAGAAGTCCATATTCCTTAGACTGCATTTAAAAAACACATGTCCAAGTAATTAATCTGCATAAATTGTTTATGGCACTGGAGAAACCCAGTGGCCACACACTTTGGGTGCTGGTCCCCCGATGGTGGACAGTGATGTTCAACGTAGCAAGCTCTCGTCTCTGGTGTCGGTGGAACCAAACCCATCCAACCACTGGTGACCAGCCCAAGTCCTTGTCTCACTCGAGTCCTTGGGACCCACCACAAGTCTGTTGGCTGGTTGTCTTCATTCTTTGCCTGCCTCAAAGATGGAGAAGTGATGGGATTGCGCTGTCTCAACCTGCCGCAGCTCTCGTGATGGTGTTGAACTCGTGATTTTTGCTGGAGGCTCTGGAAAGGCCAGGAGGAGCAGTGGGTTAAGTTCTTGCACACGCAGTTCATGGGAGCATCACCCTGTGGATCCCAACCTCCACTTTGATGCCACCCTGCTGCCCTCGGGAGGAGCTGGGAGCTAGTGGGGCGGTCTGTTCAGATACACTCAAAATGTGTATTCTTCAACCTTTTCTACCATGATAATGGTACTGCCGTTCACAACGCAAAGACCTTGGTGGGACTCAGACAGCAGCTGCCGTCCTCTTGTGTCTCCTTGTGGGGTGGAAACCTCTGAACATCACATCGCCCCTTCCTGGCCTGGCCCAGGTGGTTTCTCCCCAGGAAGCACCACGTGTGCTGGAAGAGCTTCTCCGGAACGTTCACATCAGGCTTTGCCATGCGCCAGAGAGCGCTGACAGTGGGTAGACCAAGCGTGATGTCAATCTGAAGTCATCATCCTGCCACCCTCGGGCAAGCTGACCCGGCGGCACCGATGCCAGGGCAGGTCTCTGCCAAGAAAAGCCTGGTGGCGATGCTGTCAGCTTCCAACGTGGCTCGCAGAGCCGGTGGCCGTCTTCCTGGTGACTCCGTTTTTGAGTGTCCCATGTGCCACAGGGTGGTGGGGAGAGAACAGGGCAGGATGTGGGGCAAGGTGTCCCCGAACACGCCCGCGAGACCCCCATGCTGGTGTTGCTTGGTGTTCAGGGGCTCTCTCTGGTACATCTTGGTCCTCCTTCTCCTGCTGGCATCCCAGCTGGTGGCGTTGGCATCTCCTCCTAAAGAGGTACATCTCAAGTCATCACCACTGGGACCAAACCCTGGTGGACACAGCGAGGTTTCGGGGTTTTTAAAGCTGGAGGCCAAAGTTACTTTGGGGGAAGTGTGTTTGGTTTTATCGCCCAAGCAAAGGGAAATCTGAGATTTGTGTCATTTTGGGAATTATTTCTCATCTGGTGGAACCAGGAGGCAAGAAGGGCAGCAGCACCTTCAGGTGCTTACACTGCCCTGGTGCAGGTGCTTCATCCCGCTGTGTAGCCGGCCGGGCGAGGAGCACTTTCTTTCTAAACTCATGGATCCAGCAGCAGGTGCAGCCAAATAGGTGTTTGCTTCGGCATTTTGCCAGCGAAAAACCTTCCCTGAGTCCTGGCAAGGCTGTGGTTTGCCTTTATCTGTCGTTGGTGAGTGGTGTCCAAGAGAGACGTGTGCCCTCTGAAGAGCTCGCCCGCACCCCCATGTCCTGCACACCTCCAGGGCCGGAATGAAGCCTTGCTATGCTGGGATTTGCATTTTAATTAAGCTCACAGATATTTTTTCTAGGCTTGTTGCAGTCAGGTCTCCCTGCTCGCTCGCTTCCCCTGGAGCTCCTGCGTCTGCAGGGCTTGGTTGCGAGCAGTTTTCCAGAGGTATGGTTTGCCCCAGCTCTCCATTTATAGAAAGGAATTAAGGAGAAATGAGGGAGCATTACTAAGAGGATTTGCACTGCGACTTACTCGGTTTCTCCAAATAATTTGCAATAGCTCTGGATTCTTTAATCAACACTCATTTCCTTTTGGAAATAAGCGGGAAGGTGCCGTGCAGCTCCTGAGCAGAGCCAGACTCTTCGCTGCCGGACGGGAGGTTTGCGATTCAGAGGAGCCTGAGAGCATACTTTGGGGAGATGTGGCGGGGAGTGAGGGGGTGCCTGTGTGCCTGTGCCAGAGAGGAGTGTTTGTGGGTGCTCAGAAAGCCTCGGTCACTCTGTCACGCATCCCTCCGTGCAGTTTTGGGCTCCTCTGCCCCTGTCCGGACCCTGCGCTCGCACGCCCGGGGAGGTGTTTTAGTTGACGTGAGCCAGGTCAGGGGGGTCACCCCGGTGCAGAGCTATCGGTGGCTCCGCTCTGGTGTTGCATCTCCCTGTGAGAGCCAGGAGTCGGGGGGTGCCGTGGGATGTGGTCCATCTCGCTCCTTGCCAGCAGGACTCCCAGAGTCCCATGGGAATGGCACTAAATTCCCCTGGGACAGGGCTGCAATGGGTTATCCAGCCACAGGAGAAGAAGCAGCAGCTCGGGCAGGTCCCACTGCTCTGGGGCGGAGATGTTAGGTTGGATAGTCCCTGGTCTGCATTAGCTGACTCTGCTCCTCCTCTGAATGGCCTGAGCCTTTCCCAGCTGGTGGCAGTGGGGTGTCCTCGTCCCACGCGAGAGGTGTTTGAAACGCTAACGATGCTCGCCGCGTTCCCGGTGTTTGCAGCGTTCCCGGTGCTGCTCGCCCAGCCTCAGCCGAGCACCCACAGCCCAGCACTGCCCCGGTGCTGCTCCGCCGAGCCCTCCCCAGCCCCGCGGCCCTGCCGGGGGGAGGCCGACATGGCGGTGTCACCCCCTCGCAGCTCTCCTTGTGCAAACGGGGCCCCCCCGGCCTCTCCTCTCGCTGCCCGCCCGGCCCCGCTGCCAGCGGCATTGCACAAGAGGAAACCCCAGGGTTTCCTTTCCCGGCGCGGTGTCAGGGTTGTGGGGCTGGAGGAAGGGCCCGGCTGCCCCACGCCGGCTCCCTGCCCCGCCGAGGCCCCCTGCCCCACGCCCAGCGCAGGAGGGGAGCCCTTTGTGCACCTGCCTGGGCGCGGGGACCGGGGCCTGGCATCCCTCCGTCAGCAAGAAACCGGAGACGGGCCGGGGACACTGCCGAGGATGCGCTCGTGGGCTGGCAGGTTAGAAACAGCCCTTGTGGTGTACAAGCTCGTAATTGAATTAAAATTAAAGTCCCATGAGCTGGATGGTGTTGGGAAGCAGCTCCTGTGGGTCAGGGTGAAAGACCCGCTCCGTGGCAAAGAGGTTTGAGCTTTCTTTCAAGGCAGCCCCAGATTCTCCTTCTTGACCCAGTTGCACAGCCAAAACTCGTGGACAGGAGTGTACGCTGCTGTCACCCTTCCCGCCCCCCCTTGTCCCTTGGAGGTGACGCTCACAGCTTTGGTCCCTTGCTGCTGCCCCCCTCTCCTCCAGTTTGCTTGTGCGGGCGCTGCTGGAGCCGACAGCCGGTAGAGCGGCGGTTTGGGCATCTCCCGAGCCACAGTGCCTGTCCTGAGAGGCTCCCAGGATGGGACCCTGCCCTGACCTGCCTTCCCGGGGGATGCAGCGGGGAGGGGAGGTGCCCATGGCACCCGCCAGGACCAAAATGTGAGATCCAGCTTTTCCTTGGAAAACCTTTCTGCCATCCACACAGACATCGCCTGTGCTTCAAATGGAGTGGGGGGCTCAGGGATGGAGGCTTCTGGAGGCCACCGCCCGTCACCCTCTCACCATATCTCCCCATGCTGCGGGGTCACTGCGGGCCTCTTCCGTTGGAAAAAAGTGTCCTTGCTTTACCAGGAAAAGCCGGCAGGAAAGAACATTTAAACTGGGAGCTCCGTTTCCAGCTTTCCCGGGGATGCAGCAGCCCCCGGCACTGCTTCCCTTCAGAGACCGCCCCTGTCCAGTCTTTCAAGGACAGCGAGAGCAGACACATGCCACGGTGAAGCCACCGGCTTTGGGATAGTGGTGGCCCCATCCTGCCTCCGGCTCTGAGCTTCCACTCACCGGCTCCAGCTTTGCATTTGGCTTGTTACTTGTGGTCCAGGACTCCGATTTCAAGGCAGGGTGTGTGTTTAAACCCTGATCCGGGTGCTCCTCGCCGTGCCGGGTGGCTCGTTGTGACCATCCTACCCATCTGCACCTTCATGGCTGCGGACTGGGATTTTGGATGTGGACAAGCTGCGCCTGGAGCTGGATCCATGGCGTGTGTCACCGATGGCTGCTGGGATGTGGGCATCACCCTCCAGGCTGCCACTGCTGGCAGAGAGGCGCCTTCCTGAGGATTTTGTTGGAATTTTTAAAGAGGAAAAGGAGCGTAATGCTGAATTTTATTTTATGGTTTCATAAATGACAAGGGGCTGCGGCCGCGGGGCCAGGCAGAGCTGCAGAGGTGGTTCCCACCCTTGGTCTTCCTGTGTTGGGAACCTGCTTGTCTCTATCCATCCCCTGGGGAAGGGACGTCTGATGGGGTCAGGTTTCTCCACTGTCAGTGTTTCTTTCAGCTCTTCTTAAAACCAAGCTAAGATGCAGGTTCTGGTCCATGTCCAGCCCGCCATTGGACCAGGATGCTCGTGCCTTGCAGCTGGTGATCTGGGTCCCTTGCCACCTCAAAATGAGCCTCCTGCATCTTACTGATGACCTCCATGGTCACCTCCATGGTCCCTACTGGTCATCTCCATGGTCACCAGTATGCAGGGACCTGGTGGTGAGTGTGGTGAGCAGCTGGGTGCGGCTGGAGACCCGCCATGGTCCCCGGCAGATCCAGCGCCCTAGGGATGGGGCTGCAAACACTGTGGGGCTGCGTGGCCCGGCCCTGCTCGAGAGTGGCCAGCGCAGCAGCATCCCCGCAGCAGAACTGGTTCATAGTGGGACATGAGGACCCAGCCCCTGTGTTTCAGCAGAGAGGGTGCTCGGCCCTGGGATGGGGGTGCAGATGGCAGCAGTGGGTGAGATCAGAAGCTGTCTCAGCCCTTCAGCACATCCCTGCTCTGGCTGGAGGATGCTTTGGTGGCAGAGGGACGTTCTGGAGAGGTGAGTTGGGCTCAATGCTGGGGGGTCCTGGCCATGCCCAGCCGTATGTGGGGTGCCAGTGGCTGGTGCCCGTGGCCCCCCCAGCCCCACTCAGCACAGTCATGGGGGTCGGCCGTGATGAAGCCGCAGCGGGGCAGCCTCAGAGAAGGTGAGGAAGCAGGGGTGCAAGAAGCATTGCAGCGAGAAAGACACTGGGATTAATCCCACTGCTTTAATTGGTTTATATCAGTAATTAGCTACTTCTGGCAGTGCTGAGCCACACAGTTTCTTCCCTCGGCAGTGGGATCCTTGCAGAGCAGGTGCCAGACAAGCGCTCGGCATCACCACGAGTGATGCAGGAGCTTGGGGAGAGGGCGACCCTGTGCCAGTATCGCCGTGCTCCCCCCAAACCGCGGCCAAGTAGGAGCAGCCACGGTGTCCGCCCACTGCCGACACAGCTCCCTGAGGGGCAGGAATGGCGTAGGGTTAAAAATCCTGCCCAGCAAATGCTTCCCGTGGGCTTCCTGTGGTCCCCGATGTCTGCATGGCGAGTCTTGCCTGTCCCGGCCGAGAGCAAACGGGCGGCTCGTGGGCAGGGTTGTGCCGGGGAGAGGCCGCCGGCCCCTCAGGAGGGTTGTGCGGGAGCTGCGGGCAGTGGGGAGCGGTGGTGCCGTGGCTTTTGTGCCTGTTGGTGGTGGGGTGGGAGCAGGCACCAACCAGGGCAGCTGCCTGCACCGTGGGCAGCGCATCTGTCTCCTGCTCCTCTAATCCCGCAGCTGGAGCCATGTCCTTTGCTGCCAGACCTCTGTGCTGTCCTCTGCAGCGCGCAGTGGTCTCACCATCCCACTGCCGGATTCCCCGTGCCCTCCGAAATGCTCTCTCCACTCAGTTACCCCTGAAAGCAGAGCAGGAGCCACCAGCTGCTGCCCCGTGATCCAGAGGGATTTGCCTTCCCTCTTCCCATCCCACCGCTCCGAGGGCAGGAGAGGGTCCTTTGTGGTCGCTGCTTTAATTGCAGCATTATTATGCTGAGTAAATGAGTCCTGGCAGCAGCTGAACCTGGCGGATGCCAACCACATCCCAGAAAGGCATCCGGCAACAGGCAGCATCCAGCTGGCACGAGCAGGAGCTGGGGACCTGGATGGGGCCCAGCCACCCACAGGTGCCGGCAGAGCCGGGGGGTCCCAGCGGGTGAGGAGGGACCAAAGGGGGAGACCGAATCCTTCCCATCTCACCCCCCCTCCACCGCTTCTCTTTTGCAGACTGTCAGCATCAATAAGGCTATTAATGCGCAGGAAGTGGCTGTCAAGGAGAAACACGCCAGAAATATCCTTCCCAAAGTTGGCCGTGGGACAAGCGAGCGTGGGAGTGGGGCCGGGGCTCCCCGGAAGAGGGGCAGCGGCAAGGTGGCGTGTGGGGAGAGGTGCTGGCACAGCTGGGCCAGTGCCGCACGCTGGCTGCTGGCGTGCTGGGGGTAGCTGGATGGGACCCTGGGGGACTTGATGATGGCTGGGGGTTTTCCAGCACATCACGGGGTCCCTGCTCAAGCTGGAGCCGCCTTTGCGCATGAGTGGGTGCCCAGCCTTGTGCTCCTGGCACTGCCATCCCATGGGAGGGCTGGAGGAGCAGATGCTCGCAGCAGGTTGTCTGCCTGGGGCAAAGATGCTTAATCCCCAAAGGTGCTTGTGAGCATGCTGCCACTGAAAGTGGATCGCCAGCATCCCGGCAGGGCAGCCAAGAAGGTTCGGCGGAGGCACAGCCCTGGCCCCGAGCATGCCACGGTGCTCCCAGAGCAGTGATGTGGGGCTGGAGGAGAGGGGATGGCATGTGCCATCCTTGGGGACAGCACGTACCTGGCTTTGGCAGCTTATCAGCTCCCCATGGTGGCCCAGCTTCCCTCGGCTCTGCAGGTGCCAGCTGCTTTGGGGTGGCCACTCTCCATCACCGCTGAGGGGAAGCGGAGCGTTTCCTTGACCGGCCACCACCATGCATCCTGGGCACACACCACGAGAAGGGGGCACAGACCTTTTGGTCGGTGGTGAACCGGCTGCCGCTGTCAGGCAATGCTGTGCTCTGCTGGAAGTTCTGCCATGTCTTCCACAAACTCCTCCGGGACGGCCACTCGAACGTGAGTGCTACCAGCTCAGCTCAGCAGCCACCCCGGGGCCAAATCCTTTCCATGGTGGGGCGCTCGGGGTGGTGGGAGATGCTGGCGGATCGGTGTCCTTCTGGGTGGGGACCGGCCCAGGGACCCCTCCCTGCTTGCTGTGACAGACCCTTCCCGGTGCTGCTCTGACCACAACCCCCCTGCGCTACAACCCCAGTGCCGGAGGAGACCGCGGGGCATTGACGTTGGTGCAGGAGCTGTCAGCAAGGATCCTCCTCCCCCGTGTGCAGATGAGGAAACTGAGGCACCCTGGGGCTGGCGGTAGTGACTCCACTGGCAGGCTGCAGGGTCGGGAACGCATCAGGACCTCCCATTCCTTACCCCGGTTGCCGGTGCCAAGTTTAGCACGCCTTGCCCTGGTGCTCCGCCTGCTGCCTGCGCTTCCTGCTTATTTTCATCATTGTTCCTCCAGGTCCTGAAAGACTCGGTGAGATACAAGAATGAGCTGAGCGACATGAGCAGGATGTGGGTAAGAGGCCGATCCCGCCAGCCATCGCGGTGGGGACACCCTGGGGGTCCCTCGGCAGCAGCTGGCGCCCCGGCTGGGCTGGGGTGTGCTGGCTTGGACGGTGGTCTCGCCCAGGAGGAGCCAGGCTCCGAGGGCTGAGCAGATGGTCAGCCGTGGCTGACCCGTGACAACTGGGACCTCCCCCGTCGGGGTTTGCTGGTTGTGTTCAATATCTCCTACCATCAAAATCAAATGCCTCCTTCCTATTTTATGGCAAAACCCACAAAACTCAGCTCTGGCAGTCAAACACAACATTGAAATCTGCAGAGAAGGTGATGAGAAGGCCTTGACTAAATCCTTTCAGCATCTTTCCTGCAAGCCAGGTTGCAGCCCGTGTGTTGGCGAGGAGGGTTTTGGCTATGTTTTTTGGGGAGCTGAGGGAGGGGTCACTCACACTGCAAGGGCAGAAGGCTTTTTCACAGCCTGCACCAGGTCTCAACAGCATTTTGGTGTCCCCAGGGCCACCTGAGCGAGGGCTATGGACAGCTCTGCAGCATCTACCTCAAACTGCTTAGAACCAAGATGGAGTTTCACACCAAGGTGAGCATTGTCCTGTCCCTCTCCCTATGGCCACAGCAAGGGGTGGGTGATGGGGTGCTGGGGCAAAAGCAGTGGCAATGCCACGGTGCAGGAGAGGGGCTGGCAGAGTGGTCCCAGTGCTGTCACCCCCGAGGATCCTCTTCTCTGTCATGGCACCCTACGGCCTCCATGCAAGATGTCCCAGGCTTCCAGGGTCCATCCTTAGCCTGGTTAAAAAGTGGCCCAAGGACTAATGCCTTGGGGATGGACGGTTTCATGGTTGATCAGGGCTCCTTGGAGGCACCTGGGCTGGGCTGGGAGATGGGGGGCTACAAGAAGCAGTAAGGGACCCACAGCTTTGGGGTGTGCGTCCCCTCCCAGGTATCCTAGATGGGCAGAGGTGGAAGAGGCCATGGGGTTCTGGAGAGGGGAGGGCTTGCGGGGGGCCATGCCGTGCCACACCATAGGAGGCAGCGCAGACAGGGCAGGGGCCAATTCCGAGGTGTAAATCTCCCAGAAAACCCTTTGGCGGAGCCTGGCTTTTCTGCGTCACCACAAGTTCGGCGAGGGAAGCCAAGGATTTGGGCTGGGGGGATGTCCCTGTTGGTGCATGGAGAAGGATGAGCAGCAGCCCCTGCTCCGACCAGCGTGCAAGCATGGAGTATTATTTGCCATGGTCAGCAAAGGAGAAATGAAATAGATGTGTATAGAAACCTGCCTTTGATCAGGGCTGAAGTTTGGATGTAGGGCACTCTAATGCTTTCTGAAATAAGGTTTTTATATGGGCAGGAAAAGTGGAGTGGGAGCAACAAATCAGCCTGGAAATTCAAGAATGATGGGGAAATAATGATTAACTTAATCTGAGCACCACTGAGCATGCACAATTTAGTTCTTCTCAGCAGAACTTCAACAGAGTCACAGGTTTATGAGCTCCCAGTTCATTGCAGACCATAAATCTCACCTTAGATTTACCAGGAAGATCAGGATGAGGTAGCACAGAACAAACCTCTTGGTCCCCAGCAGCCTCAGTGCTCCCAGGGCTTCTGTCCTCCATCACCTGCCCCGCGTGGTAAACATCACTGCACACAGATGCTGCAGGGGTCGGTCCCGGCCAGAGTCAGCATGATGTCCCATCCTGTCCCGCCCAGTGTTGTCCCCAGCTTGAAATAATCAGTGCTGGTCACCAAAATCAATTTTTAATCTCCCTTTGGGCTCTTGGGCCATGGGTGCTGCTGGGCATGGGAGCATCCCGGTGAAATCCCATGGCACCATCCCAGACTGGGTTTTTTAGCCATCACCAGGAGCTTGTTTCCAGCCTCTGGAGCAGCGCTGCTGGGCAGGTCCCTTCTTTGGGCTGGCCAAAGGATACCCTGGCTCCTTGTCTGCTTCATGCTGTGCCAGCTGCCAGGGGTGGTGGGGACCATCTATGACAGAAACGGAAAAGTGCCCTCTCTTGCCTCAGGAAGCTGTGCTCATATCGATGGAGCTTATTATTTAGGCAGATGGGAGAAGAGAAGAAGAGAAGAGAAGAAGCGAAGAGAAGCGAAGAGAAGCGAAGAGACAAGAGAAGAGAAGAGAAGAGAAGAGAAGAGAAGAGAAGAGAAGAAGAGAAGAGAGAAACGAAGAGATGCGAAGCTAAGCTTGTGGCATTAAGATAACAGCATGCTGCCACGAGGACAGTGGGAAGTCACGGTGGGCTTGGAAGCCCTGCGTGGCTTCGAGGGCCCTCATCCTTATGGTAGCCGTCTGTGGCAGGCTTGGTACCTGTGGTGTTTCCTTCCTTTCTGAGCTCTGCTGGCAAGAGGTGTTTTCTGAAGCCAGGCTGTAGCCATCACCCCCGATTTGTTTTGGAGCCATGAGGTGACCTTCCCCGAAACGCCTGGGCAGCATGAAGAGGCTTTGTCCCACGGAGCAGATATTGGCTCCATCCCTGCAGCTCTCGGCGATGCCATGCGTGAGCTAGCAGCCCCGTCTCCTCCCGCCTCAGCAGGTTTCTAAGCCCAGGGAGAGTTGGCTTTTCTTGCTGGGGAGAATATGGGCACCATGGACTGGGGATGCTGCGGTCACCGGGGACTCGTGTTAGCCCCCTTTCCTCCCCACATCACTCTCGGCACATCCAAAGAGCCGTCCCAGTCTCTTACACTGAAGATGCTGGTCGGATGGTGCTCCTTGCGCTGTGGCCGGAGCTGTGGTCCTCTGAAACCCTTTCGCAACTCTTGTTTCCCCACGCAGAATCCCCGCTTCCCCGGCAACCTCCAGATGTCCGACCGGCAGCTTGACGAGGCCGGGGAGAACGACGTCAATAATTTGTGAGTGCGGGGCAGAGGTGGGAGATGAGGGAGGGGGGTGGATGCAGGCAGGGTGACACGGTGCTGCCCAACCTCACCGGCAGCGCCACCGAGCCGGGGACAGAACCTTGCACCTTCTCCGCAGCCCCGCCGTGGGTGCCGGGGGCAGGCAGAGCCCCCGGGCAAGGCTCGTCCCTCTGGGGTGGCACCTGGCACAGGTTGAGGTGGCCATAAGGATGCTCCCCAACCATCCTCATCCCTTTTTCCTAGTTTCCAGCTGACAGTGGAGATGTTTGACTACCTGGAGTGTGAGCTGAACCTCTTCCAGACAGGTAAGGCTCTGTTCTGCCCTGCTGGTGATCAGGGTGGGGGTCTGCAGGGGCTGACCCAGCTCCAGGGAGGGTGCTGTTGGAGAGCATCACACCTCATCTCTTTTTCTGGGTGCTTCACCCGAGTTATTATTAGCTCATGCTTTTATTAGTCCCTGCGTGCTAGAGTGGTGCTGCCTCATGGCAGCACCGCGGGGCCGGCTGTACCGCACCACCCCACTCCCTCCTGCGCGACACCCCTTCCACCGCCCCAGCTTCGGGCGCTCCCGCCTCTGGCAGCCTTCCCAGGCTGAATTTCTTCTCATCTTACTGGTGGGCTCGCAACAGGTTTTGGCTTTTATTAGCTGCAAACTCAAGCTGCCGTGGGTGTTTGCGGAGGTGCTGAAGCCGGGGGAGGCGTGGGGCACCCTGTCATCCTCCTGCGCGAGCGAGCCAGGGGGTAAAAACAAGCCAGTCTCAACCCGCAGGACTGTCACGCACCTCTGCACGCTTGAGCAGGATCAGGGTTGGGGTACATTAAAGCAATTCTGGGGTGAGCCTTCATCTGCAACAGGCCATGAGTGCTGGCGGGACGGGGTTGTTTGGGGGGCGCTGGAGCAGCGCCCTCGTCTCGGGGCCGTGTGCTGGCACAGCGAGGCAGTGCTGTGCCGAGGGGCTCATCCATGTGGCACAGCCCTTCCCGGGAGTGCTTCTGGGAGCTCTCAGTGCTCTGCCCCTTGGAGGGGAGTTGCTGGATGGAGGGAGATGGACCCTCCATCTTCTCCAGCCGCCCTGCCAGCCCGCCAGGTGCCCCAGCACGCTTTGAGGGCAGGCAGCCCATGGCTCGGGGGAGACCCACAAGGCTGGACCATGAAGCAGTCACTTGGGCACGGCTCCAGCAGCCCGGCATCCTGTGGCCCTGCCAGAAATGCCTTCGTGCCCTGCAGTTGCGGGACATATCCTGCACCCCTGGCACGAGATGCAATTCACCGTGATGTGGACAAAGGATCACGGACACCGCTGGCTGCTCCCAGCTGTTTCTGGAGCATCTCCCTGCCGGCACGCATGGCACACCCGACTGCCAGCGGGATGGCGGTGGTGGGCACGGCACAGGGGCTGTCTGTCCTCGGGGACCGGGAGCTCTGCCCGGGGACCCGGTGAGGGCTCAGGACCGGGTGCCTCCAGCCCACGGTGCCAGGCTGAAGTGTTCCCACGCCTGCGGGGGAGTCCCGGGTGGGAATTGCCCCTCCCGCTGGGCCAGCAAATGGCTACGGGATGGTGGGCTGGGTCCCCGAGGGCCAGCAGGCATCTTGCTCCGGGTGAATGTCTCTTGCTCCGGGTGACGTTTGCGGACGTGGCTGACACAGCGTGGCACCCTGCAGTGCTGCCGGAGCCTGATCCCGTGCTCCTTCCCTGCAGTGTTCAGTTCCCTGGACATGTCGCGCTCGGTGTCGGTGACGGCCGCGGGGCAGTGCCGCCTGGCCCCGCTCATCCAGGTGATCCTGGACTGCAGCCACCTCTACGACTACACCGTCAAGCTGCTCTTCAAGCTCCACTCCTGTGAGTGTCCCCAGCGCCAGCTTGGGCTTGGGGGGCACACGGAGGGGGACACCGGGGGTCCCCACCCTGCTCAGGCTGGGCCGTTCACCCCTCATCTCCTTCCCAGCCTTTTTGGGGGAGTGGAGGGAGTCACCAGGGCAGGGGACAAAGAGGTGCAAGCACTGGGGGACTGAGCCTGCCCTGCCAAATGCCCCTCGGCCATGGGGACGATGCCCACCAGGAGCTCCCCTGGCTTTGGACAGGCACTGGCTGCAAAACCACATTGCCCAGGACCTCAAATTGTGGTGGCAGCCACCTGAATGCCAGCTCGCTGCCTTTCCCTGCCTTGGGGGTGTCTGGGGGAGGACATGATCCCCTCCTGCAGTGGGACCCTGAGCCCAGAGCATTCAGACCCCGGGAGGAGGGTGGCCATCTGTGGGAAAGACCCATCCCCACATGGCCATGCCAATGGGTTGTCCCCTGATTCGTGCTCCTGTACTGGCATGGGGATGCCCAGTGATGTTTCTACTTGCTGCTTCTTCCAGGTTTGCCAGCGGATACGCTGCAGGGGCACCGGGATCGCTTCCTGGAACAGTTCAGAAAGTAAGTGCCCAGACCCGGGGCGCTGGCACTCCCCACCACCAGCAATGCTCCGGGGTTGCTCCCAGGGCAGGGGACACGTGGAGGGACACCAGAGCCCATGTGCCGGGGCTCAGCGGGCGAGCCGTGGAGACAGAGGAAGGGCAGGAGTCGGTCTTGCTTGGGGCTCTGAAATCCAGCCCACTTCGACCTCTCGGCGTTCCCTGGGGCTTCCTTCAGGACAGCCGCTGTGCTTCGTTAATCCGCAGCTATTGAATTACCAGATAACGGCGTTATTAATTCTAACGAGGCGTTCAACCGCTGACAGCATATCTGACGATTTAAAACCCTCAAACCCTTTAATTGCAATTTTAAATGCAGTTGGCGCGCTGAGATGAAAGTCGGGGCAGGGGCTGAGAAGCCAAGTGTGGGGGGTTGCTGATGGGGACACCCCGGGCTGGGTGTCGGGTGAGCAGGGTGCTCAGCACCCTTAGCAGCGTTTTCGACTTGTGGTGGGTCTGTCGGGAGAGGGGTGCGTTGATAGGAGCAATGGGGTGGGAGAATACAAGAATACAGGCAGCACACAGAGGCGATTTGAGATGATGCTGCAGGAGGGAGGGTCTGCAGAAGCCCTGGGGGGGGCACTCATGGTCATGGCGCTGGGGGCGTGGCACAGGGAAAAGAGATTTTCCACCCAATTCTGTTGAATTTACAAAAAAAATGCTGGTTGCACAAACCCAGGGGAGCTTGTTAAAAGGGGCAACCAGAGGATGAAACCTTTAGGTGTTGCAAAGCTGAGGAGGGGTCCGTGAAGAGCCCTGTAGAGAGCCTGGGTGCCAGGGATGCTGCTGGGTGGTGCTGGGTGGTTTTTGGGTGGGAAAAGCCGTTCTTGGGTGGGGACAGATGAAAGGGTAAAGCTCATCTCACCAGTGTCCCCACATCTGTCCTAAATTAAAATATCAGTAAGAGATTTTAAAAGCAACAGATAAAAGGTGCAGGAGGAGAGAGCCAGGACTGAGTTGTGGTCACCCAGTTACCCGAGACCTTGGGCACGAGGGTGGCTGCGATGCTGCTGGAGTATTGCCAGTGCCCAGGCATGAGAAGCATCATGGTGCTGGTTGATAAAACGGGCTTCAGGGAGAGGAGAGGGAGGCAGTGGAGGGGCTGACCCAGTGCCTGGCACTGCAGGGAAATGAGGAGTGGGAGAAGGTCTTCGTGAAAAAGACAGGATGGGGTGGGTGCTGCTGCCTGCAGAAGGTTTGAGTTTGTGGGAGGCCATGAGCTGCTGCAGGGTGATGCTCCTGGGGAGCAAGGACATTTATTTCCAAAAGCTCTGGGAAAAAATGGAGCTGTCCTGCAAAATGTGGGTGACACTGAGCTGAGTGATGCAGTCAATACACTGGAGGGAAGGGGTGGCATCCAGAGGGACCTGGACAGGCTGGAGGAGTGGGTCCATGTGAACCTCATGAAGTTCAACCAGGCCAAGTGTAGGATCCTGCACCTGGCTTAGGACAATCCCAGTACCAGCAGAGACTGGGGGATAGAGGCATGGGTGGGTGGATGGATGAAGAGCACCCTGTGGAGAAGGACTGGGAGATACTGGTGGGTGACAAATGGAACACCAGCCGGCAACGTGCACTTGCAGCCCAGAAAGCCAAGCGTGTCCTGGGCTGCATCACCAGCAGCGTGGCCAGCAGGGCGAGGGAGGGGATGCTCCCCCTCTGCTCCGCTCTCCTCACACACCCCTGGAGCCTCCACCTCTGGGGTCCCCAGCACAAGGCAGGCGTCGACCTGGCAGAGCCGCTCCACAGGAGCCCACCAACATGGTCCGAGGGCTGCAACACCTCTGCTGTGGAGAAAGGCTGAGAGAGGTGGGGTTGTGCAGCCCGGAGAAGAGACGGCTCCGGGGAGACCTCCCTGCGGCCGCTCAGTCCTTAAAGGGGCTTACAGGAAAGAGGGAGAGAGGCTTTTGACCAGGGCCTGCAGTGACAGGACAAGGGGCAGCGGTTTTAAACTGAACGAGGGTGGGGTTAGGTCGGACGTGAGGAAGGAACGTTGTACCATGAGGGTGGTGAGCCCCTGGCCCAGGTTGCCCAGAGCAGCTGTGGCTGCCCCATCCCTGGAGGGGTTCAAGGCCAGGTTGGACGGGGCTTGGAGCAACCTGGGCTGGTGGGAGGTGTCCCTGCCCAGGGCAGGGGGTGGCACTGGATGATCTCTGAAGGTCCCTTCAACCCAAACTATTCTGTGAGTCCATGGTCCTATGAGATGTGAGGGCAGGTCTCCCCTGGATTAATAACTGCACAAAGGAGAGGAGACAAATGATCGGGTTTTGTACCAGCGAGTGTCTCGGGGTGATCACAGCGACGGTGCTGGAACCAGTCCTCTCGATGTATTTTAAATGAGATTGAAAAAAGGTGAGCAGTGAAGTGCAGTGGCTGCTGGTACACAGTTATTTAGGGTAGTCAAAACAAAAACTGGCTGCCGAGAGCAGTGGGATGGTGTCACGGCACTGAGGGACAGCTCAATTCGAGGTCACAAACTGCAAACCAGCGCCTATGGGGAAAGCACCAGACAGGGATGTCAGCAGACAGCAGGGCTGTCCCTGGGCTCTGACCACCCAGGGCAGAGACCCTGGGGCGGGTATCGTCAGTGCTGGGATACCAACTGGGATGCCAGGGTGACTGGAAGGGAGGGGAGCCGCAAGCGGCGCGGCTGGGCACTGCCGCTCCTCCCCAAAACTGGAAATCCTGAAGAGGGGTAGCCCTGCTCCTGGGGCAGACATTCCTGCAAAGAGCTGAAGGATGCTGCAGATGTGGCCTCCAGGCTGGAATCCCCCAACCCACTGATGGCCAGGGCCATAGTGGGAGCAATGGTGATGTTTCTCAGCTGTCCCTCAAGCCTTGGCTGTGGTGAGGACAGCACGGAGAGGTGGCTGGACCTCGGTGCGACCCAGTGCAGCCATTCTACTGCAGTTCGTGGTTTCATAAACTCACAGAGTGGCTTGGATTGGAAGGAACCTTTAAAAGTCATTTAGTCCAACCCCTCTGCCATGGGCAGAGACACCTTCCAGTAGATCAGATTGCTCAAGTTTCAGGTCCTACTTTCTGCTCGTCAGGTCCGGGGTTTATGGCAAAAAGCCTCTAGCAGGTGGTTTTTGCTAGAGGTGGGAGGCTAGTGATGGGGTCTGCCATGGGTTTGGTGGCAGCACACACCACCCTCCCCTCAGGCGCAGCACGGTGGCCTGGTGACACCCTTCTGGAGCCAGACGAGGGGCTGGAGCTACACACATTTGGGGTGGGGTGTCTGTGTTGGGCAAGAGCCGTCCCTAACCATTCCCTGTCCCTTGCAGACTGAAGGACCTTTTCTACCGCTCCAGCAACCTGCAGTACTTCAAGCGGCTGATTCAGATCCCACAGCTGCCAGAGGTGAGACCCTGTGGTCCCCGGTCCCCACACTCGCTGTCCCCATGGCTGGGGTTGGTGGTTCTGGGAGATGTGTGTCCCAAAAGGGTCACATGCCACCTTGCCCAGCTTCCAGGGGCCAGTGTAACGTGGGGCTCATGGAGCCTGAGGTTCATTCCTGCATCCCTCCCTGGGTGGGATTCTGCAGGATGGAGCTGACCCTCCAGCCAGGGGCTGAGATCCTCTCCTCTCGCTGACCCTCAGCCTTTGCCATGATCCATCCCCGTGGGTCCTGGCTCCATTCCAGTGGGTCTGGGCATGGCCAGCTCAGCACTGGGGCAGGATTTTGACCAACTGTGCCCAAAGCCCTGCAACAGTGCCAGTCCTCTCCACCCAGCCGTGCTCCCCTCCCTCCCCAGAACCCTCCCAATTTCCTGCGCGCCTCAGCGCTGTCAGAGCACATCAGCCCCGTGGTGGTCATCCCCGCCGAGGCGTCCTCACCTGACAGCGAGCCCATCACAGACCTGGTGGAGATGGACACGGCATCGCAGGTGAGCTGCCGCGGCACTGCCCATGCCCCTCAGGATGCAGAGGGGACAGTGGGTGCCCTTCGACTCGAAGACCAGGGTTATTTCTCCAAAACTATGCCATGGCGGAGGCTGAGACAGCGGGATGGCTTTGAGCACTAGGGAGCATCGCTGCCAGGAGTGGCGTGGGTGCTGGGTGTCGCATGTGGGTGTTGCTAGGTCTGAGCCAGGCTGAATTAGAATCATACAATCATAGAATGGTTTGGGGTGGAAGAGAACTTAAAGCCCACCCAGTACCACCCCCTGCCCTGGGCAGGGACACCTCCCACCAGCCCAGGTTGCTCCAAGCCCCGTCCAACCTGGCCTTGAACCCCTCCAGGGATGGGGCAGCCACAGCTTCTCAGGGCAACCTGGGCCAGGGGCTCACCACCCTCACAGAAAAGAATTTCTTCCTGAGATCTCATCTAAATCTCCCCTCCTTCAATTTAAAACTGTTACCCCTCATTCTATCACTTCATCTCACAGTACTTCTCTTAGTAGTTTGCTGCCCTCCAGTGATGGCCAGCTGGAGATGTCTGGCTTCCCAGCATCACCCTTCAGCTCTGCGTGCTTGTGTTAGATCTTCACCCCACTCTCCACCAAGGGTTGTCCCCAGGCGCTGAGCGTTTCTGGAAGGGAAGGGGCGTGTGGTGACATGGCTTTGGGGATCTTCTGTCTGTGGGAGTTAGGTGGGGACGGACCAGAGATGCTTCATGTTCAACACGTTCAATGCGCTGGGAGCAGCAGGGGGGATCCAGCCCCGGCAGCATGAGCAGGCAGAGCCCTGCTGGCACATGGGCTGGCTCAGCAGTGCTGCCGGGGATGTGGAGGGGACGGGGGCTCCCGGGTGGTGGTGGGTTCACGCCAGGACCATGCTGCTCTCCCCACAGAGCCTGTTTGACAATAAGTTTGATGACATCTTCGGCAGCGCTTTCAGCAGTGACCCTTTCAACTTCAACAGCCAGAACGGGATGAACAAGGATGACAAGTGAGCAGTCCCAGTGATGCCATGGAGGCAGCCAGGATGGGACCGGGAGCTCCCTCCCTGGCACGGCACTGCAGCCACCTGCCAGGCTGCGGCGGCACAGCAGCTGTGGTGGCACAGGGGACACCTCCTCACCCAGGATGTGTCCCCACCGCACCGACACAGCTGGTGGCACTGAGGATGGTACCCTATGTCTATCCTTCCCAGGGACCGGTTAATCGAGCAGCTTTATGGGGAAATCGCAGCCCTGAAGGAGGAGCTGGAGAACTTCAAGGCCGAGGTGGGTGACAACCATACGGTGGTGTCAGGCAGTGAGACATGGCAGTCTAAGGGCAGGATGAGACCCAGCAGCTCACACTGGGAATGGGGCTGGTGGGTTAGTGGCTGTGTCCCTGGCAAGGCGGTGACCTTGTCTGTCTCTCTGTCCTGCCCTGTCCCCGATGGCTTGTGCGTCCCTGGTGCAGCCATCCCTGCCCGTACTGGGGGTCCCCAGCTGTGCCGGGGGGGGTGTATCCCTGCCGGGGGGCCCAGGCTCACCCCCGCTGCCCAGCATCCTCAGTGTTTCACCCCACCGCTCTTGGGGCTCTGGGGGATGCTACCCACTGGCTGGCTGCCGGATGGTACCAGCGGGCATCGGCCAGTGCCGGCAGCCACCGAACGGCGCCGGGAGCTGCCCACCTGCCGTCCCCGCAGAGCGGCCGGGGTGCGGTGCAGCTGCGCGGCCGTGCCAGCGAGCTGGAGGCCGAGCTGGCCGAGCAGCGGCATCTAAAGCAGCAGGCGCAGGATGAGAGCGAGTTCCTGCGCACGGAGCTGGAGGAGCTGAAGAAGCAGCGGGAGGACACCGAGAAGGCGCAGAGGAGCCTGACGGAGATCGAAAGTGAGTGGGGAGAGCCGGTACCCGGCTCGGGGACGGGGGTGAGCCCTGGCGTGGGGGTCTCGGGTGCTCACCTCGGCATCCCTGCATGCGTGGCAGGGCGGGCGCAAGCCAATGAGCAACGGTACAGCAAGCTGAAGGCGAAGTACAGTGAGCTGGTGCAGAACCATGCTGACCTGCTGCGGAAGGTGAGCTCCCCACAACCTGCCCGGCATCCCCTTTCCCAGCCGTGTTCCCCAACACCAGGGGCTGCTGAGCTTCCTCTCTTGCCGTCCCCAGAACGCGGAGGTGACCAAGCAGGTGACGGTGGCCAGGCAGGCCCAGGGGGACGTGGAGCGGGAGAAGAAGGAGCTGGAGGACTCCTTCCAGCGGGTGAGCGAGCAGGCTCAGAGGAAGGTGAGTGGGGACGGGGGGGACATGCTGGGGTGTGGCAGGGGGACTCCCCCATGGGGCGCCGGCAATATCTCTCCTTGTCCACAGTCTCAGGAGCAGGCAGAGGTGCTGGACACACTGAAGCGGGAGCTGGCAGCCAGCAGACAGGAGCTACAGGTCCTGCAGGGCACCCTGGAGTCCAGGACACAGGTGAGAGCCCATGGGTGGCCCCCGCCAACCCCCACCACCACCCCGGAACGGGCAGCCCAGGCGAGGGGGAGATCTGCCCGCTGTCAGGGTGCTTGGGCGAGGTGTTACCCATCCAGGCGTTACCCACTGTTGGCATGATAACCAGCTCCCTGTCTTCTTCCTCCCCACCTCTAGATGGGTGTAGCAATCGTACCAGGGGGTTTAACTCTCCTGTGTGCAAGAGCGTGCAGAGCAATGGGCTCCAGCAGCAGGGATCATTGAACAAAATCCCTGCAAGGGCATAGTCAGGCCGGGTAGCTCTGCCTGCTGTAAAACCCAGGCAGGGAGCGTGCCATCACATCACAAGCCTTTGTATGGGCTTGCTGCCCTACCAGAGGGTCTTTCATGCTTGTGAGGCTATGGAGGACAGCAGGTGTTTCCAGGCTTGTTGGTGAAGGCAGAAGCTGGCAGGAAAATAGAGCTGCCTGTCCCCAGGGTGGGCAGACACCCTGCAGCAGGACGGGGATGGGGCAGAGCCGTCTCTGGGGACAGCAACCAGCACCCTTCATCTGCTCCTCCATCAGGATAATAACAGCGATAATAAAAGTCAATTTTCGCCGATAAAAGTGAAAGGGCTCCCCAGGGAGCCTCAGCCGGCCCCAGGCAAGGCCGTCAGCGCTGCAAGGGTGCTGCCGGGCAGCGGGCGATGAATGGCTGTGACCTGCATGGGTGCAATGCACTGAGCAGGGTTGGTCAGGGTGGCACAAGCCTGGACCCATGAGCAAGTCCCCAAACCAAAGGGTTCCCCCTCGGCACAGCCCCAGCCGCTATTTTGTGCCCACCCAGGCAGGAGCGGAGCAGAGCACCCGAATCGCCAGCCTGGAGCAGGAGAGGGACAGCCTGAGCCAGGCAGCGGAGCGGCACAGGGAGGAGATGGCTGCCCTGCGGACCGAGCTGCAGCAGCTGCGGGACACGCTCAGCCACGAGCAGGAGAGCAGCAAGATGGAGGTGGAGACGCTGCAGATCCAGCTGAGAGACAAGGTACCGCGGGCATCCCGGCGTCCCCCTCCCTGCAGAGCTGGGGGCAGCGGTGATGGGGTGTGGGAGTGATTCCCAGCCGGCAAGGCGGGGGCCATGACGCCTGCACCGGCTTGGCAGGAGAGCGGGGAGCGGGCACTGCAGCAGCGCCTGGCCGAGGAGCAGTTTGCCCTGCTGCAGGGCACCGCGCGGGAGGCGGAGCGGATGGTGCAGGATGCCCTCAGTCGCCTGGAGGATCCAGCTCACATCGGCTGCACCGGCTCGGCGGGTGAGTTCCCTGGTGCTCACCAAACCCAGCGTTATCCCAACCTGCCACCGTGCAAAGCCCCATTCCCCTCTGTCCTCTGGGTGGTGGAGAGCGGCTGTGCCACCATGTTTGAGTCCTGCCTGCTGTCTGCCTGCAGATTGCCTCCTCTCCAGGACACTGGCAGCTTCCGAGTGCGTGGAGCGGCTGCGGGACGCACACAGCAAATACCTTTCCAATCACGCAGGTGGGAGCCGGCAGACCCAGGCAGGGGCTGGGCTGAGGGAAAGGGACAGCTCGGGCGTCTGTGGGCCAAGTGGGCATCGCTCACTGGGGCTGAGGCTTGTGCCTGCTCTCCCACCACAGCTGTGGGCTCCCTGCTGCCCTGCCTGGCCCTCTTCGCCCACCTCGTCAGTGACACCCTCCTGCAGGGCAGCGCTACCTCACATGTGGCCCCCATGGAGCCCGCCGACCGTGAGTGCCGCCCCACGGGGCGGGCAGGGGCTGGGGCGGCCAAGGGTCAGGGCAGACGGCGGCTGGGGCGGGCAGGAGCCAGCACAGGCACGGTGTTGGGGCAGGCAGTGGTCTGGGGTGGGCAGTGGTTGCTGTGGGCA
>VYZM01015067.1:75977-92396 GCA_013398915.1 Dromas ardeola
CCCCCGCCGCCGGTACCCGCTGCCGCAGCCCCGCAGCGCGGTGCCGGTCGGCTTGCCCGCCGCTCGCTGGGAGGGTTGCTCGCCACGGAGCGCGCCCTGGGCTCGCCGGGCCGCCCCGCTCCGCAGCCCCGTCACCGTGAGGATCGCCCCGCCGGCCGCCGGCGTGGCCCGCTCCCCAGCGTGAGTACCAGAGTGGCGACCGGGCCCCGCTTCGGCCTCGCCTCGGGTCTGGGCAGCCCCCCGTGATGGGACTGAACGGGGAGAGGAGAAGGGAGGGAGGGTGTGGGGGAAGGACGCCGGTTACCTGGCCCTCAGCCAGCCGTGCTGCCCGGTGCGGTCCCCCGGGGAGCCCACAGCGGTCCCGGTCTGGCAGTGACGTCTCCGTCCCCATCCTGAGCCTTGTGGGAGGGACTGTGGGATCCACACCTCCAGGAGAGGCTTCATGGGAGAGCCCTCTCCCCCCTGCTGTGGGGGCAGCCAGGACACTGGGTGGGGGGGTCTTGCTTCGGGGATCTCCACGTTCCTAACACCATGGTTCGCTTTGCCTCGCAGCCTGGAGCAGCTGATCTCACCCCTGGCCTTCCCGGCCAGCAGCAGCCCGGACCCCTGTGCAAAAGAGACTGTGCTAAATGCTATCAGGGAGAGCAGGAAGAGGGCCGTGGAGGAGGAGGAGGACGAGGACCAGGCTTTTGGAAACGATCAGGAGAGCAAGAGAAGGTAATAAGCCAGCAGTCCAGGTTGCTGCCAGTGTGTTGGGAAGGTTGTAAATGGGGCTGGCATTTCAGTGGTGACGAATAGGATGTGTCCCAGAGAGCACGCTGGGCCCGGTATGACCAGGAGTCTGGGTTGGAGAAGTGCTGTGGGAAGCGAACCGCAAAGAGGAAGCACAGCCCATCGCCCGGCCCTCTGGGCTGTGTTGGAAAGTCCTCTGAGACTTCATTTTGTCCTTGAGATCAAAGGGATGTGGCTTACGTTTTTGTCTGGGCAACCTCCTGGGTCAAGTGTGTTCCCCTGCGTTGCTGGGGTTGTGAGAGGCTGGGATGTGGGTTGGGGAATCCTGGCAGGAAAGTGGCTTCTGTCATCACAGGAGTTTGCAGACTGGGGAAGCGTGGTGGGAAATGCCGGTGTCTGCTGTAGGCTTATCGGCTCTATCCTTTGGTCAGCCCCAGGAGAGACGGGACCCCAAGTCTTATAGCCCCAGTGGAAGCATCACACTTTAAAAGATCTGCGTGCTTCCTTCGTGCACTGTAGCTAGCAAAAGGCGGTGAAACACAAGAGTAAACAAGAGAGACTATCTTTTGCTTTTGTTAGTCAAGGTCAGCGATTTCCAGCACTGAGCTCGAAGAAATGAGGATGCAGTGTCTTTGCCAGCGCTCTGGGAAGGACAAGGCATGAATCCTGGGTGCTGAGGTCTGCCAGAACCTTTCTAACTTCCCAGGCACAGTGCTGCCTCGCCGTTCTTCCCTCCCGTTTTTTGTCCTTCCCACTTGTGTACATGGAGGCCGTTTGCCTGGTGCCCCTGTGCCCCTTGTGTGCCGGGGCTGCCTGCCTGGGCTTGAGCGGGAGCTGAGAGACCACAGAAGAGCAGTTTGGGCAGTGCCCAGGCGCTTTGCCCCACGTGCTGCACTGGGGCTGCTGCTGGAGGTGGCCCGGAGGGCGCAGTGGGATGAGCGGCGGTTTGGAGGGAGCCACCAGCTGCCTTCCTGCTGCGGCAGGGCATGCTGTCCTCTCCGCCGCCTTTGCTTTGGCTTAGTGAGTCTGAGCCCCATAAGAGCCAAGCAGGACAACAACAGGATGGGTGCAGAGAGAATCAGCTTGGGTTTTTTTCTTTATTGTATTTTTTTAACATGCCAATACCCAGCTCTGCCATGAAAGCCAATTTTGAAGGCATTAAAGCCTGGCAAGCACAAAGAGTGCTTGTAGGCAGAATATCCTGCGACCTTTGAGGTTAGAAAGGAGCCTGCATCAGCTGGAGAGCCCTGGATCGCCTATGTGGTGGGGTCAGCATGCTTGAGCTTGAGGGAAATGTTTGGGCTAAGTGACAGGCTGATCGTACACCTCGAGCTCTGCTTCACAGCAGCGTTTGCTTGAAGATTTTCAGACTTCAGATCTTCATGAATCATTGTGGGAAGGGGGATTTGGTTTCTGACTCAAACAGTCCAGGGCACTGGCTAGGAAGAGGTAGGAGAGCTGAGTTTCAGAGCTCAGGTCCGTTTCAGAAGTCAGCTGCTGAGGCTCTGAAATGTTTTGGCTTAGAATAATGGATTTGAGCAAAGATTTCGTTACGTCAAAACTACTCTGCCCAGCTCGGGGTGAGAGTCAGTGAGGACAGGACCGGGTAGAGGGAAAATCCACAGCAGCATATGGATGGGGAAAATCTCTGTCCTTGGGTATTGGGTGACAAGAAAAATGCAAGGTTTGTGCTTTCTCAGTGGTGAGCCCACCTGGAAGGGGTCTTCTCCCGAGGCTGGGAGGGCAGCCCCTGTCTCTGCTGCCTCCACACTACCACGGGCTTCTGCTTTCTCTCCCACAGGCGCCATGACAGCAGTGGAAGTGGGCAGTCGGCCTTTGAGCCCCTGGTAGCCAACGGTGCTCCTGCCTCTCTCGTACCCAAGTAAGTGCCCATCGGGCCAAAGGATCTGCAGTGAGCTGGGACAGGAGTCCGAAAGCCTGCTGGCTCTGGAAAAGGCGCTTGGCTTTTGCTTGCAGAGCCCAGCTTCAGGGGAGAGCAAGAGAGGCTGTGCCCATGCCTTCGGGCTGTCACCCTGAGCACAGGCTGGCGGCCGTAAGGGCTGTGCCACTGCTGAGGCCTCGTTCCAAGCCCTGCGCTGTGAGAAAGAGCGGGTTGCTTTCCTCCACCAGCCCTGCATTTAAAGGACTTGTGGGCAGAGTGGTGGGGAGCTCATAAAATCTTCTTTAACCTTCTCTAGGCCTGGCTCTTTGAAGAGGAGCCTTGTCTCGCACTGCCTGGATGACTGCTCAAACAAGAGGTCACGCACCTCTTCCATGAGCTCCCTCAACAATACGTACGCTGGCGGGATCCCCAGCTCCATCCGCAATGCCATCGCCAGCTCCTATAGCTCCAGCCGGGGCCTCTCACAGGTAGGAAATGCCCTGCCGAAGGCAGAGCCAGAGCCCAGTGCGGCGTGGCTCGACCTTCCACTGGGATCGCCCCGTGTAACTCAAACCCTGGGCTCGGAAGAAGAGAGCAGTGTCGCTGGGTGCCTGGCAGTGATCACTGCGGGGCGTCCCCAGCACAGCTCAGCCAGGCGGTTTTGTCTCCCTGTGGGTTAGGCAGGCTGCTGGGCTGGCAGCAGTGTTTTCTTGTCCTTCAGTGCACGCTGCTGGGGCAGTCCCCAGACTGAGCTGTCCTGCTTTTTTTACACCAAAGAAGGGAGGAGGCTTTTTTCCCCTCCCAACTCATCCTTGGCCAGTCTGCTAGAGTGGATAGATCCTGGTGAAAGGAAAAAAAAAACCCAAACCAAAATCACTTTGCTACGCTGCCATCTCTTCAGTTGGAGTCAGCAAGTATTGGAGCTTTGCACTCCACTTTGACCCAGGTCCCCTCAGCAGCTACTGAGCTGTAATAAAACACTGCACACATCCTGGGTCAGGCTTGCAGGTGTGACGATGGGACGTAGCCATGGCTAGTGGAGCCCTGTGATCTGTGTCGGGAATGGTTTCCTCCAGGATGTATCGGTAGGGAATGGTTTCCTCTGGCTGGGGTGAGTCTAAAATCCTTGAGATGGGATCCATCCACTCTGAGCTCTCGGTGAGGAGGTGGTCTGCGCTTGCCAGAGCAGCAGCACGTGAGGGCATCTGAGACAGCTGGGCGGCCTCGGCCTGGGCCGCACAAAGTCAGGAGCCGGCACCTGACCAGCAGCGTCCTCCCTCCCTGTCCTCTCAGCTAGGCTGAAGTGAGCCTGGAAGCTGCTTGCTCCCAGAGCAGATTCGGTTTGGGGTGGCCAGACTTAGTGCTCCACGGAATGTGGAGGGGGGGTTAAGCAGTGCTGAAGCCAGAGAGGCTTTGGGCTTATTAGCCACGGCCATGGGAGCTGGGATTTAATCTGCGGGCGAGCAGGAGGATGGGAGGCTGTGCTCCCTGTCAGCCCCCGTACTGAGTTACTGCTGGTCTCTCTCTGTGTTCCAGCTGTGGAAGAGAAGTGGTGTGAGCGTGTCCCCGCTGTCCAGCCCAGCATCATCCCGCTCTCAGACACCGGAGTGGCCTCTCAAGAAAGCCAGGTAACTAGCTGTTCGCCCAGCGAGCAACCACTTGTTGATGCCAGCCAGGAAGAGAGCAGTCGCCTCCCCAACCATCCCAATGCCCAAGTCCTGCTCTCCACCGGAGCCAGGACAGTCCAGGCCCCTTTCTGAGACATGGCTGCTGGGTCACCCACTGGTGTGGAAACCCCCTGGTGTTGACTGGCGTTCCTGCCGCTTTGTTACACTGTGGTCCCGGCAGCAGCACTGAGCTGCACCGTCCCTGCCCTGCTCCCAGGCCGGGTTAGAGAGTTAAGCGCTCAGATTGCCACAGAGGCAACGTTGCCTTGTGGCATTGGCATGGCCTGGGTTGCTGGTTGCCAAAACGTTGGGAAGAAACAGGCCCCGATTTTTTTTTTTCCACCTCCTCAAAAACAATTAATGGGAGCTACAGTAGGGTTGTATTTTAGCACCGCCTTGGAACGCAGGCCCTTGTTCTCCTCTCCTGGCTCAGAGAAGAACCTGAGCTCACGTCAGAACTAAAACCAACACAACCACCTGCTCTGGTGACAGGGTGGGTCCAAGCCAGGGACCTGTGAGGGGCAGTGGCTCCTGTCCAGGATCCCCAGCTGCTGCCCTGAGGCTGACTTGTCTGTGGAGGGTGCGCAGGCTCAGCAGCCCGGCCGAGCTGGGGTCCCGGGGAGGGGAGCAGCTCTGCTGCCTGGAGCTGCTTTCAGGCTGATGCCATGAGGGCAAGGCTGTTGTCCCGAGGTCTGTTGTTTGGTGAAGGCAAAGAAACCCACCAGGGATGCTGGTGGGGAGTCCTTGGCATTTTCGGTCTCGTCCTGCTCCCTGGGGATAGGGCCAAGCCTGGGGTTGACCCTAACTGACGCTCTCCCACTTGCGCAGGGAAGAGGAGTTGCATCGCTCCAACGCTTCCACTCCAGTGAAATCGGACAAGGAGCTGCAGACAGAGAAAGGTGAGCGTAGGTGGGCCCCAGCTCTGTGCGCAGGTTGGATGGGCCACCAGTGCAAGCCAGCAGCGGGACTGGAGGTAGCTGAGGTCTGCAGGTGGGATTGGCTTGAGATGTCACCAGGAAACTAGGAATGTGCTGGTCCCACTGCAGTGGTACTTCTGCTGGCCTCAGTGGCTGCCCTAAAGGATTTCCAGGTGATAAGCAAGGGATGCTGACAGTGGAGGTGTGCTAGCACCTGCCTGGAAGTTGGCTTCCAAGGGGTCGGGTGTCAGCCTTGGGGCACGATCAGCTGTGGTACAGGTAGCACCCTGATTCCAGGCTGAGCTAATTCTAACACTTCCTCATCAGAAATGGAGAGGAAACCCTTTGTGCCCATCGCAGATAAGGTCCTGTGGCACAGCACTAGATGTGGCTCACACAGTTTGCATGGTTTGTGGTTTGGGTAGGCATTGTGCGAGGACTATCCACGGAGGTGGGAAGGGGCTGCTGCCCTCCGGAGCCTCAGCAGGCTCTTGTAACAACAGACTGCCCTGGGATGTGTCGCAGCCAACTGCTCTTCCAGGGCATCACAGCCTTGTCCTCAGCTTACAGCTGTGCCCCTGGCTCTGCCCTCTGAGATGGGTCATCAAGAGGGGTCAGAAGGGACAACCCTGTTGGTACAAGCCAAACGCCTCCTCTGCCCAGAGCCAGTCCTGACTTGTTTCCTTCTGTAGCGGTGGAGACGCCGGTGCAGAAGAAGCAGAATTCCCTGAGCCTGCCATCTGCGTCTGGGAGCAGCGGGAAGCGCAAGCGGAAGATCCCGTTGCTGTCGTCTCGCCGGGGGGACCAGCTGGCGCTGGTACGTCGCTGTCTCGCAGCCCCTTTTGCCCTCCTCTGGCAATAGAATGTGCTCACTGCAATTTCTGCAGGGCTGGGGGGAGACTGACCTGCCTGCCCTCAGGAAGGAGGCCCCGTCCTTGGCCGAGTGGGAAGTGACGCTATCCCCAGCCCCAGTGTCTGGTGGGCTGTGCGTGATTGTGCTGCCTGCTGCCGGACCAGGTAATGGCCTGGGGAAGGTCTGCCGTGCCCTCAGCGCCAAGCCGGGGGCCAAAATGAATGGGAACTGGAGCTCCGCGGTAGCGTGCTGTGGCAGAACCACCTGCTTCACGGGTCTTGCGACGGCCAGCCTTCACCACACGTTCAGAGAAGCTCTGCCGGCTTCCCTGAGAAGGAGCTAAGCTGCTGCTCTCTCTTGGCAGCCCCCGCCGCCTCAGCTGGGCTACTCCATCACGTCGGAGGACCTGGATGCGGAGAAGAAGGCAGCGTTGCAGTGGTTCAACAAAGTCTTGGAGGATAAGGCTGGTAAGGATGGATGGGGAACATGGAGGGGATGGCAAGGAGTAGAAACCCAGGGCCAGGGCTGGCAGGGCAGTGGCATGTCTGTGTCGCGCAGGCTGGGGAAGCTCCTGGGCCAGTCCTGCCTGGTCCTCACGTCCAGGGATGTTCTTGCTGCCTTCAGACTTAGGAGGGCTCACGCCCTGGGGTCCCCAGGGCGATGGGTGAGGTTCCTAGGGACTAGAGCTGTGGTTTGTTCATGCAGTTGCTGTACCCGCTGGGGAAGCTCTGCTAAGGGGTGGTCCCCTACAGTGAGCTGCAGATCCTGATTTCTTGCTCCTTCTGAGTAGATGCGGTCCCCAGCACCACTGCAGAGACTACGCCCGTGTCCAGGCCGCTGGCATTCGCCGTGACCTCCCCAGGGCCTGCGCCAGCTTCGACAGCTCCTGCCCCGGCCAGCACCAACTCGCTCCTGGACAGCCTGAAGAAGATGCAGAGCAGCCAGGCTGCGCCCACACTGGCAGGTGAGGAGGGGGAGGAGGGTCAGCAGAGCCGGACTTTGGCAGAGCAAGGCAGGTGCAGCGGGTGCTCTGCGTTGCCTCTGTGGGATGCAGGTGGCAAAACTCCCTGGTCAGATGCTCTGTTGGCTGTGGAGCTGGCAGGCAGGTCTTTGAGGGGCAAGTTAGGGGACACTGAGCCCTGTCGGGAGCTGCAGTAAGCATGGAGGGCTGGGTCTGTCTGTTATGGGCAGGTGCTGCTCCGGGAGCCTTTGCAGCAGCAGGGTGGGTGCCTGGCGGAAGGGCTGGCTGGCTGTAGGTGACCCCCTGTCCCTAAATAAGCTCTCTGCCCCTTTCCAGATTCCACTGGAGCTGCAGTAGCGTCCCAGCCGCCTTCATCAGCCGCACAGCCAGCCACTCCTGCTGTATCGCTGGAGTCGAGTTCTCTGCCTGACACCTCTGCTGACACCAAGCCTGTGCCTGTGTTGAGCACGCCTGCCCCTGCTGTCCCCCCTGCCTTGGGGGTGCAGGCCCCCAGCAGCCTGGCATCTCCTGCATTCACAGAGCTGGGCCAAACCCCCAGCAAGCCTCCCTCCTTCCCAAAGCCAAACATCCTCTTCGGGATGCTGAACACCTCTCCAGCCAGCCAGCCTGCAACGACCACGGCCACTGCTGTGCCCACCACGGCCACTGCTGTGCCCACCACGACCCCGGTCTTCAAACCCATCTTCGGCACTTTGCCAAAAAGCGAGAGCACAGCACCCTCTACAGCTGTCAGCTCTGCCACAGTCACTGTGTCTGCGAGCTCAGGCCCTTCCTTGACATCCTCCACCACCACCATGTTCAAGCCTATCTTCGGCAGCATCACCACAGCTTCATCTCCAGCGAAGGCCTCTCCTTTTGCCTTCAAACCAACATCACAGCCGGCCTCAGCCGCAGAGCTGCCAGCAGCCTCCACAACTACCGTGGCAGGATTCACAGGTCTCCCTAACGTCATCTTCACCACTGCAGCTACGACTGCCACCACACAGAGTTCCTCCACAGATGCCACCATTAAGCCTGTCTTCAGCTTTGGACTCAACCCGCCTGCCTCCACCGTCCCTGCTGCCACCCTGACTGTCACTGCTGCCACGTCTACCAGCACGTCGCAGCCCTTCGTGTTCGGGGGCTCGGCCAGCTCAGCTCCCAGCACAGAAACCAGCTTTGCCACCCCAGGGCCTGTGTTCCAATTTGGAAAGCCACCTCCAGCAACAGTCACTGCCACCACCAGTGTCCCAGGAGGCCCTGCCTTTGGCCAGGCACCTTCAGACTCAACGGCTCCTACCACCACTGTGGGCTTTAGCATATTTGGGGGCACCACGCTGACCTCTTCTACCCCAGCCACCACGGGTCAAGCAACGTTGACGTTTGGCTCCTCCATTTCGGCTTTTGGCAGTTCCTTCAGCACAAGCGCGAAGCCGCCGCCACCGTACCCTGGTGCAGTGAGTCAGCCTGCCTTCAGTGCCGGTGCTGCGGAGAGCCAGCCGCCTGCCAGCAAGCCCGCTGCTGGCCCCATCAGCTTTGCCCCCCCGTTCAGTTTTGGAGCCCCCGTGGCACAGTCTGCAGCTCAGCCGGCATTCGGCAGCGGTGCTCAGCCAGCCTTTGGCACAACCAGCGCCCAGGGCTCCTTCGGCACCGGCAGCACCCAGGCGGCATTCGGAACCACCACGTCAGTCTTCTCTTTTGGGACAGCCACCTCCACCACCGCCAGCTTTGGTTCCACCACCCAGACCACGAGCAGCAGCACTGGCACCGCCGTCTTTGGCACCACCCCTTCTCCTTTCACCTTTGGGGCGACTGCCCAGCCGGGCCCCTCCGCCAGCGCCTTTGGGATCGGCACTCCCACCCTGAGCACTGGCTCTCCCACCGTGGCATTCAGCTTTGGGGCTGGGCAGAGCGGGGCAGCACCAGCGGCAACGCCGTTCGGCTCTTCCCTGACGCAGAGCGCTCTGGGTGCGCAGAATCAGAGCACACCCTTTGCCTTCACTGTGCCCAGCACACCCAACAACAAGCCCGTGTTCGGAGGTAAGTCAGGGCGGATGGACCTTCTCGGGGGTGAAAGGCAGGGCTAGATTTAGGCAGCAGCTTTCCTGCCAGGCCTTGTTGAGCTCCCCAGGCTCAGCAGCCCGAGAGGGGCTGGTGCTCTTGCTTCACAGCCTTGTGCAAAGGTGCTTCTGTCACTCGCTCTCTGGGTCCCCAGCCCTCGGTGGTGGAGGGAAATCCTTAAATTCTGCTCCTTGGCCCCTGTGAATGCACCAGCTCCCTGGCTCTGTGCGGGTGCTGAGCCCAGCTGGGTGCCCTGCAGAAGCCAAGGTCTTGACAGTGCTTAAAAGCAATCTAGAGCTTCTTGGCGAGTAGAAATACTGTCAGCCAGTGATTGCAATCACTTTTTGCTCATTCTCTGAGATTTTGCCTACCACGTTGCACCCTCGCTGGGCCGTCTCACCTCCCACAGAGCTGAAACCCACATGCTGAGCAACTACTTGATCTAGAAAGACAGAGGCCTTTGTTCTTTCCTGGCCTGCAAATCCTCCTGTGCTGCCCTGCTGGCAGGAGAGTGCAGGGATTACCATGAGAGTGCAACTTCTTGCATCAAAAAGGTTTCTCAGGCTGGTTCCAGGGGACTTGGTACTTCAGCCCCCGGAGGGAGATTTGTGTCTCCTGCGGGTGCCGCCGGCTCCCGAAGGCCAAGCTCTTCCACTTTTGCTGACCCTGGCTCATCATGGTGTGTTGCTTTCCAGGAACTCCCGCGCCCACCTTTGGGCAAAGCACGCCCGTCCCGGGAGCCGTGGGGTGCGGAAGCAGTAGCCTTTCCTTTGGGACGCCCAGCACTCCTGCCTCGGGCTTCGGAGGAGTCGGTACTTCCTTTGGTAAGGATTTGGTGCTTCAGCCTTGGGAAGCTGATGCGTCATGTTGTCCCCTTGGGTTGGGGACGGCAGAAGGGCCAGGCTGTGCTCTGGGAGCCGGCTCGGGTGGTACCTGCTGGGCTCCAGGGGATGCGAAACGTTCCATTCCCCCCAGGACAGGAATTACACTATGCCCTATGCCAGCTCTGAGTGAGGCTGCAGAGACCTGAGCAACCTTTCTGCTTCCAGGTTCCTCCACCCCTGCCTTTTCCATTGGGGCAGGATCCAAGATGGGCGCTCGCCAGCGGCTGCAGGCACGGAGACAGCACATCCGCAAAAAGTAACCTCCGGTGCTGCTGGCCCCCACTGCCGGCCTGTGCGGGGAGCCCCTGCGCACGCCTGGGGGGCTCCGGGCCAGAGTGGTCCCCATGGCGGGACCAGTGGTGACGGGGCCAGGCCCCTGTCTGATGCCAGCCAGAGACCATGCTGGGTGGCAGAGATTAAACCAAACTCCTTACTTGAACAGTTCCACAGTCAAGGCTGGATGAACCTCTGTACATATCCGCAGCGTTTCCTCCCCCACTTTATTTTGCCATGTTTCAAAACGTGTAAATTTTTCCCCTTTGGCTGCTTCTAGCTGTTCCCATGTCCTTCTCCCCAGCCCCACAACACTCAGCCCCCTGCCCCGCGGCATGGCAGCCAGCAGAGCCATGTGTTCCTGCTCAGAGCCCGGTCGCGCTTCCCAGGCTGATGAGGGATGCCGTCTTCACCAGGTCCCAGAATCTTTCCCCGTAGTTTCATCCTGTGGCCTGGTGAACACGCTCCCTCTGGAGGGCTCTGCTTCGTTGCTGTCCCTGCAGAACACGAGCCAGGGTTAGCGCCAGCCTGGTGTGGGCATCTCGGTGCCATGGGTGACCAGCCTGGCTTCTGCAGCTGGGTGACGACCCCGGTGCTGTGACTTAATCGCCGTCAGACCTCCAGCTGAGGATGCGCCATAGTCTGGGACCTCAGCTGGAGGCCTGGAGTGGGGATGGGGGTCGCTGCACCCCTCTCCCGGCCACCGAGCTGCTCCCCGCTGGGCTGCGGGCTCCCCCTGCCCTGCTCGTGTAAAGCCCCCTCTGTTTTGCTTTATTCGTGCTCCCATTTCGATGCGCTCATTGAATCGAGTTTGGAGGAAGAACTGAACCGTGTGCGTGGCGGCATGTTGGTTATGCCGGATTTGCTGTTTGGAGTTTCTTTTTTTGGTGGGGTGCCCGTCCCTTCGCGGGCGATGCACCCTGGCTAATTGGGTGTTGACAGTAGCATCACTGTGTGGCTACTCGCGCTGGGGGAGTTCTCTCGTTGCCATTGTAAGTGAAAGGCAGGCAGCCGCGCTGGGGGGCCTGGGCTCCAGCCCTGGCAGTCTCTCCCCTCCCTTCCCCTCTCTCCTGGTGCCCCCTCCCCACCTCCGAGGGCTCTGGAGCCGCTAACAGGAGGAGTCCAGAGCAGATGGGTTTTCTCCCCCCTTCCCTAAATCCAAATTTTTTTTCCATTTTTAGCTCATCCCCCTCCTTTTTGGTTTTACCAGCTCCTAGGAGCTATGGTGCTGCTTCCCCTCTTCCCCTCCAGCCGGGAGCGGGGCCTTTCCCCTGCCTGAGGGCTCCTACGAGAAGAGACTGCCAGAGCTGGGGGTCACCCGAGAGCAGCCCCCCACCCTGCCCCGGGCAAGGGACAGGCACCCCTGCCCGCAGGCTCCCCACCACTTCCAGGAGTGTTTTGCTGCCGGGTTTTTTACTCTCCGAGCCGTGTGAGTGTGTGTGTCTGCTGAAGTCTAAATTAAAAAATAAAAAAAAAAAAAAAAAAAAAAAAAAAAAAAAAATCACAAACAGATATTTAAACGTTTTTTAACAAAATAAAAATTTATTTTTATATTTAAGCTAAATTGCCTTTGAATTCCTTCAAGCTTGGTTCAGTGAGGTTGCCAGACCCCGCAGCGCTGTTGGTAGAGTTTAGCTGTGCCGTCGCAGCCCGGTGAGGAGCAGCCCCTGTCCCGGCTCTGCCCCCGGGAACGAGCTGTGCTGGGGAAAGGCAGCTGCGTCCCGTGGGTGCTGCCACTGCGCGCTCCTCCCGGCCAGTGACACCAGCTCCTTAATTTTAAAATGTGATGTACGTGGATGTGACTAAAACTTTTTTTTTTTAATTCTTTCTCTGGGGATGAGGAGCAAGAGCTCTTGGGCGTTATGGTGATGAGTCATTTTCCAGGAAGAAGGTATCTCTCCCAGCAGGCGGAAGGCGGGCAGGTGACAGGGCTCTGTGTGGCGCAGAGGGGACACGGCCCCTTAGCGAGTGGGGACAGAGGCCGTGCAGGCAGGCACTGGCGCTGGCAGGGGGTTTCTAGCCTTCCCCTGCCAGCAGGCTGTTAAGAGCACAAGGAGCCGGCCTGGGCACGTGTGTCTTTGGGGTTTGAGAAAGCAGCTGAACAGCTGCCCAGCCCTCACAGGTGGTGGTGACACAAGGCAGGACAGTGGCTCCAGGGGTGCAGCAGCCAGGGCTGGGGTTTGGCCAGGTCAGCTCCAGCAAAACCAGTGTGGCAGAGGGTGGTGGGGACGAGCAGGTGAGGCGCACCCTGAGGAGCACTGGCTGGTGGTGCTGCCCTGTTTCAGTGCCAAGTGTGCAGCCCTGTGAGGAACCGGGCTGTGTCCCCTCCCTGCCCCACAGACCCTGCTGGGAGAGAGCCCTTGGGCCTGGGCAGCCATGTGTGGCTGGGGGAGGCTGAGTTTTAACTCAAACTGAAGACTTGGATCATTCCTGGTGTGGCTGATGAGGATTTTAGTGTGAATGTGCAATTTTTTTTTTCCTTGCTTCTTATGTCCCTGGTTTAAAATAAAAAGACTGTCTTCATGTCTGCCTTGCCTGTGTTTGATTCCTGGGCCCGAGCAGGGCCAGCACTGCTCGTACAGTACAGATCGTCCCTTTCAAACACCCTCCGACATGTGTCCTTGTTCCGCCTGTTCAAAGGCAGGTATATGGACAAGATCATCATTATTATTTCACTCCCCCCGCCCCACTGCCTTGCCTCAGCTATGAGCTATGCAATTTCAGGGTAAAACTACACAAACATGCTGGAAATGACAGTGAAGAAAGAGAAACTTTAATCTGTTTCATCCTTACAAAGGCTCTTCTGAAGCCCCGCATCAGGCCAGGGTAAGGATTTTTAAAGAGGGGGAAACATGATAAAGTAACACCCTTAATCCAGCTGGAGCACTCCAGCCCTACAGCATGCGGAAAGGGGGGGTTGTGCTGAACACCGGCACTGCCTGCAGCCTTCCCGCGGCAGCCCTGGGTGAGGGTTCGCCCTCCCTGGCAAAAGGGCTGCCCCAGGGCTTGGCACTCGGTCCCAGGGGAGCAGGCTGTCACAGAATTCCATTATGGCTGCAGCTGGCACAGAGGCTTTACTTGTGTTCAGAGGCCCCACTGTCCTTGGCGCAGCAGTGGCACTGGAGGAGTGTTCCCCGCCAGCCTCAGCTGGGCACTGTGTAGCCCTAAAAACATTATTTCACTCCTTCACCCGCTGCTTTTTCCTCTTCCTCTTCTTGGGAGCTGTTCCTGGCGCCGTTCCCTCACCGTGCTGTGGGTTCTCAGCTGCTGCAGGCAGGGAGCTGTGGACAAGAACCAACAGCCTGAGCCACGCACCTGAGGTCCCCCTCACCACAGTACTGTGGCTCCTGTCCTCTGCCCGCACCCGCTACAGGCAGAGCCCTCCCTCTCCCCTCCTCCTCCTCCTCGCTCCAGGACGGCAGTACCCTGCAGCCCTAAGCCTGGCCATGGGCCCCCCCAAAGCTGCTGGAGGCAGGCAAAGCCCCCCCAGGCCCTGCTCTCACCTGGGGGCAGCAGCCCCTTCCCCGCACCGCTCCAGGACAGCCACAAAGAAGCCGTGGGTGAGCGTGTCTGCAGGAGAGGCGCGGAGGCAGCACTCGGCCCCGGGGAAGGCAGTCAGTCCTCGGCAAGGCCAGGAAGGGAAGGCGTTCATCAGTCTGTGATGTGGGACGAGTTAGTGCCAAGCCCCGCAGCGCGTCTCCCCCCTCCCCCGCCCCCCGAGGCCAGCACACCTGAAGGCCGAGCCCCACTCCTGCAGCACGGCATGTACCACATCCTCATTCTCCTCCCGGTGCAGCGAGCAGGTGGAGTAGACCAAGCGTCGGAGAGCCGGGAAGCTCAGGGCATGGCTCAAGACCTTGCGCTGGAAGCCGGCCAGCGCCTGCAGCCGCTCGGCGCTCGGGGCAGCCTCCTCCCTGGGCAGCCGGTTCACCATCCCTGCGGGGAGAGCGGCCATCACCTGGGGTCCACGCGCCCAGAGACGGCTCCAGGTGGGGCGGATGGAGCCCCGCACGTTACCTGAGCCGCTGCAGGACGGGTCAAGGAGGATGTAGGTCACCTTGCTGTACTTGGGGTCTCCGGGATCCACGGTCAGGAAGTCCTGCTGGGCCAGCTGGAAGCCAGTGACCCCAGCACGCATCAGCATGGTGTTCATGGTGGCCAGGCGCTTGGTGTCCACATCAAAGGCAAAGATCTGTCTGAAGGCAGAGCCCAGCGCCCAGGAGAGGCATGAACATCCCGCCCGGCCCCAGGAACCATATTGACAGCAGCAAGCTGCCCCAGCAGCCCTGAACACCAGCCATCTGCTGGGCAGGAAAAGCTTGAGAGCTGCTCCCCCAGGCAGAAGCCAGTCTCGGGAAAAGATCCAGGGTCAGGGGCTGGGAAGTGAACCCCAACATGACTTCACCTCCCCTCAGGCCTTTCCAATGGCACGGCCCAGCACTACAGAGCCCCCAGCCCACAAAGGGAGAAGCAGGCATCAGCCCGAGTTAGTGGGGCAGGGTGACAGGCTGCTTCCTGCCACCTTCTCCTTGTGCTCTCTGTGGACACAGGGGGACCAGGGCCACTTGCACCCCTTCCCTCCCCCCAGCACACAAACCTGCCCTCACCCCTTGTTCTTCAGGATGGCAGCCAGGTGGCTGGTCTTGTTGCCCGGGGCAGCGCAGGCATCAATGACGTGGGAGCCGGCGGCAGGGTCGAGGAGGAAGGCAGGGAGGCAGCTGGCCTGCAAGAGGGCAAAGCCCTGTGAGAGGTGCGGGCAGCAAGCACTCCAGGTCCCTCCCTGACATGAGGATTAAGTGTCCCCACCACCACCATCCACCACTGGAAGCCTCTGCCCGGCCCACAGCCCCATACCCCTCCCAGGTGCGGGTCCCCAGCTCCTACAAGGGTGCTTTTACAACCCAGTTCAGAACAATTCATCCTGTACCTACAAGCTACAGAAGCAAAGTCACAGGGGAACCCCACAGCTGCAGGCTGCATTAACAACTTCTGCTTAGAGTTCAAGTGCTGCAGCAAAGCTGGCCCAAGCCTGGCCCTTGGAATGTAGGAAGGGGCCAACCCTCCACCCATCAGTGGTTTTCCTGTCCCTGCAGCCTCCTGCTCCCCAGCTCCCCCACCTTATCCTGCAGAATTATGTGTCCCGAAGTGTACAGCAGGTTGTCGTGGAAGTCCATCTGCGGAGGGAAAACCAGCAGCTCCGGGAGATGAAGATCCAACAAGAATTTCTTCCCAGAGAGGGCTCTCAGCTCCTCCACGCTGTCCATGAGGCACAGGGAGGATGAACACACAGTCCTGCTTCACGGTGCCCACACCAGAGCCCAGGCAGAGAACCCTTTTTGTCCCAGGCCTCCTCTCCACTTTGACACCAGGCAGCACCCAGAGCGGTGGAAAGTAACAGTGGGGAGTGACGGAGACCCCAACATGCCCTCCACAAGCACCAAAACCAACAACCCTTGAATGCACAGGACCTCGTCCCAAGCCCTTGCCACTCGCTGACGTTCCAGATAAGGTGGGATGGCGCAAGGAATCACTTACCTGGCTGCCTTGCCCAGGTAGGAGTATCCCTGGCGCTTGAAGAAGTCAATCACATCGTCCACACAAGTCTTCAGGGTGTTGACTCGGACGTAGCGTGGTACCTGGGAGGCTGGAGGAGCAGGTCAGGTCAGACACAACCCACCACTGCCACCCACCACTGGGAGAGAGCCCAGTCCTGAGGCCCACTCACCTCCGGGGCTTGCTGCCTGCACCGGGGCCAGGAGGTCCTCGTTGCGGCTCACTTTCTGCTGCACCTTCAGGCGGGCCAGCTCAGCCTCCAGCCGGGCCCGGTGCCGCCGGGCCAGTGCCTTCCAGCGGCCCCCGCACTTCAGACCCTTGCCAAAGAGCAGGTCGTACACCAGCACCTGCGGGGACGCGGATGAGCCCAGCCCTGCCACCCTGGGCCCCGCCGCCCAGGAGCCGCTCCCAGGCCCGCTTTACCTTCGCCAGCTGCGGGGGCAGCTTCTTCTCGGCCTGCAGCAGCGCGGCGCCGGCCAGCAGCTTCTCCAGCACCGGGGAGTAGCGGAGGGTCTCGGACACCAGGGCGTACAGCTGCCGGACGTGCTGTGGGGCAGTCAGGGGCTGCGCGCGGACAGGGCCCGCCGCCGGCGCCCCCGCGCCTCCCCGCCTCGGGCCTCCCTCCCCCCGGCTCTC